>JAHRHZ010000047.1:7461723-7504934 GCA_024137785.1 Ginglymostoma cirratum | reverse complement strand
TTTCTGATGAAGGGTTTAGGCCCGAAACGTCAAGTTTTCCTGCTCCTATGATGCTGCTTGACCTGCTGTGTTCATCCAGCCCCATGCTTGTTATCACTGATACTGGAGAGTTTGAGTTATGAGGAGAGGCTGGATAGGCTGGGACTTTTTCCCTGGAGCATAGGAAGCTGAGGGATGACCTTAAAGAGGTTTATAAAATCATGAGGGGCATAGATAAGGTGAAATAGCAAAGTCTATTCCCCAGGGTAGGAAGAGTTCAAAGTTAGAGGTCAAAGGTTTAAGGTGAGGGGAGAAAGATTTAAAATGGACCTGAGGGGCAACTTTTTCACACAGTGGGTGATGCACATGTAGAATGCACTGCCAGAGGAAGTGATAGATGCAGGTACAGTTCCAACATTTAAAAGGCATTTGGACAGGTACATGAGTAGGAAAGGTTTAGAGGAACATGGGCCAAACACAGGCAAATGGGACAAGTTTAGTTTGGGAAACCTGGTCAGCACGGACAAGTTGGGCAGTGCATGTCCATATGCAGCAAGGTCTGGATGATATTTAGGCTTAGGCTTTTAAGTAGCAACTAACATTCACACAATACAAATGACCATCTCTAAAAATAGAGAATCTAACAAGA
This sequence comes from Ginglymostoma cirratum, assembly GCA_024137785.1. NCBI lineage: Eukaryota > Metazoa > Chordata > Chondrichthyes > Orectolobiformes > Ginglymostomatidae > Ginglymostoma > Ginglymostoma cirratum. The sequence goes on along the minus strand of JAHRHZ010000047.1, from coordinate 7,504,306 downwards.
GGAAAGTTTCCCTGGACATTAAATTGCATTAACATCCCCGGGGTCACCATTGTCCAGAACCCTAACTGGATGAATCATATCAAAACTATGATTATAAGAGCAAGTCAGAGGCTGGGAATTCTGTGGTGAGTATCTCACCTCTTCATTCCTCAAAGTCTTTCTCACCATCGAAAGGGCACAAGTCAGGAGTTTGATGGATAACTCCCCAATTACTTGAATGAATACAACATTCAAAAAGCTCAGTATATCCAGGACAAAGCGGTCTGTATGTTTCACAGCAAATCCTCAAACACTGACACACCATGGCAGGGTGTACCATGCACATAAAGGAACTGCAGCAATTCATCAACGTTCCTTCAACAACAATATCCAAACCCATGACATCTACTAACAGGAAGAATAAAGACTACAAACGCATGGGAACTGAACCAACTGCATGCTTGCTTCCAAGTTACACCCTAACCTCATTTGAAAATAGATTACTATTCCTTCACTGTCATTGGGCCCATTTCTTGGAACTCCCTTCGTGAATGCTTTGATGGTTTACCAACATAACAAAGAAGGCAGCAAATCAATAAGGTGTCTCATCACTACCTTCTCAAGAACAACCTGGAATAAGCATTGTCAGTGATACTTATGTCCTAGTAATGATTTTATTAAATGTGCAGTCAAGCATTCATGTCTATTCAGAGGGAGAAAATGTAGGGTTGTTTGGTATCTCATGCACACTTTTATCCTTGAATAACAAAGAAGTGTTAGAAAGATTAGCAGACTGATTATCAACCTGTTGAAATGTATCTATTCAGCTTCTGTTATGGCCACAGTTTCTGAAGTGGTACTTAAAACCTGGACCTTCAGACTCAAAGGCTACCAATAGAGGCACAAGATCTCCTCTATAAGGAACACAAACACAATATTTTGAGGGACCCTTTAACTTTAATTTTAAACCTAAGCCAATCACAATTAGAAAATGGGTTTGAGAGAACCAATCTAAAGATATACTTGACCTGTTTGTTACAAGACCTGTTCTACGTATAAATTTGGTCAGAAGTCACACAACACCAGGTGATAGTCCAACAGGATTATTTGAAATCACAAGCTTTCACAGCACTGCTCCTTTGTCAGGTGAAATGAAGAAAAGCACACAAACACAGAATGTATAGGCAGAGAGAGATCAATGGGTAGAGAGAGGAAATGATCATGCAAATGGTGTGAGTGGAGAGTCCACGGGCTGAATAGTAAGTCTTTGCAGGTGATCGAAGTGTCAGATGTTGTGAGTAAAGTGTCAACAGCTGAATAGCAAGTGAAGGGATGACCTGTAATCTGACTAATTGAGGCATAGAGATAATTACAAAAAAACAAAAATAAGGTGGTGATGAGGACAAACCAAATGGCTGGAATAGCATCGCAGGTATAAGAGTTGCATGACAAGAGTCAAACCAAAGTAACCAGTAATCCAAAACTGTGCAAACTAATTAAGACAGAGAGATCCAAACAAGTTAAGGTAGAGAGAGCCATACCTATGAAGACGGGCTCAACCGTGATCTTGAGTTCATGTCACACTAATGTGACCCCACCACACTGTTCTGTATCTGTAAAATCTTCTTTACTGGCCTGTTTTGACACCATCACCTTGATAATTTGTTAAGATCTCTCTACCTTAATTAGTTTTGAATTATTTGTTAGTTTAGTTAGACTCTTGGTATACAACGCTTATACCTATCATGTTATTCCAGCCATTTGGTTTGTCTCCAGCACCATCTTATTTTTCAGTTTTTGTAATTATCTCTCTGCCTCATTTAATTGTTATATAGATCATCCCTTCACTTGCTGTTCAGCAGTTTACACTTTACTCACACTGTCTGATGCTTTTGATCACCTGCAGAGACTTATTATTCAGCCTGGCGACACTACACTCACACCATTTGTATGATCTTTTGATCTCTCTGACTCTAAATTCTGTGTCTGTGTGCCTTTCTTCACTTCACCTGATGAAGGAGCAGTGCTCTGAAAGCTTGGGATTTCAGATAAACCTGTTGGACTATAACCTGGTGTTGTGTGACTTCTGACCTTGTTCAACCCAGTCCAACAACACACAATTTATCAAGTTTATCATAAGAAGTACAAAAGCCATGTTCCTTAATAAAAGCAGTGATTTTAACTTGATCCACTTCAGGACGCTAGATCACAAACACTGGTCAACTGCAGGTCTCTTGTTCTTTTTCTGTTGACTGAAGTTCTCCTTCTGTCTTCAGTACATTAACCCATTAGGAATCCATACTTATTAATCCCTTCTGTCCAATACTCCCTGCATGGTCTGAAACATCCTGAATGCCGATTGGATTATCAGTGCATGAACCATGCATGAGCAATCCTGGATTGGATTGGTCATGTCTGTCCAATTCCTGATTGGTTTCTTAAAAAATAACAGTCACCTTTGTACATTACACCCTGGTCTGCTGCTTTGTTCTTTGATATGGTATTTATTTTGTAAGATCGTCACTTTTGGAAAGTTTTGTTTATTCAGCCAGGCCAGGAGAGGCTTGACATTTAAAGTATGTGAATTTCTTTTCAGTTGGATCCAGTTAACTCACATTATTTCCAACCACGTCCTCTTCTTTAAGAATGAACTGCACTGGCATTTTAATATGGAAGTTCTCTGTATGAAGTCTTTGACAATGGTAGGGATTATTGTGGCTGATAAACTGGCTTTGTGAATTCATATTTAGATTTCCAATTTGTGTAAAACTATGAACAGTCTCGATGTATGTCACTAGGACAAAGTTCAGACTGCCTGGGCTAATCAGTGTGAAGACATTTCCCTTATGGTGTTGTCACCTTAATATTGCAGGAGCACTAATTGATTTACTTAATTGAGAACAGCAGACATTTAATATTGGAATTGGCAATACAGTCTTTTGATTAGCAATCACATGCCACAACTGAATTTTAAGATAACTTTAGCTGCAGATTTTTATATCTCCACTCATGCTCTCACCTATTTGAGAGATGCCTCCTTATGAGATATAATTGCTTAAAACTTGCAATGGAAGTACACATCAAAATAACTCTCTCAGTGGAGAGGGCATACTTCCCCTTCAGCTATTCTCAGCCAGGCGCCGCCATCTCAACCTCAAAATGTGGCTAAAATATTTGGAAGGATACCGACATTTAAGAGAGGAACTCTAGTTTCTCCACCAACTGCTGCCTTACCTCTTCTTAGCAGCATTTATCAAGTTGTAGTTTAGTACAATTAACACTTGACCTTTGTCCCCATGCACCTGTTAATGTTTGGAGTCGACAGTAATGCTGGTGACTGTGAGATTGCTCAAAGGTTAAGATTTTCTGGAGGCCAGTGGCTATGTATTTTACACTCTAATATTAGGAAATTTGGATTTCCAATCCACCCTGGTTATCTTTCTTCATGGGTCTTTGTCCTTTTTAAGCTGAAGTCCTCATGAAATTTACTTAATCCAATTTATCAACTCTTATTTTAGAAACAAATGTAGTAATTTTCCAACTCTTCTCCCCAAATAAAAACAAAATCTTCATCCATGAAGGCAGAACACCTAAAATTTCATAACTAGCTGCTCCCCCTAAAAAGCAGTTAGTGAGTAGTTGATGACGGAAGATTGGCTGGCTAGCAGAAAACAAAGGGTATACATAAATGGGTGCTTGTCTGACAGGATGTGACAAATGGGATCCCACTGTGGTCTGTGCTGGGCCTCAGAATATATCAGTTTATATTAATGACTTAGAGGAGACATGGTAGCTAAATTTGCAAAGGACACAAAGATAGGCGAGGAAGTTGTAAAGAGGAAACAAAGAGATTGCAGGCAGATATAAATTGGTTGAGTGGATGGGCAAAACTCTCGCAGATGGTGAATAATGTGAGAAAACATGAAGTCGTTGACATTGGCAGGAAGGATTTTTTTAAAAAACAGAGAATTACTAAAACAGAGATTGACTGCAGAATCGTATTGAAAGAGAGAGACTGGGCTCCAGACGTTAACTCTGCATTCTCTCCACAGATGATGCGAAACCTGCTGAGTTTTTCCAGGAATTTTTGTTTTCGTTTCAGACTTCCAGCATCCACAGTAGCATGTTTTAGAAAATTATGATGTTATATTTCAATTATACAGGCTTTGATGATATTACATCTCAAAGACTGTGCAGTTTCAGTCTTCTTAGTTAGAGCTGCAAGTAAGTGTATTGAGGTAGTTCAAAGAAATTTTACCAAATTTATACCTGGAATGAGAAGGTTTTCGCATAAGGAGAGTTTGGCCTGACTGGGTTTGTTTCCACTGGAGGTTAGAGGAGTGAGGTGTGACTAGATTGAAGTGTATAAGGTCCTGAGTGGTCTTGATAATGTGAACACGGAAAGGATCTTCCTTCTTACAGGTCAGTACAGAACAATAGGCCATTGTTCTACATTTAGGGGTTACCTGTTTAGCACAAAGATAAGGAGAGATTTTTTTTTCTCTCTCTCAGAGAGTTGTTTGACTTTGGAACTCTTCGCCTCAAAAGACAGTGGAGATAGACAGAGACAGATAGATTCTTGTTGGACAAGGGCATCAAAAGTTATTGGGGGTAAGTAGGAATGTGAAATTTGAAACACAAACAGATCAGCCATGACCTTATTGAATGTTAGAGCAGGTTTGAGACAGAATCGTCCTCTTCTGCTCCTCATTCGTGTGCAGTAATGAACACAACTCAGAACAGCCATGCATACCTCAAAGATCCCAGACTTTATTTGCTGATTCCAATTTCCACACAGGTGGCTGTAGGAGACTGAAGAATTAGAGTTAAGTTTCACTATCACGTGTACTGAAGTACGGGGATACAGGAGTACAGTGCAAAGTGTACAAAGTTGCCATTCCTGATGCCATCTTAGATACAAAGGGGCAAAAAAAACCAAGCAGGCTTCCTGCTGCCAGTTATTCTCTGATACATACTAGGACATGTGTTTCTGCATCAAAACAATGTGAGGAAAGGATTGGGTTTGAATTTGAAAGCATTCTGTAGTTTCAGCTCCCTGCCAACACTTAATGTCAGGGTTCATTCATGAAGGCCATTCAATTGGGCAAGGTGCCATTGACAGAATTTTCATGTGATAAGGAGGAATGTGCACAAAGGAGGTAGCTGCGAATTACCTTGCTATCATAATCCAGGACAATTCAATGGCTAAACTGTTCTGGATTGGAGTGAAGATTCTATCTTAGTAGTGGAACTTTGAAAATTTTTCCGTGACATAATGTTCTCATTCACAAAGTTTGCAAGGTCCCTTTGAAGCTTCTTAACCCGATTACATTTTTTTTAGTCTCAGGTTCACTGTGTAAAACTAATGACTGCTAAGGGCAGACAATGTTATTTAAATGGTATTATGATATAGAGAAGTGGGATTTCGAGTTACTGGTCAATAAATCATTGAAGATGCCACGTTCATGGGGGGCAGTAGATAGAATCTTGAGCTGCATCAACAGAGAAATAAAGAATGAATCTCAAGGTTAATTGGAGTTTGTACAAAACAATTATCCAATGCAATTCTATCCATTTTGCAAGGGCACCGCAAACCTATATGATGCTTGATTTAATATTTAGTTATTAAACAGAATTCTCGTTTACAAAAGATTGTTTACTGGGATCTCTTCAAACTGTGTGGATAGATAGAAAACAGGATTTTTTTTAAGAACAGGAAACATTGGCTGAAATAAAAATAATCCTTTCCTCATAGAATCCCAAATACCCTTTTAGTTCCTCAATCTCTATGCCCTTCAGATCCAATTGCCCCTTCAACCCATTTGTACTTGCTGCTACAACGTTCTCTCTGGTAATTGCTCCTCAGACTGAAGTTCAAGAAAGTCAGTGCCTCTTAATCAGATAAACCTACAGGATTTACAAACCTCTGACTTGTTTACAGACATGATCTCTCGTATTTACAGACATGATCTCATACAGGAGTGTAATTTTAAAGATCCAACATTCGAATATTTCCTATACTTATGAATGGCTCCTTTATATTGTCCTGCATTGCATTCCAACTTGTGTGCAAATCAACTGGCAAATGATTTCCAGAATGGAACCCATTCGCAATGTAGGGACTGCCTGTATAGCGAAAGCAGCAAAGGTGTCAGTGAGGGTAGGGGGGGGCCTGGTGTGAAAAGGGATTCATGTGGAGGCGGCATAGCTGCAAAGAATTCCTCTGTGTAGAGGAGTGATCAGAGTAAAAAAGGTGTCTTTTGCAAAGGGGTTTCAGTATGAAGAGTGTATTTGTGTGTAAAGGAGTTTGTACAAGACAGGATTCCCTGTGGAGTGCTGGCCACGGACCAGTCTTTCTCAGGGAGTAGTATGGAGGGTGTCTATATACAGGGAGTCAATTTAGTGTCTATTTGGAGGGACGGAGTGTCTTGAGGTGTTTGTTTTCAGAAGGGGGCTGGTACTGACCATTGAAATGTTCCTAACTTTGTCCCGGAGGAGTGAACATGCTGTTATGCCGGGACATGGCATATTGCTGCTGTTAACAGATTCTACCATATGTATATCACTCCTGGTTGTATAGTTAATGGTCAAAACTGGATTTGGAAAAACCAGTGAAATATTTGTTAAATTAGAATTAAAAAATGCATTCTGATAGCTCGAACCTGCAGTAAAACTGGGAAGCATTAGGAATGCAGAGGTTTGTTGCTTGCTGATGGATCTCCCATTTATTTCGAGTAACTCCCGGTTTAAAAATGGGAATTTTATTATTGGCTCTGTGGTTTTGGAGAAGGGTCACCTGTAGGTCAGGCCCTGTGCTGATTTTGGGGAGAAGTAATTATATGAAGTATGGGGATGAGAGATGGGTCCAGAGCTTTGGGGAAAAGTATATATGTGAAGTTAGAGGAGGGGAACCAAAAGTGGTTTAGCAGAGCTTATGTATGCATATTGCCAATGGTGTGTTTCTTGTTGCGATGTTCAGTATTTCTGGCTCTGTTTTATACTTCTTAGATCAAATCTTTAGAACTTGCCATTTTTGGGCATATTAAATCAGCCCACAGTGTACCATGTTGTCTCTTCTACACAGAAGTGATTTATCAGTCCACATGTAGTAAAGACACTGCAATGCCGTGTTGTAAGGTTTGTCCGTCAGGCTTCCCCCTCTCAAACCAGGCGACTGCATGCTAGGAACATTGGCAAGCACTCCTGGGGTTAGGTCCAGGAATTGTAATGAGCCTTATTTTGATTACATTTGAAGTACTTTGCACAGCTGCAGCGTCCATATTGCAATGAGGAAAATGTAAAATGATTGACAAGTAAGAGGCCAAATCAAGAGGTTATAAGTATCAGGAATGACTTTAATCCCAGAACAACCCGGGATGTACCTCTACAGAAAAGAATGCCAAGGGGTAACCTGACATGGATTTTTAAGATAATAAGAAGAGTTTGATAAGCTAGAAGTGGAATGAATATTTCCACTTGTGGGGAGACCATAATTAGGAGCTATGAATATAAAATAGTCACTAATGAATCCAACAGAGAGCTCAAGGCAAAATTCTGTACCTAAAGGGTGGTAAATGTGCTATCATAATGAGTGATTGAGAAAAATAGGATTCATTTAAAGAAAAGCTAAATAAGCACATGGGGGAATAACAATGGAAAGGATATGCTGAATATGTTAGATGAGGGTGCTTCCAAGGAGGCTGATGTGGAGCATCAATAGCAGCATTGAGCAGGTGCCAAATGGCTGACGTCTATGCCATAGCCTTGACGTAACTAAGTAAAGGACAAGTTTATCTGGTAAAGTCCTTTTTATCACCAGGGGAATGGTGAAATGGTAATTTCAGCAGTTGATCGAGTGCAAAATTCAAATTAATCTATAAAGCTCACAATTCGGATGTTTTTTCTCACATGATATTTGTTTTGAGTGAATGTGGAGGTGTTACTGATGCTTCAGGGAAATTTGCACAAATGGTCGATAAATCTTTGTCTGTCAAAATGAAGGGGAGTCTTAGATATGGGGCTGGACTTTTTGTGGGGCCAGAAAGATTCCATGGACCTTTAAAAATGGCAAACAGAACACGAATGTCGAAGTCCTGCCATAGGTTCACTTTCTGCCTGAGAAATTTATACAAGAAGGAAGCCTGAACTAAGCAGAGCAATTTGAACTTAGTTCTGAGTTCAGATAGACCACATTTTGTCTATTCTAATTTCCTTAATTCTAAGGTGCTCAATCTGCACCAAGGGAATCATGAATTGTTGGAATTGATGCAAATGTCTTCAAGGGTGAATAAAGTCGGTTTAATTGTAATTTCAAGTTTTTCAAAATTCCTTGCTTTTGGAAAATAAGATCAGGCACAAGTCAGGAAATGTTATTTTTAAAGAAATGGCCTGTTTTGATTGACAGGGCAGATGCTGTAGAATAGAAAGAATGCCAACTCTCTGTGCAATTTAAGTAGAGTCCTTTGATGGCATTTTGTCAAATATTATGTCATTATGAATACTTGGCTGCGTCTCAAAAGCTACCAATTATCTTAATGAGGGTTCTGAATTTACAGTTCTGTTAACAATGTAAAGTGGCAGTTAAAGAATTAGTTTCCTTTCACGTGGAGTCTGAAAAGAAGTTTATTTTTTAGATTGAACACATGAGGAAATATAAACGTTTTGGTTTTGTTTCATGAATGGGAGTTCTTTTCATTATCAAGTGTGTACATGAGAAGGTTGTATTTGGTTGTTAGAAGTTCTTTACGTCTTTACATGACTCCCAAGGTCTGCTGATTCTGCACTGTATGTATGGCTATGGAAGTGGCACAGGCTTTGAGGGACCTTAGATGCTGTCTGGGGGTCTGAGTAGATGAAGAAGGCCGATGGAAAGTGTAAGAGGGCCTTGAGCTTTAGTGGTGGGGTTAGGTGTGAGGATGTTTCTAAGAACAAATGGCCCAGCGTCTCAGAGAACCAAAACAAAACAAAGAACCACAGATGCTGCGGATCAGAAACAAAATCAGAAATTGTTTCTTCAGAGTGGAGTCAAAACATTAACTCTCTTTTCTCTCTGCAAATGCTTTTCTCCAGCAGTGTCCTTTTGGAGACCTAAGGCAGACATTTACATGGCATCTAGAACCTACTTCCAGGAACAGCATACCAGAATCTATTCCAATCCACATTCCTGAAACTGTAATTGGGTCTAACAGGGTGCTCTAAACTGAGGCAGGGAAGACTATCGAGTTTGGAAATTTTCCAAATTTAGTTACCCAACTTGATACTGAATATCTGTTTCATGATATCCAAATAACGGATGAGACCTTCATAGTGTGTTACTCAAGTCAGAATCAAAAAGGAAAGAACATTCGCAATTATTTTGGCAGCTATCCAGTGTTCAGAAGTTTGCATTTGGCGTGAGTTACATCCAGAAAACTGCATTTCAATGTGAGTAATTGTACAAAGCACTTACCTTTAAAGAAAACGCTTCACTTGAACACAATAAGATGGTATATTCAGACCTATCTTTGCCAGTAAATAAATATCTGAATAGCACCATTTAATTCCAAGAGCGGTGATAATGAGTTTATTTCATCTCAGCAAAACCCTTGTCACGCTGCCTTCATGCATAAAATAAATGACAAGAGAAACAACTCTGCCAGCCATAGATCCTAGCATCCAATTATGGAGGTTTCATTTTGCTTTTTGTGCTGCTGCATTGCACTCAGCAAGGATTTTTCTTAGGCAGTTTACAAACCGATGTTGATCATCACTGGGTTGAACTGTTTGGCTTACTAATCAAAAACAATAAATGTAAGAGGGACTTAATGTTGTGCCACAAAGTGATGTGGTCATATTTCTCAAGCACCGTCATTGACAAATGTTTACAATGGAAAAGAAACGCATTATCTAAAAGCTACAGCATCCTATCCCAATGCATCACAGCTTAGTATGGTAAATGTTACCAAGACTGCAAGAAATAGTGAACGCAGCCCAATCCATTATGCAAACCATTCTTCAATTCCATTGACTCCATCTGTATTTCCTGCTACCTTGGGAAAACAGCCAACATAATCAAAGACTCTTCCCATCCCAGTTATACTCTCTTCCACCATCTTCTGTTGGGCAGAAGATACAAAAGTTTGAAAACAAGTCCCAAGAGATTCAAGAACAGATTATTCCCTACTGTCATCAGACTTTTGAACGAACATTTCATATGCTAAACTTGATCTTTCTCTGCACCTTCTCAGTAGCTGTAACACTATATTCTGCATCCTGTTCTATTACCTTGATGTACTTACCTAAGGTATGATTTGTCTGGATAGCACACAAAACAGGGGAGGCAGTGGCCTAGTGGAATTATCGCTGGACTGTTAATCCAGAGACCTGGATAACATTCTTGGGACCCAGGTTCAAATCCCATCATGGTAGATGGTGGAATTTGAATTCAATAAAATGCCTGGAATTAAGAATCTAATGATGATCATGAATCTATTGTCAATTGTAGGGGGCAAAAAAACCACCTGGTTCACTAATGCCCTTTAGGGAAGGAAACTGTCATCCTTACCTGGTCTGGCCTACATGTGACTCCAGACCCACAGCAATGTGGTTGGCTCTGGGCAATTAGGGATGGACAATAAATGCTGCCTAGCCAGTAATATCCTCATCCTGTTAATGAATGAAGAAAATAAATACTTTTCCCTGTATCTTGGGAAACGTGATGATCATAAATCAAATTAAATTACATTGTTGTGTATTATATTGAAAATGTGCAAGAATATATTCTTCAGTAACACCAAGCAACTTTATTCCAAAAGCTATGTTTGTTAAAATAAATTTTGATCATTTGATAGAGATTAAGCACTTTTAAACAGTTAACAGAATCTAGGTTTCTGTCTAACAACATTCCCTGTACTTTTCCAATACATTTAGATCTGTTGAATCTATATTTTGTTTTCTGACACCTTTGATCATTTGCCATTTTCTTTCATTGGCAGTTGTTGTAGTTACATGTTAATTCTTTATTCTAGTCTCAGGTAATTAGCTCCTGCCATCAGAATAACAGAAATTTGACACTTTTGACATTGCTCGTGTTGGAGGGGGAGGTGAGGTGTTACGCTGGGATGTTTAGAATGAGGCTATCAGGTGAGCTTGATACATTGCTATATCTGCCAGGACTCACCAGCACTCAGACTCCTTTGTTTTCTTTGAAGAAGTAGGCTATTTCAATTTATCTGTCCCTTAAAGGGAATAAACCCTGTTCTGTGCATTGAAATTGTATTTAAATCTGCTTAACTCGGTCTGAGATCAAATCTTATTCTGAACAGAAGTGTGACCTTAGAGTGCTCAGACAATGGAAGGCTCTAGGCCTGTGGAATTTTAAATACAAAGCAACGGCTTCTGATAGGCATTTGGAGCTTTTAGAGGACAAATTACTTTAAGGAAATCAATCCAAAATCAAGGAAACAGTGGAAATCAGTCCCAATAATGAGTAAATAATTATGTCTGCCACAGCATGTGTGTCCAATCCTGATGTAAGCCCCAGTGAATGAGGAGCAAATGCACATCAGTCAAACAGAATGCAACATGCAAAAAAACAAAATGGTTACTGGAATGAAATTAATTGCCAAAATCATAATCACTAAATCCCCTGTCTCTGTAATTACCTGCCAGCAACATTGTTCAGAAGTTGTTGCAGTTAAAACATGGATGAACCACATCTCAGACACTGTATGTTGTAGTTGGTTGGCTCACTGAGCTGGTTTGTTGTCCCGTAGACATTTCATTACGCTGCTGGGTAACATCATCAGTGCATTTCTGCTGTTTTCCGGGCTTGTGGGTTGTTGATGGGTGGTTTGTATCTCACACTGCGTGGTAATACCTGGTTCCTGAGTTATCCATGTAGGAAGTAGAGTTGTTCGCGGGTCGCACACTGTCGTTTGTTACCCAGCAGGGTAATGAAATGTCTGTGGAACAACAAACCAGCTCGGCAAGCCAACCAACCACAACATCCACAACCTGAGCTACAAATCTACTCTAAAACCTTAGAGACACAGTATATGGGAATGCGTACTCATTCATAGTGTTTCGTTTTATATTATTAAAGGTGAATGGTTAGGTTTGGCATGTTAAGGTGAAGGTAGATTTGGCAGTATATTGTTTTATGGCGTACAGTGTTCTAAAGTGATTAATCCTGGTGAAGGTTGTATGGGCAAAGTTTATGTGCATTTCCTCTTCTGTGTTACAGGGCCAGTAGCTGTGATCAGTGGTGAGGAAGATTCTGGAAGCCCTCTCCACCACATCAACCATGGGATTATCACACCCTCATCCATGGATGTTGGACCAGACGCTGTCGTTATTGGGATGACCCGGATCCCAGTGATCGAAAATCCTCAGTATTTCCGTCAGGCTCACAGCCTCGGGAAATATCCAGAGACACGTAAGTACAATTGTACTTGTGTTTTTAAAACAATGTGCATCATCTGCCATATTACATTTGCTGTACAACACTAAGTAACAAATAGCAGGTGTATACGTGAGCACTAAAACACTGTAAAAACTATTTAGTAGCCAGTAGCATTATCAAACCCTGCAAGACACCACCTTTTGCATGGGGGGTTAGTTCAAGACTGAATTTGAAGCCTAGTCAGGCTAAACTTTGGAGAACAGCAGCAGACTGTTTCTTTGTCATGTTTTATTTCAAACCAAGAAAATTGAGCCACAACATTCTGGAAATTAACTGGCTGCGTTTATGCGATACTGCAAGGCTGTGGGGGAAAGTTTCTGTTAATCATGTGATAGTTTCTTTTCTGAGAGCTTTCTAATTCCCAGAGAAATAATGTCAGTATAGACTACCATCTTTAACGAATTTGCTCCCAAAGGCCAAGAACAAGGCACTGACTTCCTGAAAAGTGCGCAGGAAAGGGAAGAAGATTTGGAAGTCCCACTATATTTATAACTGATTTATGAAAAGACCCTTGTAAACATATGTGCCGGTGAACAGCACTCAGTAAAGCTGGCAAGTCAATAAAAATGTACACCTGAGAAAACAGCCCTGAACAGAGGCCAAACCAATGCTTCATGCTAAATGATCGTTGAATTCCTTTTTTATTATAGATTTCTAGTTGTGTTTCAGGTAATATTTAGCAGTAAAGATTCTGTTTGTCTGTGAATATTGAAATACACTGATCTGATTTTTGCCAAACAATAGATAGTGACACTGAGTGTGAATTGGGACATTAACCTATTGTGACATAAACTGCCGATATTGAGTATTCCATCAATTATTAAGGGGTAAACTGAAATCGACTGAAATGTTTTTGTAGTGTTGGAGTTTTTGTTAAAATACAAAGTTGAGCTCTGCTCCTGTAAAATGTACAGGTGAATGTTTTTTCTTCCAAAATTTTGAAACGTTCCAGTATTTTTATGTGTATTATAATTCACTATTGACAGGGGAGAGATATCCTAGCCAAAGGAGCCAAATAGCAAGATGAAATTAAGTTAACCATACACATTTTTTCAATGCAAATTTCTACAAGTTCAGACTATTCCAGTAAACATTGTTTTTTTCATAAAAAAGGAACACACAGAATCATAGAATGTCTACAAAGCAGCGAGGAGTATGACATTAAAGCATTCAACCTATTTGCTTTGGGTCAGCTGAAGATTGTCCAGATGATGATTAGGAGCAATCAACAATCTCAATGACCCCACTGTGATCTCCACCGCTTACACAGGGCACAAGGTTCTATTATTTCCAATCTTATCATCATCACTAGAGCTATTTTTCCTTTGAAGACTGTATCTGACAGTATCTATCTAGATGCCACATATAAGTGACCAGTCTCAACAATAGCACAAATCCTCATAAGTAATGGATAAATACTAAGCTATCCACAGCTCATAAAGCCATAACCTCTTCACTTTAAAATTTTCTGAGCTAAGGACTATACCAGCAATGTTAAATGAGTATGGATTGAATCCTACATACCAAAAGTAAGTGTCTACAAGAGCCTCACAATGCACTTAAGCATCTGAATAACTATTTTCCACTGAAACGATCCTGCAATATCATCAAATCCTTGGCACCTTCCAGGAGAAGCTATTGGGTCTTGTTGCTGCAACTTTCCCATTCTGGTGGTGGACTGATGTGTAGTTGTAGGGAGTGATGCACAGCCCCAGAGCTGCACTTTCAATGAAGAGTAATGATTATTCTTCACACTTGTGAACTTTAGAAAACACGAAGGAATCATTCATAAAACCCTGACTTTCACAATTATATCTGTCATCGTGTGCTGGAGTAAACATGAAACTGACTCAATGGCCTCTCCTTCTAAACACTAATGATGAGCAACTAGGAATATAGGAACTGGAATAGGCTATTCAGCCCCTTGAGCCGTTTCCACCATTTGGTGAGATCATGGCTGATCTGTGGCCAAACTCCCAAATACCTGCCTTCAGCCCACAGACATTAATACCTTTGTTTAACAAAAAATAAATCTATTTCAGATTCAAAGTTAACAGCTGATCCAACATCTACTATTGTTTGTGGAAGAAAGTTCCAAACATCTACCACCTTTTGTGTATGGAAGTTCTTCCTAACATCTTCCTTGAATGGTCTGGCAATAATTCTCAAACTGTGCCCCCTAGTTCTAATTGCCCAGCCAGTGGAAACAATTTATCTTTATCCGCCTTGATTTTTCCTGTTAATATCTTGAAGACTTTGATCAGATCACCCTTAACCTTCTAAATTCTACAGAAGACAGACTTAATTTGTGTAATCCCTCCTCATAGCTTAATCCCTGAAGTCCCCAGGTATTATTCTTGTGAACCTACATTGTACCCCCTCCAAGGTCAATATACCCTTCCTAAGGTGTGGTGCCCCCAGGTCTGCCCACAGTACTCCAAATAGGGTCTAACCAGGGTTTTGTATAACTGCAGCATAAATTCTACATCTTTGTACTCCAGTCTTCTAGATATAATGGCCAGCATTTCATTGGCTTCCTTGACTATTTTCTGCACTCATTCGTAACATTTTAAAGACATATGCACCTGAACCCCAAGATTCTTTGGAGATCCACTGTGTTTAACTTTACACCATCTAGAAAGTACCCTGATCTATCCTTTTTCAGTCCAAAATGGATAACCGCACATCTGTTTACATTGAATTCCATTTGCCACAGTTTTGCCCATTCTCTTAGTCTATCAATATCCCTTTGTAATTTTATGCTATCACCTACACTGTCTATAATGCTGCTTAACTTTGTATCACCAGCAAATTTGGATATAAGACTTTCTATGCCATTATCCAAATCATAAGTAAATGATGTGAATAACTGAGGCCCCAAAACAGATTCTTGTGGGACACCATCATGACAATGTTAAATGCTGCAGTGGGTGACTAACTATCCTCAGCTGATGCAATGATAAAACTTGCAGAAGGAAGCTATTCACCCACCATGTTCATGTCAGTACTATCGCTTCACCTGGGACTGTCTACTTTTATCCAGATTTCTTACCCATTCCATGTAAACATCACATTATTACATTTAAAATGCTTAACCAATCCCCTTTTAAATATTGTTTATTGCTTATCTCTTAATGTTCACCAAAAGTATTCTATGTACTAATAACCCACAAGGTGATATAATTTTTCAAGTGATTATCCTGTTTGTGTCCTTTTGTGCCACATTCACCAACCAGTGAAAGCAGCATTTCTCTACTTTACACAAATCGATTCAGAATTTTGAAAATCTCTTTTTCATTTCCACTGCACCTTTTGCTTTTGAGTAAAACAGGTTTCAATTCTTGAAACTTTCTCTCAATAGTTGCAATTGCTCTTTCTTGCCATCGCTGGTCAGTCTGTCCATTACTCCATTATGCTTATGACAATGAGCTACTGAGCTAGTGCAGTTTTCCAACATGGATTGCAATAGCACCTTGCTCCATTTTTTTCTTCAAGTTTGTCCTGTATAATATCCAAAATCTATATTTGTCCATTTTTATCCATATTTTAACCTGTAAGAAATCTTTTTTTTTTCCATTCTATATCTCTGCCACTTTAACTTTCACTTTTTATCACACATACCCCCTCTCCAGAATTTATTACTTCACTGCTTACCTAGAATAGAGATGCTTACAGCATAGAGAGAAACCATTCAGTCCACCATGACTTTTCTCTGTCTCTGACCTTCACCTAATCACTTTCATCTGTGCTTTCCTGATTTTTTTTTTTTGGTCAGACTTTTCCTACTTCCTGTTTAAATGTGTTAATCAATTCCTCTTTATCTACTGTTTTCACTCAGATATTCCAAGTAGGAATGGTTTCCTCCCCTTACCTTGCCCAAACTTGACACAATGTCGAATACCTGTTTATGCTTTCTTGCAGCTTTCTGCATTATCCTTCACGATTTGATATCAGCAAACATCTATATTCTTCCATTGGTGCTTACGTCAAAAGTATTATTTGGGACAGGAAGCAAAAGTAGACCCAGAACTGAACCCCGGAGCACAGTATGAAGCACCATCCTATGAACATCCATTCATCCGACCTCATTGCTGTCAGTAGCTTTACATCTCACTATCCACGCGACACATACTCTTTATTATTATTATTATTATTATTTTTACTATTATTGTTATTATTATGTCCTTGAAGTTCCAGGGCACATCTCTTATTTGGAACTCTTTCAATTACCTTCAGCAAACCATCTGTTGGATATTCTTTATTTGTATGTCCTGTGATGTCCACAATATGACAAAATTAATTTGCTAAACATGACCCTTGTTTTACAAATTAATATTGACTGTCCTCAATTAGTCCGTTTCTCTCCACAAGAAATTGAAAATGCTACCATACACTACAGGCTGCCCAGCATCTTTGGATAGATGAGACAAGTAGATGTCTGGTGTTAGGTGGCAGTGTAAGGAAATTTCACCCCAACTGGCTGTAAAACAGGAAACGTTACTACAAAGCAATGATGGGATTGATATCGTCACTGTATCAATCGTTTGCAATGAATACAATGAATGGGATTCCCTGACAATGGGTTGGTTAGGAAAAACTGAAAGATGCATTGAATGCTTATTATATCCTTGATTGTTTTCTGGAGCTTGAACATTGAGGTTTGTAACAAGATCTAACCCCTGACTCAGGCAACTTTGCATTGTTGATAATGTCAGATCCTCCAAATGAGTCAGATGATCAACGTATCTTGAGAGACTTAGTGGAAAGGCTCCTAAACTCCTGGTGGTGTACCAGTAGGTGTCAGTAGTTCTCTACATCAGCTGATTAACATAACAAGGCCCCAGGGTGTAAGACTGGTTGGGACATGTTTGAAAGGTTACTATAACGCCTTACTTTATAAGCTACTGGAAAGAAGACTGTGCTGAAATCCTCGGGGGATGGTTAATACACAAGCTGCCTAAGGTCTGGAACACGTTTCTTGATAGTTAGAATTCCGCAGAAAATTATTTGAGTGGATGCACCAGCCATTCAATGCAATCTAGTTTCACAAGTCACTTAGATTGTTAATTAACAATGTAAAGATGTCATCTTTCAGACATTATGAAGCCTCCATGGTCTATGCACACCAAGACTAAGCACTTGTGTCGCAGGTGCCAAGTAGCTGAACACCTGAAAATTACCAAAGCTGCATGGAGCACATTCAGACCTTGCTATGTCCTTCATCCTTGACTGATTAATTAATAAGTTCAGTGGCTCACTGCTAAGAGGAGTCAAAGTATTGAGTGTGTATTCTCTAGTCAGCAAGATACAATGAAAATTTGGTTTGGAAAGGAAACAATACGCGCTGTCAAATCTGCAACCTCAGCACCCTGCTGGATTATAGACTCCTGTGGATTTTGAGTTATCCTTTATCCAACACACACAAACCTACAATAGATTTTTGGCCTCTACTTAAATCATTCGTATTCAGTGAAAGGTCCATGCACCATTCCAGGAATACTTTGGATCATGCAAAGTACAGGCCAGGGCAGCTCCTTAATGCATCAATAAATACAAGCAGACAGAGTAAATCATATCATGGAATCATAGAAGTGTTACAATACAAAATGAGGCTATTCGGTCCATCATGTCTGCACGTGGTCTTCAAATAAGTATCATTGCCTACCTGTTTTTACCTCATAACATTGCACATTATGACTAGACATGCTGTAAATGTTAAGCAGGGGCCAGAGAGAGACAAACGTGTGGTTTTTGATCAGTTCTGGGATTTTCAGGTGTGTTTACTGTACCTGTAGCAGTGGAAGTTTTGAATTTAACCTTGGACCGGAAGGATTACTAGGGATAACTTTTATTAAACCATCCTTCAAATAATAAATTGTGCCTAGTATTTTAGTGCTAAGAGACATATATCCTGAGTGTATTTTAATTTTCTATGTGTTGATTTTAAACTGTGATTACTGGTCATTCAGCAAAAAAAAATTAAATTATTATGGATCAATTTATTAAAGTGTTATTGTTGGCTTGGAGCCAGTACAAGCTGACAGTGACCTTAGATTCCTTCTTAATATTCAAGATGAGATTGTAGTTTGGGGCACCACTGTCAGCAGAAAGGATATGGTCACCATTCTGCTACTTAGAAAGAACTGCAATAAGAATGAAAATAAGAGTGTAGGTACTACAATGGACAGTCTTAACACCCTGAGCGCTGCAGTGCTAGAAATAAATTGGGTAGCAACAGCAGCACAGCTACTGCAGTGTTTAGAAGGACAGCAGGAGTATTGAAATAGACAGGAGTAACTACACAATAACAAGAAAAGGTAACAATTAGATACATCGAAGAATTAGGAAATGAGTGGCTGCAGCAGGCCTCTTGCGCCTTTTGGATATATGAAGAATACTCAAGACATAGATTAACAAACATTTAGATTCAATGATAGAGGAGTAATGTGGACTGTTTAAAATTATTTTATGAGTCGTGGGTGCCACTAGCCGTTCTTGTCCATCCCTAATTGCCCTCAAATTGAGTGGCTGTGTCGACCATTTCGGGGGGGTGCAGTTAAGAGTTAACCACATTGTTGTGGATCTGAGGTAACACGTAGGCCAGGTAAGAACAACAGATTGCCTTCCCTGAAGGACATTAATAAATCAGGCGGGTGTTAACAGCAGTCACAATCAGTGACATGTGCTTTCAATTTCAAATGTATTAATAGAATTTAAATGCCACCAGCTGTTGGGCTGAGACTTGAGCCTGTGTCCCAGAGCATTAACCCAGACCTCTGGTTTAGTAGTCCCAGGGATTATCAATTCAGATCGAAGATCAGTCATTGAATAGAAAAGCAGTACTGAAGAATTGAATGGCCTACTCCTGTTCTAATTGTTGATGTTCTTTCATTGCAATTTTGAATAAGACGTGGCTACTATGTTAGGTTTTGACATGGGACCAGCACTGCTTGCAAGTGCCTGTTATGAGGAATGAACTGTGCTCATACAAATATGGGTGGAGTGTTTGGAGAGAATAATGAATGTGAGTGAATAATAATGAGCTTTGTGTGCAGCATGCTGACAGGCTGAAAATAGCCTGGAAGACTGATGAACTTCCAGCTCCGCTCTGTCTGACCATGTTGTGATAACCTTTTATGTGAGTGACAGTCAAGTCCTTCAGTCTGTGGCTGTTTAACCTCGAAATGAGCACTGTAATCATCCCCATTTTAATTCAGAGTTCAGTACAGCTATGTGTTTAGAAGTGAACCTGACCTCATAGTAGACAAATGAAGTCACACCCTTTTGTTTGTGTTTCAAAAGAATGGAAAATGAAGAAAACAAAATGATTTTGGTTGATGCAAATTTTGTATTGCACTGGCAACCCCATTGTAGACACTGTAAGCAGCAAGAGGTGATATAGCATCTTTTCGATTCGACTGTATGTAAAGCAAGCACTTTATGCATAATTGACAGGGACAATATCAGAATTCATGTGGTCAGTCGGGGGGAACTGCAGGAGCAGGAAAATCCTTAGAACTGCGGCTACTCTGCCTGCAGGAGTTCACTGAAACACTGAAACAGTTCACTTCTGCCAACAATGTGGGAACATTTCTGAGGGATTTCCAGACCTATATAACCAACAGGCATTCCCCTTTAAGACTGTGAGATTTAATTGCTATACCTAAGCATGTTCTGAACACAATCAGTGGCTTCTTTCACAGTGATGTGGAGGTGCTAATGTTGGACTGGGGTGGTCAAGGTCAAAAATCACATGACACCAGGTTATAGTCCAACAGGTTTATTTGAACACGCAAGCTTTTGGAGTCTCGCTCCTTCTTCAGGTGTCAGTGAGAGTGGTGGCATCAGACACAGAATTTATAGGCAAAAGATCAAAGGGTCATAGAACTGATGTGAATGCATTGAACAAACTAAGATAACTGTTAAATCTTTAATCGGTTAGAAAGGATTAATATGCAAATCCCAGAATTTCTTTCAAGTCACCCCCTGAGCTAACTGAAGGTTTCATCTGTATACCAGAGATGACATTTCAGGTCAGACAAAGCATTTTAGGTGTGAGGCCTTGTTTAGAAGTTTATTAACTTGGAGTCAGACTGGTTTTATTTCCAAAGTAGGAATTTATGAAAATGCCACATTAACTGACTACAAACTGTGTGCTTTTCGAACAAAATAGAATGTATCTGCAATTACAAATCTGCAAACGCAAATTCACCCCAGAAATTTATGTGTATGTTTCAGTTGTGTGTGTTTGAGTGTCTGTAATTGTGAGAGACAGTGTGTGTCTAAGAGACGGTTTGTGTGAATGTGTCAGTATATGTGTGTGAGTGTGTTTGAGTGAGAGTGTATGGTGTGGTGGGGTCACCTGTAGTGTGACATGAACCCAAGATCCCGTTTGAGGCCATCTTCATGGGTACCAAACTTGGCTATCAGCATCTGCTCGGTGACTCTGTGTTGTTGTGTATCCCGAAGCCCACCTTGGAGAACGTTACCCGAAGATCTGAGGCCAACCGTCCTTGACCGCCGAAGTGTTCCCCCACTGAGAGGGAACATCCTTGTCTGGAGATTGTTGTGTGGTGTCAATTCATCTGTTGTCATAGCGTCTGCATGACTTCACCAATATACCATGCCCCAGGACATCCTTGCCTGCAGATAGACAACATTGGCTGAGTCACATGAGTATCTGCTGTGTACATGATGGGTGGTGTTCCCATGTGTGATGGTAGTGTCCATGTCGATGATCTGGCATGTCTTGCAGAGGTTGCCATGGCAGGGTTGTGTGGTGTAGTGGTCGATGTTGTCCTGAAGGCTGGGTAGCTTGCCACAAACGATGGTCTGTTTAAAGTTTGGTAGTTGTTTGAAGGCAAGAAGTGGAGGCGTGGGGAAGATCTTGGCAAGGTGTCCATCATCATTGATAATGTGTTGAAGGCTGCAAAGAACACGGCATTGTTTCTCCGCTCCTGGGAAGTACTGGATGACAAAGGGTACCCTATCGGTCATATCCCATGTCTGTCATTACGGTTTTTCACACAAATGCGCGCACGTGCACATACGCACACTCACACAGATACGTTCTATTTTGTTCAGAAAGCACACAATTTATAGACAGTCAATGGGGCATTTTATAAATTCCTACTTTGGAAATAAAATCAGTCTGACTCCAAGTTAATACACAGCCAGCTTCGAAACAAGGCCTCACACCTGATACACATTGTCTGACCTGGGAAGTCATCTCTGGTAAATTGATAAAACCTTTAGTTATCTCAGGGCAGTGTCTTGAAAGCAAATCTGGGATTTGCATATTTATCTTTTCTAGCAGATTAAAGATTTAACAGACATCTTAGATTTGGTCAATGCATTCACATCAGCTCTATAACCTTTTGATCTATTGCCTATAAATTTTGTGTCTGATGCCACCACCCTCACTAACACCTGGAGAAGGAACGAGACAAAAGCTAGTGTCTTCAAATAAACCTGTTGGACTATAACCTGGTGTTGTGTGGTGTTTGACCTTCTTTTACTGTGATTGCCTAGCTTTGTCATTTTTGCTTGTTCTGTTTACTATCAAAGCTTACTATGAAGTATGGAAAACATACACTTTGTGTTTTGTCGTAAGTGGATTTCTAGCAATGCTAGCCTTGAGTTAGAAAACTGTCACTCACCTATTTTTCTTTTCTCTATTGCCCTCCTGGCTCCTTTCTCTGTGCCATCTTGAGGCCTGACTCCTCTCTGTGTGCCATCATGAGGCCTGACTCCTCTCTCTGTGCCATTTGAGGCACATGGTAGCTCAGTAGTTAGTACTGCTGCCTCACAGCACCAGGGACCTAGATTTGATTACAGACTCAGGCGATTGTCTGTGTGGAGTTTGCACATTCTCCCTGTGCCTGCATGGGTTTCCTCTGGGTGCTCTGGTTTCCAGAGATGTCCAGTCCAAAGATGTGCAGGTTAGATGGATTGCCCATGCTAAATTGCCCATAGTGTTCAGAGATGTGCAGATGGGGTGGATCGGCCATGGGAAATACAGAGTTATAGGGTTGAGGGTTGGGTCTGGATGCTTTTCAGAGGGTCAGTGTGGACTCAATGGGCCAAATGGCCTGCTTCCACACTGTAGGGATTGTACAATTCTGTCTTGCTCCTGTCTGTTTGGTCTTGATTCTTATTTCAGGGAACAGTTGAAGGAAAGCAAAAACTGAAGTGCTTAGTGTGTCAGTAATTATTCACTGCCCAGCAAAATGTTCACAATCAACCAAGCTCGCCAGACAATCTGCTACTGCCTCATCTTTCTACCTTGTCTCCTCCTCCATAATCTCCTACTATGATCCACCATCTTGGTTGCGAATCACATCTGTTTCCTGCTTCTTCCCTATTTTCCCTATGCCTGGAATTTGATCTCATGATAACATTCATGAATCCTACCTTCATTTCACTTTTCCACCTTTCCCATTGATTTCCTCATTCTACACCTGTATCTGTTCAGTTAATTATATTTTCTCTGTCCATTAGCCTCTCTTTCATTTCTCTTTGTTTTTCTATTTCTCCTTGTACTCACCCACTCTCTATCGCGCTTCTCCCTTCTCTGCTTCCAACCACTCTCCAATGTTCACCAGATCCATCACAAATCTGGGCAGCAAGAGTTTTTGCATAGAATTACTTGGAATTTGTAGCACAGAGATAGGTTTTATGCCAGGTTTTATGCTCCACACAAAACTTCTCCCTATAGTACTTCACACAACCCCCTTCCCTGAGTTGAAACCCACAGACAGCATGCATTTAAGGTAAGAGGGGGAACGTTTTTGATACAGAGGGAACGGTAGGTGCCTGGAACATGCTGCCAGGGGTAGAGGTGGAGGCATTTATGATAGGGACATTTAAGAGGCTTTTAGATAAGCACATGAATAAGCAAGGATACGGACCATGGGCATGTGGAAGGGAGAAGTTTAATTTGGCATCATGTTCAGCACAATATCATGGACTGAAGGACCTGTTCCTGTGTTGTACAACTCTATGTTCTGTTATCCTACCAGTCCTTTCCCTCTTGTGTACTTATCTAGTTTCCCCTGAATAGTGCCTGTTTGTAAATGTGTTATGTACCTGACCCACCCCATGCCTGCACAAAGAAGTTTCTCATGAATCACAGAAGTGTTAACAGTGTGAAAGCAGGCCATTCAGCCCACTGTGTCTGCACCAGCAACGGTCCCTCCAAGCTGTGCGACTGCATGCACAAACAACTGCTCCAAGTTCCATGCACAGTGTTGGCGTTGGAAAACCGATCACGGCATTGACATTCTGGTTCCTGAAAGTCGCTGCTCCACTGCTCGGCTCCCCGAGGCCCATGCAGCCGGTAAAAAAAAATTAGAGGGAACTCTGTGCACCGACTCTTCAAAGGAGCATCATTTACCTTCTGTCAATCTGCTGCTTTCTCCTCACCCTTGAACATGATTTCTATCCGTTGATATTGCCTCCACTACGCTTCTATGCAGTTCATTCCATGCCCTAGCTAGTCACTGTGTGAAAAATATTTTTTTGGTTGTTGGTTTTAATCATGACTCCTAAAATTATGACCCCTTGTTTTGAACTCCTTCAAAGTGAGCACATGTTCTCCACCTTTTTATTTTATGATTTAAAATGGTAATGCTGCATCTTGGTGGCATGAACATTTCCATAGGTACGCAGATTTCAATCTCTGTGCTAAGAAACAAATGCAAAAAGAGTCGATGTTTGATGTAGGGATCAGTTTGCTGTAGAAATAAAACTGACTGCAAAGCAACATTAAATCTCCATGATAGGAATGAGGGAGATAAGGTAGCTCATTTACTTTTACTGAGATGACCCAATTATTATCTATCAGAATAATCCCAGTTCCTGTCAATGCTAATTGCAGAAAAATTCATCAAACCTTAACCCAGGGAATTCTGAACTTTTACTTTGAATGGTAGCTTGGATTCTGGGTGACAAAATCTGTTATCAAAATCTAGGTTAAACAATTCACTTAGCCATTGTTTTAAGTAAAGACTTATTAAGTCAGAAAAATGTAATACAATGTGCTCTGATTCTTATTGGCTTTAATGTTGCAGTGTAACCTAAATAGATAATTAAATTGTGAGTTTGGTTGGCATGAAACCTTTAATTCTGATTACATTTGTAAGATGGGAAGTTGCATTTCATTTCTATCCAAATACCTTTTGTTTTAGATTTCTTCTCTGCAAAAGTAATTGAAGTGGCATTTGGTAAAATAATGTAGTAGAGAGACTGCTGAGACCCAATATTAGGTGGCAATATCTGGTGCGATCCAAAATCCTAATATCCCAAGTGATTCTACATCAGATCCCAATATTCCATGAGATCCTACATCAAATCCTGTGATATCAGGAATCACATTCCTGTATTTACTTGAAGATCAGCCCGTGATATCCTGTTAATGTGCACATTACATCCCCGTTTCCCATGAGCTCACACTCCGATAAGGTGTGAAATTCTCTACCATGTCCTGATACGCTTCAAGGTTCTCCATTGTGACCCAGAACAATGTTTGAAGATATTGCAAAAATTAGTCAATATTAAACCTTTGATGGGTTCACTTCTTTAAATGTTTTGCAATGATACCATCCAAGACCATTGTTTGCAGTGATCTTGGCACTATCTCCATTCCAGTCAATCAGGTGTTTCAATTTGCAAGCTGAAGTCCCAGGGATGACGACCCTATAAAATCATCTTAATCTCACAGTATATAGCTTTCTGAGGACCCATATATTTAGCTAGACCTCACAGAGTAGATAGTCCCAGGCCTCTAGGCTAATTTACGTAATCGTAGGTAAGGTGTCACAATTAATTTCATTAGTTCTGGATTGAGTTGGTCAAAATCAAAATAGTGTCGCTAAGATCCCTGGTCAGAATAAAGATGATCCCTACATCAGAATAAAGATGACAGTTACCACCAGGAGGCCAGACTAGTATAAATGACTGGCTCTTGTGGTGTAGTGATATTGTCCTTGCTTTTGAGCCAGGAGGTCCGGGGTCAAGTCCTGAGGTGTCTATGACATCTCTGAACAGCTGAAATAGATACATCTGCTAAATAGTTATGCTAATTATTCAAAAAATAAGTCTATGGTTCTTGTGGCACAACAGAAGTGTCCCTACCTCAGAGCCAGAAGACCTGGGTTGAAGTCTCACCTGGTCCTGAGGTATGTGTTGGCATCTTTGAACAGGCTGATGAGAAAACAGCCTAACTGACTGGAATTGTTTTGATGTAGCGCAAATTGTGTAACTATCATCACTCACGTCATTTCCTGGGAAAAAAAAAATCATCTTACTTTTATTGAGAGTTCTCAGTCTTGAGTTCTATTTGCTTATGGAGACTGCTTCTAAATAGACATTGTAGACTTTTGTGGTGCACTGTTTAAATAAATGCTATTTGCTATAAATGTAATCTTTAGTGCTAACCCATTTTAACACAGTGCAACTCATTGAGTGGCTCAGAAACCAAGTAAAAAATGTCACTTGGGTTTGTTTACCAACTGGTGACTCTTTTCAGAAGTGCTGATGACTGTGAGGAGAGGAGCAGGCCCCCACAGTGAAATAACTCATTGTCTAGAGATACATAGATCACTTGGTTGACGGAGCAAAATGCAGTCTGGGCCTGTGCACAATAGAACTTCTTCAGGAGGGAAAGATGATAATTAGCAAAGGCTAAAAAATTAAGCTGAATGTTACAGTGAGTTCTACAATTCTCCTCAGCAAACAATGCGATATTGTGTCAGTCATGGTCAATCTTTCATGATCTCCTCCATCACAGTCTAATATTCTTTAACAGTGCAAGTGAAATATCAGCATGTCATTGGACAGCATCAAGCAAAATGGTGTAATTATAATTCTGTTTCAAACCTGTGATATAATTTCCGGTCTCTGTTGGCTTTATTAATTTTTGCTGGGGCTCAGTGCCCCAGGCTAGAAAGTGGAAAAATCAGCCGGACTGCTTTAGCACATTCCTGTATTCATCAGGTACAGACTCCATCAGGTTCTGTTGCAAAGCCCCACAGTTAAACACCTATTGCCGAACCTCTCTCCGTCACAAACTTAAATTAGTATGAATCTAAAAATTCGGATTTATCATTGATAAATAAATGACTGAACCTATACATTATAAATCATATAAATTTTTAATGCCTGAGGATGCAGATGATTTATAATACATAACTCCTTGTCAAGATTCACAGGTTAATAAATAAGTTACAGGAACCATGTATTAAACATACCATTCATGTCTGCCTACCTGTGTTATGAATGATTTATGATACATAACTCAAGGCACTTGCTTATTGAGGTAAAATTGCTGTATGTGTGAAGTTTAATGGTGGTAATATATTAGTGCAGATAGGTGTGGAGCGGTTGCCAGTCCTCATATGGAATGGCATTTTGTCATCTTTTAGTTTAAAAAAAAACTCTTGCCTGAAAAATCCGACTATAGATAGTGTGCATTTGTGGAACCATAAATCTGTTTGTTTGTTTATCAGTAATGTCACTGGGGCATGCGTAGTCTCTACACTTATTCCCTGAACACTCTTGTCTGATGTTGATCATTGATCCCAAATTGCAGAGGTTACTCAAGTCCCCAGAATGTCTGAATGCCCCGTACAGTGCAGACAGCACTCTGCTCAATATACCACGAATGATTTTCAGGTATAGATGTCACCCTGCATATTGTCAAGTCATGTACAGCAGAAGGAAGGTCCATTAGCTCAGTTGACAGAGACAGCAAGAGTGTGGCACAGAATAAAGCCAACAGGCCAGATTCAATCTCTGTACTGACTGGTAGCTCATGTAGGTGCTGCCTCCTCACCTTTCCCCATGATGTGAAGTGACTACCCTCAAGCTGTACATAACCAGTTTGTCTTTCTCTAATGGAGAGAGGTGCTCCATACTCTGCTACGTAGAGCAGAGAGGTTTTCTCTCCACTGAGTTAGCCTGTTTCACTCAGGACAGCAGGAGAAGCCACACATTTGGCCTCAGCATCCTTAGGCTGAGGGAGGGCAGTGCAAACTCTCCTCATTGTTGCCTGGTGATTCCTGATAGACAGTGGAGGGGGAGATTGGTGAGGATGTGATCAAGCTGAATTGTAATACCGCCTTGTGCTCCAGCATCTCGCTGGCAGTCACAGCCTTCCATCGCACATGTAGAATGGTAACCTTTAGTGAGAAGCTGCGGGGCAGTCAGAAGCCAGGGAGCACAGAATGACAGCACCTTCAAAGGGTAGGAAAGGCCATTAAAACATAACCCAATCTTATAGTAACATTTTACCAGGTTACGTCGCTGAGTTAATTATGTCGTAATTTCCATTCCCTGTGGCTGATTCAATTATTTTGAAACAGGCCGCTATGTGCAGTGCAGATAATTGCATCTTAACACCTCTCTCATTAAATTTGCTTTGGCAGTCAGTAATAATGATGGGAAACAGAATAAGTAAATTATTCAGATTTTAAGTTTTTATTTTGACTAATCCCCCAGTCAGATTTATCTAAAATTCTGATCTGAATTTTTATTCATATTCATATACAGATGGTTGCTATGTAGATAAAGACTTATAGATCGTATCAGGCTCATTATGGAATCAATTACAGACAGACTGTGGTGGTTAGCTTTACCACTTTCATTAAAAGCAAACCTTTGATTTGATAATTCATTTGATAATTGATTTTTTAAAAATCACTCATATAAAGTATTAACCCAGTATAAAATGTGCAGTGATTTTCCGTCTTTCCCCACATTCTATCTGCATGTCCAATCTTGGAGAGTCTGTCCTGTTCCTGAGGTAAAATTATCAACTTCCGTCAAAGAGCTGAAAGTGTAGTAGTTTCCATTCAGATACATTCCTTTTCATTTTCTGATCAAACAAGTGGTAGATAGAATTGAGGGCACAGAAATGATTTACTTTGAGAGGGTGAACACAGAGAGGAAATAAAATCAATTCACCCTCAGGAACCAAACAACCTTCCCCCACTCAATACCTGACCACGTACCCCCATCCCCACCTTCTCTCTCGACACTGTTTCTCTCACCTACCCTGACCTACTCTCAATTTGCACCACTCTCTCGGCCCCTATCCATCCTGAGTACTGGCACCCTGCACCCAAAGTACCCTTTACCAATTGGCATCGTACATCCCAGGCCCCCTACTGCCTCTTCACTTTGGCAACCTACCCAACTGGCACCCTATTAATATGGGGGAGATGATGGCCTAGTGGTATTATCACTGGACTGTTAATCCAGAGACCCAGATGATGTTCTGGGAATCTGCCACTGCAGATGGTGGAATTTGAATTCAATAAATATCTGGAATTAGCAGTCTAATGATGACCGTGAATCCATTGTCAATTGTCGGAAAACAAACCCATCTGGTTCACCAATGTCCTTTAGGGAAGGAAATTGCCATCCTTACCTGGTCTGGCCTACATGTGACTCCAGACCCACAGCAATGTGGTTGACGCTTAACCGCCCTCTGGGCAATTAGGGATGGGCAATAAATGCTGCCTAGTCGGCGATGCCCTCATCCCGTGAATGAGTAAAAAAAAAATTGACAACCCACCAATCCTCCCTCCACCCACTTGGCAACCTAACCTCACACTTATCTTGTGTTTTGTTTTATTTATTGTCGCCAGCTGGCCAGCATTTATTACCTGTCCGTAGTTGCCCTTGAGAAGATGGTGGTGAGCTGCCTTCTTGAACCGCTGTTGATCCACAATGCAATTAAGGAAGGAATTCCAGAATGTTGACCCAGCGACAGCGAAAGAACGGTGATATGTTCCGTCTTACTTACTGTGGGACAGTATCCATGAAAGCGGCTGACTGTGGTTCTGAGCCTTTTAATTTCCAGAATACAGCAGCAGCCCGCTCTGAAGTGCCTTCCCCTGACCACTCTGCATTATGAGAGAACTGTCAGGATGGAAGTACGGTTCTACATTTCCGAAGGAACCCTGATCAGAATCTGCTATCAGAAATCCAGAGACTTCTCCTTTTGTAAAAAAAAGTCTGCCTGAAATTGCTGCTCCTCGGAACATCCAGCCCGTTTGTTCACCCTTAACTGACTATTGCATCCACCTCTGGCTGCCTCATATTGGGAAAGGCGAGGAAAGATTGAGAAAGAGAATGGGAAAAATGCATAGGAACAGTCTCAGGGGTGAGGAACGTCCCTTCCAGCAATAGCTTGGAAATGTTGAGACTGTTGTCCTTGGCAAAGAGAAGTTTTGATAAAGGTTTTCAAAATAATGAAGGGTCATCTAGACAAAATGGATTGGGAAAAGCCACTCCCAATGGTGCCGCATCAAGAATGAGAGGCCACAGGTTTGTGATCATTGGCAAAAGAAGCAATGGGGGCCAGAGGGAAACCTTGCTCACAACGCAAATGGTTGAGATCTGCAGTGTGCTGCTTGAGAGTGTACTGGGGGTAGGATCAATCGAGGCTTTGTTGATTTTGGAGGGGTACACGACTGTAGTTACCTAATATAGGCAGTTGACAATTTGTAGAAATTTTGGAATAGTTTATCGAAAGCAGCAGTCATTGAATCATAGAATCCCTATAGTGTAGGAGCAGGCCATCCGGCCCATCGAATCCATATCGAACCACCGAAGAGCATCCCAACCAGACCCACGCCCCTACCCTATCCCTGTAGCCTTGCAATTTCCTATGGCTAATCCAACTAGCCAGCATATTTGTGGACACTATGGGCAATTTAGCATGGCTAATCCACCTAACCTGCACATCTTTGGACTGTGGGAGGAAACGGAGCGCCTGGAAGAAACCCATGCATACACCGGGAGAGCGTGCAAACTCCACACAGACGGTTGCTCGAGGCTACAATTCAACTCCGATCCCTGATGCTGTGAGGCAGCAGTGCTAACCACTGAGCCACTCGAGATATGATACATTAGTAAATTAAGCAAAGAAAGGAAATATATGACCCATGACAGATGAGAATGTTTTATTGATCACAAAGCCATTTTGAAGAAGGGAGAAGTAGAGGCAGGAGATTTCTTTGGTTGCAAAATAACTTGTAGTCTTTGGTAGTAATCTTTAATAGCCTTTGTTTTTCCCTTGGGCTGACATAGCAGACGTCTGGTCTTCTCCCTAGCGGATGGTGGTTTGTTTCCCTGGATCGTTTCACTTATAACTGTCTCTCCCCACCTAGCCCTATTTATAACTTACTTAGGGGCTGCCTACCTATTGCTGTCTAAATCCTCTCTGCCAATGGTGTCAGGATAGCCATTGCCTAATTTCCCATCCCCACCTGTAGGTTTGATTTTGTTCCTCTCGAGCAAAACTTCTTATTTTTTGAAACACTGCATCGATACTCGAGTTTGATGTAAGTGATGGCATTGGTGATTCTTCTAACCTTTCCTTTTTGTTTTTGTGTACTCTAGATCTGTTGCCATTTGGAGAAGGGTAGTTACTGCTGTAACACTTAGGCTACACAGAATAATACTAAATGTGAGAGGCTGAAAGAATTTGAAAGAGCACCCCAATTTCCAACAGCATTCACAAAAGAATTGGATTTTTTTCCTGAAAGAGGAGAATGTGTGGGTGTTATAGGAAGAGGACGGGGGAATAGTTGTAGGCACACTACTCGTACAGAGAGTCGGGGCACACATGATGGGCTGAATAGCCTCCTTCTGTGCTGAATGACCATTCTGTGATTCATAAAATTACTGCACCCTCAAGCCTCACCAAACCTCCTGTCTCATCCTCATCGGCTTCCATCCAAGGTCTAAGATGGCTTCAAGACTCCCCATTCCATCTGATTCAGTTTCACTGTAGTGTCTTCTCTTTTACTCCTTGCGATTGTGATTAAAAATGGACTATTCCACGCAAGAAATGCCAAGTGTAGCTGGAGGCAGAATCTTTTTGAAAGAGCTTCCCTTAGAAGATTATTAAATTGAGTCCTGGGATGACAGGTTAACTCATTCATGGTTTATGGAAAGAGTAAGTTTGATCACTGTACCATAATTAACTGGAGTGGATTGAACACAGTTGACCCTAGTAAGTCGACTTAAAGCAATGGGCAAAAAAATTGGATGTCACAGAAACAAAAGAGAAGTCAGGCAATCATTACAGCAGGATTGGGTGACATTACAGAACTCAGAGTTTTTCTTCTGAATTTGAAGTGTTTTAATAATAAGCTGAGTTATATCAGCATCTCTGTTTCAGAAGAAGATTGTATTTCATAAATATTAAACAAACATCAGCTCCCATTATCTCCAGTGCGGCTTTTAACATGATATTATGAGATTCATTCGTGAACTGCTATTAGCCCAGAAATATCTTCATCTCTGCTTCTTATTAAATTCCTGCTTCACTGTCTCAAATAATCAGAATGTGTGGGATATCACCTCCATAGCAGCGGCTGCTGTGCTAATTTCATCATTGTGAAAGCTTCATAATTCACAAGCCATTGCAGACATCTGTAAGCAGTGAGCTTTCTCCCCTCCAGTGCAGTTAAAGGAGTTACTGTTTCAACCTCCGAATTAAAGGGCAATTAAAGGGCAAAGTGTGCAAAACCGATAGAAAATTATTTTTCAGCTTTTTTAATTAAATGTGAGACTTCCTTCACACATCCTTTAAATAAGTTCTTATAATGTGACTGCTGTTTGTAGTATCCAGCTGCTTTTTAAGGAGTCCATGCGATGTTTGGTCATGGCTCCTGAAATTTGGATCTTGTACAGTAGACATCGAAAAGAATTCACTGAAGCTGGATGCAAGGAAGATTCAATTTTTTGAATGATGTTCCTGTTCTGATGCAAAGCCACAGACTGAAAGTATTAACTCTGTACTTTTTCACAGTTGCTGCCTGATTTGCTGAACATTTCTAGCATTTTCTTGTTTTCACTTGTTTTTAATTTCAAAAATATGCTTTATTCATAAAAGATATCTTTGTATATAAACATAATCACAAATGCAGTTCAGTTCTGAACAGTAGCATATCAAGGAAGCAAACAAACGTTGGAATTTGACTACATCCAAACAAACCAAAGACCCCACTTACATATACAATATTGTATTTACCTGCATTTGAGGCACTGGGAGGTTCAATAACTGGATGGACCCCCATTTTACTTCAGCAGGAACACCTTAGACTGATCTTTCCGGACTGTTTTAGTTAAACTGTGCCTTAGCAACCCCTCTAGGTGAGCTTTAGTTCAGATACTCGATAATCTTCGAGTCCCTCCCAGGGTCAGAGAGGAAACCTGCCACCAAACCCCCCCTTCCCCTCATTCCCTCGTCTGCATTTCGCAAGGATCGTTCCTTCCGGGACATCCCAGTCCATGACCACCAACACCACCCTCCCTTCCCACGGCACCGTAGAAGGTGCAACACCTGCCCCTTCACCTCCTCCCTGCTCACCATCCAAGGGCCTAAACAGTCTTCCCAGGTGAAGCAGTATTTCACTTGTACTTCCTCCAATCTTGCGTATTGTATTCACTGCACCCAATGTGGCCTAATCTACATTGGAGAAATCAAATGCAGACTGGGTGATCGCTTTGCAGAACACCTCCGGTTCATGCCTAAGCGTGACTCTGAACTTCCCGTAGCCGGTCATTTTAACACAACGTCCTGCTCACATACCCACTTGTCTGTCCTCGGCCTGCTGCAGTGTTCCAGTGAATCACAGCACAAACGGGAAGAACAACATCTCATCTTCGGACTAGGCAGTCTACAGCCTTCTGGACTTAATATTGAGTTCAACACCTTCAAATTGTGAACCAACTTCCATTTCTTCCCTTTCTTTTAGTTTACTTGTTACATTCTCTGTCATCATGTCCTCTCTCCCTTCTCACCACCCCAGTGGGACAGTCTTCTCTTTCAAGACACACCACTGTTCTGCCATTCTCACATTCTGATCACTTAATCTGAACCATCAACATCCTTTCTCCCCCAGCACTCTACGCCCAGCAGCGCCGCACACTCCCCAACTGTAGCACCAATGCTGCCCCCTCCACACATCACTTCAGCTCTGATGAAGAGTCACCTAGCCTCGAAACATTAGCTTGCTCTCGCTCCATGGATGCTGTCTGACCCGCTGTGAGCTCTAGCATTTGTTGTTTTCAGTACAGATTCCAGCATCTGCAGTAATCTGCTCCTCTTTCAGAGCAACCTCTGCAGGGTATCCAATCGTTCTACAGCCTTGTGTTCTTCCTGATGAGATTAGCCACTGTGCAGTGGATCACAGCACTTTTTCAAACCTTGTACCAGCTGTTTACGGGCCTGAGCACACTGTTGGGTTTGAATTCTACTTAAATTATCAAATTGTTCTGGCTTCCAGTTCTTTCAACCATTTGTTTGTCCACACGCAGGCCTAATTAATCAAACCAGTGAGCATTAATTGTAAACAAACTCACATAATCAAACACAGAACTACTAAACACCATTATACGAAGCCATCTGCTTTCTCCTTTAGACTGGTAGTGGCAGGTCTACAGTGGGAAATGGAGTCCTTTGATTACTTCTGTGGTGGTTCCAAGAATAAAATGAGGGATGAGTAAGGAATCAGGAGCGATATTTTCATAGCTGCACAGTTGTTCATTTAATGCATCACCTGAGAGTTGCAGACAGTGAACAGAATAAATGACACATAATAAATAAAAATGTCCAACAAAGTGCCATCTTCCCATGAATCTTGGCGTTGGCTCAGTCATGCCATTCACTGATGAACTAACCCAAACATTTCGGGAAAATCCCAGCTCGAGTGATGGGCTCAGTGCTCCTGGTTATATGTGTCTCAATGAGAACAAGATCAGGCTCTTGTTGTGATGTTCCTCGCTCCTGTCAAAATTCACTATTGAGACAGACACCCGCGGAATGGAGCGGCACTCTGACATGAATCAGCACCTTCTGGACAATCACAAAGAAAACCGATGTGAAGATTTGTACAGTCAAACAAAAGAAATATGGGAGATCGACCACATGTCATTCAGCATCTGATGAAGAAAATAAAAACAGGCACCACCCAGACTGTTAACTGATCGTCAGAACCAGCAGAACCTACTGATTAAAAGCTGAAACACCTGCAGACGCTTTAAATCAAAAACGGAAACAGAAGTTGCTGGAAAAGCTCAGCAGGTCTGACAGCACCTGTGAAAAATAAATCAAAGTTAACGTTTCAGGTCCAGTGACCCTTCCTCAGAACCTACTAACTGCTGAGCTCTGATTCAGGAACTGAATCAGTCAATAATCTCTGCCAAAAATAGTGAAAGCTGAATCTTTTCACACCCAGTGTTGGTGGCTTAATTACCTTTCCCCAGCACTAGGTTGTGACTTTAAAATAAATTGCTACAGCAATCTCCACAGATTCTGCCAGAAATTCTGTAAGATGGCAGTGGACTAATTCTTATGAGCCCAGGGCTCATCCGCTCCGTCTGCTTTCCTTTCTGTTTCTTTTCTTTTCTCTCTTGTTTTTCTCTCTCTTTTATTTTAATTACCTATTGTTGAAGAGCTCGGTCATGGCAATGGCATCAGCAGTGGCGATTAGGCCCGGCAGCACGGACTCGACTGGGCCCAGCAGTGCGGATATCTTTGAGGCAGCCCCAGCACCGGATCGTGGCTGCTGCAGTGGAGGCAACTTCAGATTCCTGGCGGCATCCAGCGCAGATTCCTGGAGATGGCAGCGGAGGCGAGTTTGGACCCAGTACAAGACCCTGAGGCGAGGTGGGCCCTGAGGCAGTTTCATGGTGGTGGCGGAGTTGAGTTTGGGCCAGCATGATACCCAGCAGTATCAGTGGTATCTACGTTGGTGAGGCCCAGTGACAAATCTTAGTGGCAAGTGTGACGGTGGAGGCAAGATGGCACCGAAGTTTGGCAACTTTCATTCTAGCAGCAGTGTTGCGAAGGGACTCATGTCTAGTCACCAGGCCCATGGCCCATGAGGGAGCACTTAACAAGAAGGACTGTAAAGATGGACACTTTTTCTTTATTTCTTCATTTTCCTGCTTTCATATTCTGTGTTTTGGTTTATTTTTCTGTGTTTTTAGATGGCAGCAGTGAGTGTCGACACTGTTCAACACTTTTCACTGTATGCGACAATAAATAAATAAATAAAATAAAATCAGCAGTGCATATAGAGCCTTTAGCATAATGAAACATCCCACGGTGCTTCACAAGAGCATTATGGGGTAAAGTATGACACGGCGGGGCAAAAGGTACATTACTTCAGATGACCAAAACCTTGGTCAAGGAGATAGGTTTTCAAAATGCATTTTCAATGAGGAAAGCAGTTTGGAGAGGTGTGGGAAGCATACTTGAGAGTTCAGAGGGACTGCAACACACTCACCAATGATGGAGTAATTAAAACTAGAGATGGTCAGGGTGGAGGCTGGACTGTCAGCAGTTTGCTAGGTGTGTTACAGCTGTGATAAATTTGGCAGCATCCCACCACAATATTGATAGATTGTGAGTAGAGACTGGCTCAATCCTGAGACTGGTTTATTTATTTCACGTTCATTAAAGTCATTTAGTGTCAGCAGTCACCTCTGAGAAGTGGGTTTTCAATCATTGGCCTCAGTGCACTGAATCTTTTCGAACCAGCTGTAAGGTGAATCAATTGTTAAACTGAAGCCCTCTCTTTTTGATCACAGAGTGATCGTTCTATCATTTCCGAGCGCACTGTTCATTGACCCTATTTTCATGCAGCCTGGGCGAGAGTGACATCCGGTGCAGGGATTTGTTTAACCTGTGCTACTTCTGCATTATTTAACTGCTGGGCAACAAAAAGAAAACACCATCCAAATTCATTTTGTTCTCATCTGTGACATTAAATAAGCATGAGTGCCTGAGGAAGAGGGTGGCCCCAATGCACTTCCAGCCTGGACGTGAGAGAGAGAGAGAGAAAAACAGATCACAAAATCACCAAACGCTCGTCAGGTTTTTAAATGGAATCAGTCTCTAGCACCTACATCACGTTCTATCTTACAACAGAAGAAATTTATGGCAAAACACCTCATGTGAATGCACAGCACTTGATAAATTGGTAGCAAAAGAAACTCTATTACACTCCATTGTATTTATAACCCGGACTACAATATATTACAGAATATACTTAATTTGCAGAATAAATGCTACTTCAGACTAAATTTTATTACAGATTAAATTATCATAAGCAATGCGATGTGTTGCAGAGTATATTATGTAGTTGAATGTTGTAAAAATTGCTATTTTACAAAATATAAATTGGATTATTGTACAGCTAGTTATATTATAAACTACCATCTATTACTTAAAATTATGTTAAATTAAAGAATTCAGTAGACTGTGGTATAGTATGGCCTCCATTGAATCATCTTCCCTTGACATTCAATGGTAATATCTTTGCTGAATCTCTCAACCTCACAGTGATTACCATTGGCCAGGTAAATGCTACAAAAGCAGGTCAGACACTGGAAATTCTGAGTTGAGTAACTTGTCCCCCTAACTCCCCACCATTGATAAGGCACAAGTTAGATGTGTAAGGGGGTACGGTTGCTTGAGTGGGTGTAGTTCTAACAGCATTCAAGATGCTTAACACCATTCGGTACAAAGCAACTTGCTTGATCATTGATAAATGTTTACTATCTCCACTGCTAGCACACCACGGTGACAGTATGTATCATATCTGAGAAACAATGCAGCAACTCACCAAGATTCCCTTGACAGCAACTACCAACCTACCTTCTCTGCCATTGAGAAAGACAAGCTCAGCAGCAACATGGGAACACCACCACCAGCAAGTTCTCCAAGTTGCACATGATCCTGACTTGGAAGTTTATTGCTGGACGTTCACTGTCACTGGATCCACTCTCCCTAGGTACACTCTCCCTAACAGCACTGAGGGTGTACCTGCACTAAATAGACTGCATCTTTTCACCACAGTCTTCCCAGGGGCGGTTGAAGATGGGCAAGAAATGTTGGCCAAGCCAGTGATGCTTCCATATCCATGAAACAGCAAAACGTTCATGCTACAGCAAATTGTGTAGGATGGTCAAGCGGTCCGTTTGGGAAGGGATTGAAAACAAGACATTCTGATGCAAATTAATGGCTAACTGTTGCCTTGAAAATTTAAATGGAACAGATTTTGTGAATTGCCACCTTCTAGGATAAAGGATAGCAAATTAGAAACAGAGATGAGGAGAAATTATGTCTCTCAAAGGGTCATGTGTCTGTGCAATTCATTACCCCAGAGTGTGTTGGATACTGGGACATTGAGTTTATTTGAGCAGGAGATAAATCCTTAAGGAGTAATAGGGTGAGGGACTATGGAGTGTGAGCAGGAAAGTGGAGTTGAAGCCGATTTGAGATTGACCATGATCGTATTAAATGGTGGAGCAGGCTCAAGGGCTGAATGGCCGACTCCTGCTCCCAGTTCTTTTATTCATAACCACTGAATCTCCCAAGGCACTTTGCAACCATTTAGTTACCTTAGTTTGAGGTGTTGTCACTGTTGTAGGAATCATGGCAGCAATTTGTGAACATCAAAACTTCGACAAAACAGCAATGGGATCAATGTTTTATGCTGCAGTACCACTGACTGGTGGCTTGTGGTTGGGGTAGAGCGCTGCCACAAATTCTCCTTTCTAGTTAACTATTGTTCAACCTGCTCAAACACCTCAGGGCCAGGTGAGGCTTGAACACAGACCTTCTGACCCAGAGACAGGGACACTACCATTGTGCCATAAGGCCCACATCCTCCTTTCTATACTATTTCTGAGGACCTGTTCAGTTAGCTATGGGAGATGATAAACCACAAATAGGCTGTAACAACAAGAAGCACTTTTCTTAATGTCAAGATGCTTCTTTCAATGATGCAATAAAACAACAGTTGACCTCACCTTGGAATACTGAGTTCAATCCTGGTCTTGCAGCTACGAGAAAAATGTTGTGAAACTTGAAAGGGTTCATAAAAGATTTACAAGGATGTTGCCAGGGTTGGAGGGTTTGAGCTATAGGGAGAGGCCGAATAGACTGGGGCTATTTTCCCTGGAGCGTCGGAGGCTGAGGGGTGACCTGATAGAAGTTTATAAAATTAACAGAGTCACGGACACGAAGAATAACTGAGGTCTTTTTCCCAGAGTCCAAAACTAGAGGCACAGGTTTAAGGTGAGAGGGAAAAGAATTAAAAGGGATCTGAGCATCAACTTTTTCACACAGAAAATGTCTTTTAAATGTTGTGTTCTACCAGCCTCCACCACTTCCTCTGGCAGCTCATTCCATACACGCACCACCCTCTGTGTGAAAAAGTTGCACCTTAAATCCCTTTGAAACATTCCCTTCTCACATTAAACCTATGCCCTCTAGTTTTGGACTCCCCAACCCTGGGAAAAAGGCCTTGTCTATTCACCCTATCTATGCCCCTCATGATTTTATAAACCTCTATAATGTCACCCCTCAACCTCTGATGCTCCAGGAGAAATAGCCCCAGCCAATTCAATTCCTGCAACCCCAACCTTCCTTGGCAACATCCTTGTCAATCTTTTCTGAACTGTTTCAAGTTTCACAACATCCTTCCTATAGCTGGGAGACCAAAATTGAATACAGTATTCTAAAAATGACCTAACCAATGTCCTGTACAGCTGCAACATGACATTCCAACTCGTATACTCCATGCACTATCCAAAGAAGGCAAGTTTGATAAACCCTTTCTTCACCACCCTGCCTACATGTGATTTCACTTTCAAGGCTCTGTGTACCTGCACCCATAGGACACTTCATTCAACAACACTCCCCAAGGCCCTACCATTAACTATACTCCATCTGCCACTCCTCAGCACATTGGCCTGCACCCCTCGTTCATACCATTAATTCTTTTGGCAGTTAACATAAGTTTGTGTCCTATGCTGAGACAGAAATCACGGGTTCCAGTGATGGTCCAGGCCTGGACCCCAGGGCCATCCCCAAACCAATCACAAGGGTTTCATACCGCAGTTATTGGGCTCTGATGAACACCTTGCCCCAGATTTTGTCGTCTGGATACCAACCCCGTGGCATTGGAAACAGTTTCTCCTTTCTTACTTCAATAAAGCTCTCAGGATTTTAAACTCCTGCATTATATTTCCTCTTAACCTCATCCATTTTAAGTAAATTTGAAAGGAATAGTAACAAACCTGGATCATAAAAGCACAAAACTAATATCAGTGACAGAAAGCATCTATGGGAAGTATGACACTTATATGAAATTTCTTATGCATAAGCTCAATAATATATTAAAGATTGTCAGATAAAACATAAATTATGTATTATATGTAGTTCCTACATGACAACACTTCCAAAGTATTTCCTTGGTTTTAAAACACTTTGCGGTGTCCTGGGGTCATGATAGTTGTAATTGCAATTCAAAGGGTCGGAAAGACAAATACGTTTAATTTGTATCACTTGTGTACCACAATTGGAGAAACATTTAAATCTTTAAATTTAACATAGACATTCGCTGCCCATCACCTACACTGACCATCTGCTGAAGGATGTGGAATATTATTGTGAATGCCAAGAAATATATTAAAAAGATTAATTTTAATTTTCAGCTTTCCTTCTTGACCAAGCATCTTTGCAAGCTGTGCTCTCTGCTTGAGTGAAAGGTTTCTGCTTAACTTTCTCAGAATAACAGTGAGGCTAACAGTTGTCGCTGATCCTTGGCAAACACCGCAGCAAATTTGGGCAGAGGCAGATGTTCAATTCAATGTGGAATTTGAGAGATTGCCCAAGGAGCATGTTCCCCACCATTGGGTTTCATAAGAAATTGTACCTTCAGGTCATATTGTCTTCCCTTTCCAATAAGCAGCATGAAACTCTTTTATTTGCACAGGAGATACTTAGGAAACTGGCTGATGAGCATTAAATCAAGGAAGTTCAAGGGTAAATATCCCTTTAACCAGTGGTCAGTTATCACATATGGCTGGATGGCTGGTTTGTGATGCAGAGTGATGTATCGGGGCAGCTCAGTGGTCAGGCCTGCTGCCTCACAGCACCAGGGACCCAGGTTCAATTCCAGCCTCGGGTGACTGTCTGTGTGGAGTTTGCAAGTTCTCCCTGTGTTTGCATGGGTTTCCTCCGGTTTCCTTCTAAAGTGCAAAGATGTGCCGGTTAGGTGGATTGGCCATGCTAAATTGCCCATAGTGTCTTGGATGAGGAGCACAGGATGGGTCTGGGTGGGATGCTTTTCAGAGGGTCAGTGTGGACTTGAGGGGCCAAATGGCCTGCTTCCACACTCTAGGGATTCTATGATCAATTCAGTTCCTGTGTTGGCGGAGGCTACCATCAAGTTTCCACCTTCTGAACTTTTCCCCTTGCATGAGACATAGTGACCCTTGGGTTAAACCACCACCAGTGGTCTCTCTCTTTCTGATAAGAGCACAGCCTCTTTGCTCCTCTTGGACTTACTTTAATGACCTGGAACTCCATGACCATGAGATGGTGGAAGTGAAAACAATCTAGGATCTCAAAGGAAATTGGACCAGTACTCCAGGGAAGTAAACATGAAGGGCAACGTTGTTGCTGGAAAGGGTCTGTGTTGGTCTCCCAGTGGCAGCAGTACCTCCCCCAGTTAAATCCGAGGCAGGAAGGGACCCTTATGGAAAACATACCCATTTGTTGCAGGATAATTGCAAGCTCTCAGAGACAGGATGGGGTCCAGAATCCCAGGGACTCTGGCTTTTTAACTGCCTGAGAGACACATTACTTGGTCAGGCCTCACCCAAGGATGAGATGTGTGTTTTCTGCCAGATGGGCCCTGCATTGGGAAAGTTAAATATCACCCAGAGTATTTTTATTATAATTCACACTTACATGTTCAACCCTTTTGCTATTCACTTCATACTCTTTCGATCTGATTTGGTAAGGGGACACAGTTGTTTGTTCATTCGGGCCCAAGGTGTCCTGTCAAGGTCATTGCTTCATTTGCATCTCTCACGCCCTTCAACTTGTAGCATATAACGACAAAGAGATTAAACAGTCAAGGACAAGTTTAACTAATGATAGGTAAATGTTAGTTGAACAGTTACATGTCATTCTCGATCATTATGCTTAGCAGTTGAAAGTTTCATTGGAAACCTCCCACAAATCTAGAATAAAGAAAGAGTGCTTGTTGTTATTATTTCACAATTTACTTTGCAGCTCGTCAGGTTCTGTGGTGAGCATAAATAAAACAAATAACATACTGAAAGACATAAAAATCCCAAGTTTCAATACCAAAACTATTTTTGTCACAGACGTAAAGATTTTGTCTTTAATAATTAAACAGTCCTTTAAATAGAAGAACCAACATTATGCTAACAGAACAAAATATTTGAGAGGAGACTTTTCTTTTTGCACACGGAGTTGTTGTGATCTGGAATTCACTGTCAGAAAGGATTGTAGAAGCAGTTTCAATCGTAACTTACAAAGAGAGATTGATCAAAGATTAAAGAAGAATTAATTCAAAGGGCCGTAATGAAAGAGAAAGAGAGCAGATTGGATTGTTCTTTCAAAGAGCTGGCATAAGTGTGATACACTGAAGGACTTCTTTCTGTGCAATACCATTGAATGATTTCATAGTTTATGTTACTTTAGCTGTTTCTAAAAATTGTGCCTCCAGGTCTTCTCAGTGATTGTCCGTTAGACCTCAAGAATGAAGGTACTAATGTGATTGTGGTTTCCTATATGTTAGGCTATGCGATGTATACCACGAAGACAGAGTTCTTGTTGAGTCAGATGTCAGGAAGTTTACTATGAACATTGCTGTAGCATCTCAGCTTTAAGTATGCAGTCTGAATTATATTCTTAACTCACATTGCTACTGTATTACATAGATACTGACTGACTAGCAACTGAGTGTATGGACAGGAAGAAGATGACCTCTCATTCTACACCATCATACGTCATATTGTCATGATGACATACAGTTGTCTTGAAAGTACAGTGCCTTCCTGATACATACACAATAAACTATAGGTGCCATGCTCTAAGGCAGTATTGGTTATCATGGACTTCCATTAGATTTATCGTGGTCCATGGTAATCCTTGAAAAGTTCCTGAAGTGGTTTGTCATTGCCTTGTCATCAATATGACAGACACCTCACTTACTCTCGCCACTTGGCATCAGGCATATTAGAATAACAAGGTGTGGAGCTGGAGGAACACAGCAGGCCAGGTAGCATCAGAGGAGCAGGAAAGCTGACGTT
>JAHRHZ010000047.1:7427587-7461323 GCA_024137785.1 Ginglymostoma cirratum | reverse complement strand
CCCGACCCAAAACGTCAGCTTTCCTGCTCCTCTGATGCTGCCTGGCCTGCTGTGTTCCTCCAGCTCCACACTTTGTAATCTCAGACTCCAGCAACAGTAGTTTCTGCTAGACATGAGAGGGGCATATTGGAAGGTTTTTCAGGCTGATACAGCCTGCTTGGCCATATTATGAGCATGGCTCCCAAGGATATCAAGTCCTGAAATGCTACTTGAATCCGCAATGTTACCCATTGTGCCACAAGACATCTTAGAAAGTGGCTGATAACTGGTAAGTGCTGGCATACTTGACAAAGACTCTCAGAGTCCCTGATAAAATAATTCTGGCAGTAATAGGTGTAAATGCATGTTGGAAGAGTCTCTGAGGAGATTCAATGAAATCTGGCCCTTAGCTTCTCAGGAAGGCAACAGGTCTTTTGCTGAATTCAGACTTACTCATTCTGAACAAAGAAAATAACTTTACATAAGCAAGTTAATTTTACAACATTTCAACTTTTCATGCTTGTGTTCTGCTACAAATTTTATTTTTATTGAAGTCAAGAAAAATCCAAATCAATGGCACAGACTTCCCTAGCATTTTTGGTGCAAATCCTTGAGTTTGTCTTCAATTGTTATGAGAAGCCTTTTTTGCCACCTATTCATCATCGATCTGTTGTTTTCACATGTAGTCTCTCTGTAGGAGTCTAGGCACAGTTTTTGAGTGGTACATACCTGGTAGTTCAGTTGGGATCTATCGCAGTTTTGCAAATGTCACTTTTCAAACAGTCAAATGCAAATATGCCATGATATCTGTACACCAGTAATGGTATTTGAGGTGTGGATGCAAGCTTTTATGTGCGTTCATGAATATAATGACGTGAATAGTTTCACAAGAATGGCTCCGACAAAATGACCCCATGGTCCCTTTAGGCTCAGCCATCCAGAATCCCAAGCTTGCTGCATTCCTATTGCAGTAAATCACTGCTCCATAAATGACTCCTGGCACTACCTACCCTTCCTATTGTGTTGGAGGAAGTGGTATGCCTGGCAGGTTTCAGATTAATTAGTGAATTTATGAGCCATGAATTGCTTGTTCCAAGTCCTGCAGCAGTATATATATAAAGGTAGAGCAACCAGCAAATTCTTTCATCAAGTCAAATGACCTGCCTGTGTGAGATGTGGCGATTTGTACCTATTTTCCTCTGCAGTGGAATCATTGTTAGGAAGGCGCTTGCTGCATCCCAAGCAGTTTTGCTGACTCTAATTGCTGACACA
Source organism: Ginglymostoma cirratum (assembly GCA_024137785.1). Taxonomy (NCBI): domain Eukaryota; kingdom Metazoa; phylum Chordata; class Chondrichthyes; order Orectolobiformes; family Ginglymostomatidae; genus Ginglymostoma; species Ginglymostoma cirratum. The sequence continues at coordinate 7,460,072 of JAHRHZ010000047.1, read as the reverse complement.
ACTTTAGACCTAATCTGGGGATTGATTCAGGTTATTAAGCCTGGGCAATACCGTGGAATCATATCATAGAATCTCTACAGTGTAGAAGCAAGCCATTCGGCCCATTGAGTCTGCACCGACTCTCTGAATAGCATCCCACCCAGACCCACCCTATCCCTGTAACCCTGCATTTCCCATGGCTAATGCACCTATCCTGCACATCTTTGGACACCAAGGATAATTTAGCATGGCCAATCCACCCTATCCTGCACATCCCTAGACACTAAGGATAATTTAGCACAGCCAATCCACCCTATCCTGCACATCCCTAGACAATAAGGATAATTTAACAAGGCCAATCCACACAACCTGTGCATCTTTGGACTGTGGGAGGAAACCGGAGCACCAGGAGGAAACCCACGCAGACATGAGGAGAATGTGCAAACGCCACACAGACGAATCGAACCCAGGTCCCTGGTGCTGTGAGGCAGCAGTGCTAACCACTGAGCCACTGTGCCCTAGGAATAAATTAAACCAGTCATTAGCGGCAGAGTGAAAATAACTGACAAAATGAGCTGCTGGTTCATTTGTGTGTTCAGATGTTGGTTATAATCTGTTCATGGTTTATAATGTCACTTGAATCTGTCATTTGGGGTGAAGCCCATTCACAAGACCTTCAGTAAGGTCAGAGACATCAGAATCTCTCAGATTGCCACCCTACATGCAAGGTCAGTGTTTCACCCATAACGCCACTCTGTCACTTCCAGCTTTTCTTGATTTAATTAAATGATGGAACAGACTAGAGGGGCTGAATAATCTCTTCATCTTCTAATGAACTGAGGTTAATTGGTTTGATACAGGGAGCAGATTTCACTGAGGTAATTGGATTTGATTATACTCCACTCAAGGAATTCTATAACTCTCGTTTTCTCTTTGCCACCACCATTCTTTTGTCTATTATTTTTATTGAATGATTACCTATAACATTTAATGTGCCACTACACATTTTTGAGCCTTGTTTTCATCTCTGAACAATATATGTGAACTGCAGGCTAGAGAAAGACTCTGACAATGAGAAACTGCCCTTGATGCATATTTGTTTTAATTACTTCAATTTTACAGTTAGTTCAGGGAACATATTCTCATGAATATTACTGCTTCCTTATATTGTCTCTGTTCAATTTCTGACCTTGCCAACTTCAGAAAACACTAAGGATGAGCACAACAGGATAACAATCTAATCCGAGCTGTCTGAATATGTCACCTAAGGGAGACAAACAAATTGATTCTATGAAAAGAAGAAAACACATTCCTGCTGATTTGGTGAAATATCTTAATGGAATCTGCTTATTGTAAAATTTTAGATGTGTCCGTGAGATTTCTGTTTCTGCTGGGTTTATTTGTTCAGCCTCTATCCACTAGGTCACTCACTCCCACTCTGTATCTGCTGAATCACTCACTCACTGTATATATCTTTTTGATTGTTTACTCCTTGTCTCTATCTACTGGGTCACTCGTTCCCTGCCTATATCTGTTGGATCATTCACTTTGTTTCTCTATGTACTGGGTCACTCACTCCCTGTCTGTATCTATTAGATCACTCACTCCCTGTCTACATCTATTAGATCACTCACTCCCTAGTCTGTATCTATTGAGCCATTCACTCCCTGTCTATATCAACTGCGTCACTGACTCCCTTTCTATATCTAATGGGTCATTCACTCCTTGTCTATATATACTGAGTCATTTACTTCCTCTTTTCTCCTACGGGGTCATTTATTGTCTCTGTATGTCTACTGGGTCATTCACTCCCAGTCTATATCTAATGGCTCATTTATTCCCTCTGTATATCCTTTGAGCCATTCACTCCTAGTCTGTTTCTGCTGGGCCACTCACTCCCAGTCTGTATCTGCTGAATCATTCACTTTCAGTGTCTATCTGCTCAATCCCTTACTTCCAGACTGTATCTGCTTGATCACTAGCTCCGAGTCTATGTCCGCTGGGTCACTCTTGTGGTATTTTCCCAGATGACCATGACTGGCACCCTGTAGAAGTTGCCACCTCACCCACTTTGCCCTACTGGGTAAAGGCTGTTTGAGGTAGCTTACTGCCATTGATCCTCATTTGTTTATGCTTTATCTTGAGCCTATCTAGTGATTGCTGATGGAGGATACACACAGTAAAGTATCTAAAGAAGCTTTTTTTTTAGATTACAAGGGGATTTCTTGCCTGATCGCAATATTTGGTCAAGCATAAATATTAGAATTTTCAGGAGCTTCCAAAGTATATCTGATTTCTCTGAAGGCTACAGTGGAATCCATTGTGTCGACCCACAAACTATGTGATATCAGTAGGATGGGTGGAACCAATATAGCATGTATTTTAAACCCTTAGGAACCATTACGTTATATGACACTCCCTAGTCTGTATCTGTTGGGTCTCTCCCCTTTGTCTGCACAGTCAATAACTCCAGATCTGTATCTGCTCAGGCTACTGTCCATTAATCTGTAACTGCTGTGTCGCTCACTACTGATCTGTATCTGCTTAGTCACTCATTCCAGTCTCTATCGGCTAGATCGCTTTCCCCTGATCTCTAAGTCCTCATCTGTACCTACTCAGGTCACTCAACCCTAGTCTGTAAATGCTGGCTCCCCCTCTCCTAATCTATATCAGTTTGGTCATTCTTTCTCAGTCTCTAGTTTCACAAAAACCTAATCCCAGTCTGTATCTGCTCGGTCACTCTCCCCTGGTCTGTATCTACTGGGCCACTCTCTCCTAACCTGTGACTGCCTAATCACTTACTCCCACTCTGTATCTGCTTACTTACCTACTCCAAGTCTATTTCTGCTCAGTCACTCACTCCTAGTCTGTATCTATACACTCACTCACTCCTGCTTTGTTTCTGCTCAGTAACCAGCTCCTGGCGTGTACCTGCTCAGCCACTCTCTCTCAGGTTTCAGAAAGTAAGATACTTACCTCCAGTCTACACCTCCTTAATGGGAGAGGCTTTGACTGTGGATCTGTTGTGTCATCTGTAATATAAATTGGAGTGTTTTTGACAACATTTTAAAGAATCAAATTCAGATAGTAGGCCTTGGCCCCTGTCGCCAAATCCCATTTCAGCTCTCTGTACAGCTGGAACATTACTCCAGGAGTAGAGTATCTATTGCAGTCTCTTTCAAACAACATTTTTCCTGACTTAAAGTGTTCAAAGTCCCATTTTCTTCAGGATTGTACCTTTTGAGGTTTCAGCTGTTGCTGCTAATTTTAAAAGGTTTTGCATTTATGTGAGATAGAATTGAGTGATTTGTCAGATCTTCACACGATTTAGGCTAATTCTCTGACACAGTGTTGCCTTGTTGAAGAGGTTGCCTCTCATAATACATTAACATGAGGTTCCTAACTGCCTGTTCTAGCCATTAGGCTCCCACAGGACTGTTTGAAAACTGAGAATTTTCCTGCAGTCTGGCCAACATTCCTCCCTTAACCATCACCAAAGACAGATTAACTGGCCACTCATCTTATTTGTGCTTTATGAGGTCCTCCTCAGCACAAAATAACAGCAACATTTGGCAGTGGTGCACTTTTTTAAAAAAGTCATTCATGGGATGTGACAACGTTTATTGTTCGGGGGGCAGCTAAGAGTCAACCACATTGCTGCGGGTCTGGAGTCATATGTAAGCCAGACCAGGTAAGGATGGCAGTTTCCTCCCTAACAATTGACTATGGTGATCATTAGACTCTTATTTTCATATTTCATTGAGTTCAAATTCCACCATTTGCTATGGCAGGATTTGAACCCAGGTCCCCAGAACATTATCTAGGTCTCTGGATTAACAGTTCAGCGATAATACCACTTTGGCCATCACCTCGCATAAAGCTGGCTGACTGTACGTGGCATACTTCAAGTAGTTTCCAAGAAAGGGCTAAATCTCCAGGAAGCCAAAGGTTCTTTTGTGTTTTTCAGTTCAGTTTCACCTTGTTTAATTTGAGTTACATTTTTATTTGCATGGTTTTAATTTGATGTTTTTTTGTTTTATTTTGTTTGTGTGTTTTTTTTCTTTTGTAGGTTTTAAAGAGCCGAGGGCCACAATACCTAACCCACCCTGGGACCTGATCTACTGAACCGCGAGTGTTAGATTCAAGATGCCAAAGATTCGAGTGTGTTTCACCAGTTGCTCAGTTCTTAAAACCTTTGTCTCTGGTCGTGGCTATCCTCGTGTCCTTGCTAATTTACTTTCTCTGTAAGCAGCTATTCACTGTTCTCTTGGTGTAGTGAGTGCAGGATAGAAAGCCCCAAGTCCAGTTGCAGGCCTACAATTGACACGGAAATCCAATGACTGGTGAGGGTGAAGATCAACCCGAGTACCGACTTCTGGCCGCTATCCTGTGAGTGGATGCATGCATGATGCTAGACGAGAATGGAGTCTGACCTAAATGTGATGCCCATCGCTGTTAAACAGCCGGCCAGCCTCTCACATCCAAGCAGTCATTTTGGGTGAGGTGGTGTAGGGCACAGAAGCTGGACTGCAGCAGGGATCAGAGAGGGAGGCCATCGTGAGTCCACATCCTCTACTGTGTCATGGTTCAATGGCATTGGGTGAGAATTTCACATTCTGCTGTGGTTCATCCATATAATGTGGCCAAGGGAATCACCCACCCCTTAGATCCAAGTAAGGCTACAGTCCACCAACACCACTGAACTGGGCCTCAAGTTCTCCCATCTTTCTAAGAAAGAACAAAGGCGGCCGAGCATTTATGGGTTTGAAAATCTCTTCTCTCATATGCACTGAAGCCCAAATTATTTCTTGAAGATAATAGTTATATTGCCAACCTTTATGCTCTGTGCCCTTCAGAATTCTATAAGTGATTACCACCTTCTCTACGAAAATCTAATGTTCCTGCACTCCGAAATACTTCTATGGGTTATTGGACTATACAATAACCCTTCTTTTTGCAATGCTGTCACTTAACTTTTTCACAATTATCCTTTCCCTTCGTTCCATACTCCCTTCCGAGCTGGCGTCACTGGTTAGCAAACAGGAGCAGGGAATCTCTTTGATTTTCCTTAATTCTAGCTCCTAATGACTGCCTTCAGATGACAGGACCCACTGGGGATGGAACCTGGGATTGCCAAGCTCTCAAAGACTTTTCAGAAGACAGTTGTGGCATTGTGGCAGCAATGAAATGCAGTTGTGCTATTTGATACGAAACGTGCAGCTCTATCATTTTGTTTGTGATTCACTGGTGGTTCCAGCAGAGTGGTGCCTTTGCTTCTGTTTTATGGAGTAACTGCTATCTGAATTTTTCGATGTCACCAAGTCTCATAGCCAAGAGTTGAAGTAACCAGCACCTCCCATGACACCTCCTAAACAACCTGTAAGACTAGATTTTCCCAACTGATGCCATTGATGGCAGTACAATAAGGTTGATTGAAAAGTCTAGGTTCACGTCTTGTCATTGCTAAGGCTTGAGTTTGTTTCCCTCCAAGGAGCTGTTTTCTCTGAACTCGCCATCTGTTCAAGCACTGCATGTGATGTACAAGCAGAGTACTTCCTCCCAGGCACTTGGCTACAGAACAATGAGAAATTAGTGTTCTCCTTGTCAGAGCTGAACATAGTTCAAAGGGGATGGCCCAATTGAGAAATTCCAGGTTACAAAAGGCTATCAAAGGGTTAAAGCGTTGGACTGTTTCTATGTTAAGGAGGGGCTATTAACTTGTGAAAAGTGGTAAAAGGAAGATTAAGAAAAAATGTTTCAGCCTGAGGCTGTTAGCCTGTTAGAATGTGGTATTGGCTGACCCAAACTGTTGCTGAAGTAGAAACCAGAATTTGAGGATGAAATAGCTGAATAATGAGACATGTTTGAAGTGTATAGGAGGATGGAGCAGGATAGTTGGGTGAAAAGACAATGTGCCACGTCTTGAGAAAAACAGTGACATAGATCTCATGGATTAATTGGCCTACTCCATTGCTGGAACATGTACGTGATTGTGCCATTTTAAGTATGTAAACTAATATTTTTCTTCTTTGAAAAGGGTGTATCGATTAATTTCCCTGTAAGCAGAAGAAACTCTTGCCCCATCCCTGCCTCTGCCCCACCACTCCACCCTCGGCTCCCAGGGTCGGATCTACACACTGCTATGTGTGTTTTGTTGTCAAGGTCTGACGCCATCATTTCTAAAGGAGAAAAGATGTCTCATCACATAATATTCGCGGAAATAAAACCATGCCACTCTCCCTTTCCAAGTCCCTCCCCAAACGCCCTTTTTCCTCTCCATCATGAAAAACCACTTGGCATTTGTATGTAAAGTTGAAGCAGTGGCTGGGTGTCTGAGAATTACAACATCCAAATATAAATCAGTTGCGGACCAGCAAGAATTGATTGTTGCATCCTGATCCCTAGAGTCCCGAGTGCAGAGCCCAGACTCAGCTTAAAAGGATTCTTCAGTTCACACTGCCTCGGAGAAGCTAAGAGGAAAGAAACTTTTTTTTTCCCCCTCGCCTACAATCAGGCTTTAATCTGCCTTTTTCACTTCAGGTTATTTTGATCAATTATTTTCATGTTCTCAAAGTCATAAGTGAAATTGTAATGACTTCAGAAGATTTATTCGATGAAATTAAAGTTTTATTGTTTATTATAAATGTGGTTGTCTGATTATTTAGTAAGGTTTTACGATGATATAAGAATAGGAAGCAAGAATGTAGCACAGGTATCCTTCATATATGTTCCACCAGCTATTTACACAACACATTACTGTATACCACCCCACTGGGCAAACAATGCTGTACATTGTCAATATTTACGGTAACATACAGGTTTACAATGCAGCAAAGAGATGTGGTACAATTATCCAACTCTATACAATTACACAGCGGAGTGCAGGTAAATAATAGTTTCTCAGTGCCCAAAGAAAGCTGAAGCTGATGAAACTCATGATTGAGCTGCCTGAAGTTCAGAGCCTGAGGATAATTTTCACTGTTGGGCGAAAATCTCAAGCCACATTGCAATTTTTATTTATGTAGCAGTTTAACGTAGAAAACATCACAAAGCACTTCAGGAGAATGTTGTCGGCCAATATTTGACATCAGGTTTCACAAAGATTTATTAAGGTAGGTGAGCAGAAGAGGTAGGTTTTAAGGATTAACTTAAAAGAGAAACAGAAGCTGGAAGGGAGAGATTTAGAGATGTATTGCTGGATTTAGAGTGCAGGTTCCTGAAAGTGCAGCTACCAATTGTGGAATGATGGAAATTGGAAATTTGCAAAGCAAGCAATTTTGGTTCATATTTTCAAAATTTAAAACCAAGCAGTTTGAATCAGAAGTGTTTGTGGGGGACCTCAGTCCTCTCGTTCACCAATGAGCATCAGAGCAGAGGAGGGAGGGAGAAAATACCACTGACAGTGTGTTTGATGAATGAAGAAACAATTTCTCCTGAACTGCAGCTTTGTAGCTGCTCCATGTCAAAATTGCCCATCTGCTTGTGATGCCTGTGACATGCGTTATCTCCAATAAATGTTCAATAAGTCTCCTTGACAATAGTCAGATAAATTACAGGAGCTTAAACCTAAAGAAGATGAAGGCTTTTTTGCTCAGTCTTGAAAATAGATTGAGGCAACGATAGGTAGAGTTTCTTGAAACGTGCCATCCTGATCTGCGAATGAGTTTTTTTATTGGTTACTAACAGTGCTCTGTAACTTGCAGTCAACCCAATGGGATGAATGTTTATTTATACAAGTTAAATTTAGGTTGAAAGTGTTGTAAAGTTATCAACAGATAGATATTGTTTCTTTGTTTGCTGTTTGCCATTTCATGTTTGACTATCAATGAAGTAATAAAGTTTATTTAAAATGGTTGGCAGTCCTTTTGCAATGTTGCTGGATTATAAACAGTTATGAGACAGTACTGACTTCAGAAAGAATTGCAGACAGTGTCATAAACTGTCAGCTTGTTTAGAAATGGGAACAAGGTGGGCATCAGCAATGGAACTTCATGCGTTTTCAGAATATCCAAGGAGTTTCATTTTGGATTCTTTAGACTTTCACCCGACGGAGACAGGAATCTGGTTAGATATCATGTGGAGGGATGGAAGGGGTGTCACTGTTGTTGGAGATACTGTGTGTGAGATGGGGTTTGGTGCTTACCCCATGCACTGCTCTCCAGGTGGAAAAATGCATCAGATTGTTTTCCTGTGGCAGTGTTAGTTCGGACACTGGGGCTCACTGAGCCAGTTTTCCAACATGAATGCAGTATGTTCAAGGAGAATGCATGAGCAGCATGTTAATTTTGACAAAACATTGTTTCCACCTAAGAGATTTTGTGACATAAAACACTTGCCACAAATGGTGAATGAATGCTAGCATTTGGACTGATGGAACCACATTAATGGAATTGTTATAGCAACTTCCCAGAAAGCAAATGTTGGTCCTTTTTAGCCAAAGCTGGCTGTTTGCAAAAACTAATCGTTCTTACTTTTTCCAGAATCCTGCAGCTTGGTCCTTTTTTAAGAACATATCCAGATTCCTTTTGAAAGTTAGTATTGAACCTGCTTCTTTCAGCCTGTGTTTTCCATATCGCAACAGCCTGCCGTGTTAACTCGCTGTACCTTTCTCATTGGTTTGTTTGCCAACTATATGGAATCACTGGGTTTCTAAACTGCTACTCATTCTTAAATTGTAATTTGTACTTGGTGACTGGTGGGAATATGATGCCAACTGATCAAGTCATAAATTCTCAGCTTGCTGTTGCGTCTGGTGAGGTTTCTGCACAATGGGGAGATTAGTATCATGCAGTCATTTCAACAGAATCCACTAACCACAATTGTGTCATCATACCTTCTACGGAGGAGAACAAGGTAGTTTTTGAGATTGCCCTTGCTCCTGAATTCCATCCCCTATGGCACCATCATGGATCCAAATATTGTTGTGTACAGTCGGAGATTCAGTCTGCAACTGTTAGCTTTAGCTGTTGTCTTCAATACCTAAATACCAGTGCAGGACTTAGCACCGTTACTGTGTTAACTGAGTATGTGCAGACTCATTTCAGATCTCATTCTCAGACACTTTAGTGCAGAATATATGCTCTGTCGCAGACCCCCTGCTATTGACTCAGTATTGCACTGAATATTCTTCCTGTGGAACAGAGTATAAAGTCAACAGTTAAGAATAGATTATTTTCAAGTTAGCTTTGGGGAAAAAATAACTTCCCGGTGTCAGCAGTAAGCTATGAACTGAGTCTTTCTGTTGGCTTGATTAAGCAGTCTTTGATTTTGGAGGAGCTGGCCAATTTAGAATGAGATCCCTTTAGGTTCCTGTGAGAGAGAATTTGTCTGTCTCAATATTTCCACATTACATATGAGGGAGGAGGTGGCTACCTCAGTGTAACAAATCTCATGTGTAAAAGAAAAAAGAGTGGAATATATTAAACCTGTAGTGTGCGGTTGCATTGGTAATTACAGCAGTAATTACAGTAATCAAAACAGAAAATGCTCAAAATACCCAGTGACACTTGGCAGCATCTGTGGAGAGAAAAAAAATGTCAGCACTTCTGTTCAATTACCCTTTATCAGGTGGTTCAGAGGTAAGGGTATCAACCTGCAGCCTGACTGTTCTTCCTCGCTCCATCACTGCTGCCTGACTTGATTATTTTATTTATTTTCTGACTTCATCTGAGATTTCCAGCTGCTATGATACTTGGCTTTGGTAATGACAGTACGCTGTAGACAGGAATATAACTGTGTCATGTGGGCAATGCAATGCAGGGGGATAGAGGACAGGTTGTAACTGGGCAGGTGCTATGTTTGCTATAATGATAAAGGAGTGTGAGGTGTTCATTTTGTTCCGTCCTATGCATTAGGACGAGTTTATTGTGTTTTAAATCTATTTTAGAGATTGGTAACCTGGTGTTGGGAAGGCAGTGCTGTTTTAATTTTATACAAAGACTACACGTCCTCCCCCATGTATGTAACATCGCAGACTGGAGGAATAATTGCATTGCAAAATTGAATGCGACTCTTGATATCAGTCGAGGCACTCAAGAATGTATCCAAAGGGAATTCTCAGCAGACTAATTGGGAAATGCATGAGGTGAGACAAATCTAAAACTTGCAACAGAACGTCTCTTACTGATAGGGATACCTATGGGATCAGGCTGCCCATTTGTTCTTGTTGCTGCTGCCAAAATTGGCCACAGATAGTGACACCACTATTCCCAGCCAGAGTGGAGATGACTGGATCGTTTCCTTTATCAATCATGCCTGGAAACCAACTGATTGAAGTGACTGGCTTGATGTTACACCTACAATTTGTACATAGTTATTCTCCAATCATTCTTGATCATCCATGTTTTTATGAGATGACGTTGCTGTAATTTTGGTCACCCATTCTGCCGGCTGTCTTTCATTGATAATTTCCTCCAAGTAGACTCTGTAGCTCAATTGCTACAGGATGCTGCTAGAATAAACTCCGGTGTAAAATAGATCGCTTGTTGTAAGTGCTGCCTTGACCCAATCTTGTCCCACTTCCTACGTACTGATTTACACAGTGCTATTGACAGACACTCTGAACAAAGATGTGTTTGAAGCAAATTTCTGTTTTAAAGTGATATATGTTCCAGTTCCTGCAACTCTAAACTACTAAAAGAGTGATATAAAGATGGGTTTAGTTGATGTAGTGAATAAAATGTTTTCCCTTCTCTTACTCAGTTTGGATTTTCATTTGGCTTTGACCAATGGGTGAAACATTCTAGTCAGTGGGACCTGTTTAGCATTTGAAAGGATTTCTATCTATTTCTCAGCACAGTGCACAAAACACAGTCTATGCAAAAACATTCCAGAAGAGGCATTGAATTGCTGACAGTTTATTTGGAGGCTGGGAGGATAGAGAACTAATGCAGTAAGAAATTTCCAGAAGAAGATTTTGCTGGTGAGAAAAACACAGGGCTTGTGTTTTTTGTGGCTCATTCACAGTTTTCTTTTTGATTTAAAAGAAAAGAGAAAACTAAAAAGAGTTAAAAAAAAGTTAACATTTCAGGTTGACCCAAAACATTTTCTCTGATTTCTCTCCACAGATGTTGCCGGACCTGCTGAATTTTTCCAGCAATTTCTGGTTTTGTTTCTGAAATATCAAGCACTGTGTTTTGTGAAAACTGTGCTGAGAAATAGATGGAAATCCTTTCAAATGCTAAACAGGTGCCAATGACTGGAGTGTTTCACCCCATTGGTCCAAGCCAAATAAAAACCCAAATTGAGTAAGGGAAAGGAAAACATTTTATTCACTGCATCAACAAATCCCAACTTTTTACCTCTCATTTAGTAGCCATAGAGTCACACGGCACGGAAACAGACTCTTTGGTCCAACCAGTCCATGCTAGACATAATCCCAAAGTTAGTCCCACCTGCCTGTTCCCAGCCCATATCCCTCCAAAGCCTCCCTATTCATGTACTTATTCAATTTTTTTTTAAGTGTTGTAATAGTAGCCACATCCACCACTTCCTCAGGAAGTTCATTCCACACACGAACCACATTCTGTATAAAATTTGCCTCTCATTAGTAGTTTAGAAATTGTTCTTTCCAATTTTCCGTTTCAGACTTTATTTTAAGCGTGTCAATGATTCAGTTGAATTGAATAGAATAATAAATAAGATATATTCTTCAAGCAATTGTTTAATTTTTAAGTGTACAATATTAGTTTCAGAGTGTTCACAAACTAAGAATTTTGGCATCAGTTCTAGGTCTGCATAGTACGGTAAACAGATGAGAATTTTTCAGAAGAAAGCAAAGATCCTTAGAGAGTTTGAAGCAGGTTATCTTTAAACTTAAGAATATTTAGGCTCAAGGGCAAGACGCTTGACCAAAAGTCAGAAGATTATACAATCGAGCCCCATTTAGAGACTGAGAATATAATCAAGGCTTGTACTTCAGTTCACCTCCCAGAAGAGATATTAGGCTGAAGCCCTTTAAAACTGATTAGTTTAAAGATGCCATGCTACCCTTTGAAAGTGTTCTGGCCAACATTTATTCTTCAAACAACACCATTAAATCAAATTAACTGTTCATTTATAAATTCAATTTTCTCCTTCTCCAGCAACAAGCAAAGTGTCCCACATCCTATATTACCCAACACACGATTCTTTAATGCTAACCATGGAAAAGCTACACTGTCTGGTGTTTCCTTATCTGCAATTAATTGCACAGGTTGTGCTGATGGAGGAGACGCAGACTTTGCTTGGAAATTCAGACGAGTGCAGAAGTGGTAATGGGTGTCCAAAGTCTGAAGAAATTTATCCCATCTGTGAACTCTGAGAAAGCCAGTGAATGGGAAAGGTATTTCAGAATGGGATAGGATATATGCTGCTGATGGAGTATCTGCTATTTTCACAAGAGACCGGTTTGGTATTGACATAGGAAAAGCTGATTTCTGAAAGTTGATCTTGCTTTGGGATGAACCTGTTATTTGAGAAGGATACAGGCTATATGTCAACATTGGAAAATTTGCCGACTGAGAATAGGATGGTTTCGTAGTGGAGATGAAGGTGCAGTTGTTTGAGTATGGCACAAACGTGTGATGGTATAGGAACAGGAATTTCTATGTGAGTCAAGCTGTGTCTAGATAGGAACGGAAAAAAGTGCAAATGCTGGAAATCGGAAACAAAAACGAATTGCTGGAAAAGCTCCGCAGGTCTGACAGCATCTGCGGAGAGAAATCGAAGTTAGTGTTCGGGTTCAGTGACTGTTCTAAGGAAGGGTCACATGATCCGAAACATTAACCCTGATTTCTCTCCATTAGGTGCTGCCAGACCTGCTGAGCCTTTCCAGCAGCCTCTGTGACAAGACAGGAACATCCATTTGAGAAACAGACAGGCTGTGATTGCACAGAATGAAGTATTTGAGTGTTGGACAGGCTGTGATTGAGCACAAATGTGTGTTTGTCTGCTGGACACGGTGTGATGGTGTAGAAAGTATTTTATAGTGAGACAGTATGTGTTTCTGTTGAAAAGGCACTTGATTCTGAGACAGGCTATGATAATATCGGAACAGGTTGATTAGGGAGAAGGTGTTGACGCTGCTACATTGTGTAGGTTGAGGGTGTAGGAGTGATACTCAAGAGTGAAACCAGTAATGGTAATGGTTGAACCTCTTGTGTTTCATGTTCTGATGGGTATAGGAGCAGGAAAAGTGCACCTACATGTCATTTAGTTGTCCCTTTCAGAGATATCAAAATCGAGCAGGGCACAATGAAGTAATCAGGGAGTTTATATTTAATACCGCATTACAGTGGGCTGATCTCCCTATAGTTACCTAAATAATTAATTTCCATTGAATTGAATTAGAACAAGGGATATGGTAAAATAATGGAGCTGAAAGAAGTGAACATCAAATTGATTAGTAGTTCAGAAAAAGGTCTGCAACTCATTAATATCAGTATTCAAAATCATCTCTTTAAATTACCTTCAACAGTTCTTAATAAGGCACCAAAGTATTACATTTACACACACATTCATCAGCATTTGGAACCCAGTCCTCAGCTGATCTCAAATGTTCTGAGTTGCCCACATGTATTATTACTGGGACCTTTGTTTATATTCAGAGTCCCCAGACTGCATATTCTTTGCATTCCTTCGACTGCCTTGCACTCAGAATTCCACAGTTGTGCTCAATCTGATGCATTGGAAGCTACATAGATTTGAAAAAGATTTACATTTCACTCACAGCTTTCACAATCTCAAGGAGTCCCGAAGTGTTTTTCAACTGACAAAGTACACTGCTAAAATGGAAATACAACAGCCAATTTGTGCACAGCATGCTCCTGCTGACAGGAATTGACTCACAACTGAGGGATAAAAATTGGCCAGTGCACCAGAGAGAAATAATTTGCTCTTTGAATTAGTGTTGCGTTATCTTTTATCCCTCCAAAGAGCGAAACAGAGCCAGTATTTAATATCTCATCTGAAAGATGGCATCCCTGACAGCTCGGCACTCCCTGGGTACTGCACTGGAGAATCTAGTGCTCGAGTGTCTGGAGTCAGACTTGAACAAAAACCTTTTGTCTCAGAGGAGTGAGTGCTACCACCTGAACAATGGCTGAAGGATCAATGATCAAGTGTCATTCGTTTAAGTGTTATGGACCAGCCCAAACCCCCTCACCATATATGAAGAAGAAACTCTCAGACCTAACATTTTCTAATTTTAAAGGCAAGCGCTAGGATTATGTTCTGGATGCAATTCAATTGGCCAAACTACCAGTCATGAAGCAAAACACACTATATTCATATGTTATAACTAAAATACAACAAAAGAAAGAAACTGGAATAGCTTAACTCTATTAGAAAACAACAGAATAATAGATTATTAAAAAGTAATTGTTCCAAGATAATAACATCCCATAAACACACACTTGGCCAAGGCAAATTCTGTAAAACAGATTGTCTCAGAACCAATTCTCCAGTCCAGGAGGAAAAACATCAAGAAAAAACTCTGAGAGAGGTAGCAGCAGGAAGTGATCATAGAATCCCCACTGTGTGGAAATAGGCCATTCAGCCCAACCAGTCTACAGAGCCCCTCTGAAGAGCATCCCACCACTGACTTGTTCCCCTACCCCTGCGTTTCCCCATGTTGCATCCACCTAACCTAAACGCTGCAGGCAATTTAGCATGGCCAATCTACCTACCCTGCACATCTTTGGACTGTTGGAGGAAACCAAAGTAAACCCACACAGACACAGGGAACATGTGCAAACTCCACCCAGACAGTCACCGAGCGTAGAATTGACCCAGGTTTGTGGTGCTGTGAGGTAGCAATACTAGCCACTAAGCCACCTTGAAAAGATGTACTGCAGCTTCCAGACCCAGCAACTGCTGCTGAGAAAAGCTTCAAAATCTCCCCTCCCCCCAACCGCATCCCAAAACCAGCCCAGCTCGTCCCCGCCTCCCTAACCTGTTTTTCCTCTCACCTATCCCCTCCTCCCACCTCAAGCCCCACCCCCATCTCCTATCTACTAACCTCATCCCGCCCCCTTGACCTGTCCGTCCTACCTGGACTGACCTATCTCCTCCCTACCCCACCACATACACTCACCTTTACTGGCTCCATCCCCGCCTCTTTGACTTGTCTGCCTCCTCTCCACCTATCCTCTCCTCTATCCATCTTCTATCCGCCTCCCCCTCTCTCCCTATTTATTTCAGAACCCTCTTCCCCTCCCCCATTTCTGATGAAGGGTCTAGGCCTGTCAAGCTTTCCTGCTCCTATGATGCTGCTTGGCCTGCTGTGTTCTCCAGCCCCACACCTTATTATCTCAGATTCTCCAGCATCTGCAGTACCTTTTATCTCTGATACAACTAAAACTAAACATCCTGGTTCTGTGGGAGTTTGACCCCACGCATTCAGGCTGCTTCTATTGTTCTGAAATTTGAAACCCTCTCCCCAAGCCCCCACCCTCCCCTCCCCCCGCCCCCTCCTAACTTTGACTTCAAAAGCTGTTTACTTCATTGGATTCAAATAGACAGCTCGGTACCTCTGTCTTAAAACTTCTCTTCAAAAAGAAACCAGGGCAAAATAGATCTCTTAAAGGCACAGTATTGTCACATAAGGTAGGGGGCAGGAGGTTTTGAGGGGGGTTGTGATGAAAACTGTTTTCACCAAAATGGTGCTGGGAATCTGAAATTCACTGCCTGCAGAGGTGGTAAAGGGAGAAACCCTCATAACATTTGAGAGGTATTTAGATGAACACTTGCAATGCCAAGGCATACAAGACTAAGTGCTGGAAAATAGAATTAGAACAGAGGGGCTTGTTTTAAACCAGTGCAGACTCAATGGGCCATAGGACGTTTTGCACTGATATAGACCTCTATCACCCTGTGATACTCACACAGAAATGAAAGAGATTTGAGGAAACATTTGAACTGAGATGAGAAAACTCATGTTTTCTGATGTGTTTTTCATTCTTACAATCAAAAGGATTTCTTTCTTAGTTTCTAAATTGGTAATGTTCCCGCCATGAGATTTATGTATCCTTGATGCCAATGCATGGATCAGGGAAGAGGAGCTAGATCTGTCCCACAGAATTAAGGACCCTAGCTACTAGCATGCATCTGAGTAGTGGTAGAGCCAATGGCAGATTATTTCTCTGGTAGACCAACTGAAATCAAATAACTCAGCGCGACATCTGAAGTCCTGCTGGTTTGTGTGGCTCAATATCACGCATCAGGTATTAAATCATCTCACTGAAGCATCAGGGAACTCTATCAGAATGTTCTAAACTGATAGATTTTCCATTTGATAAATTTTGCAATGCGTCCATTGTGACCAGTGGGACTTCCTTGTGACTGAGGATTTTCAGAGATGTGAACAAGCCTCTCATGATTTGACATTTCCATATTCAAAAAAAAACAACAAAATGCGATAAATGAGTGATATTAAATGCTGACACATCTTTATGTAATGAGGTATGGTGATGCAATGCATGCTGCTTGACCTTGGTTGATCTCAGAGTCAGCTTTCCGATGTCTCATTAGTGAGTTTGTAAATTACTCATGGTCACTAATGGGTGATCTTGATAACTAACAACGCCCACAGCAGAATTTATTTTCCGTGCGTTGTGAAAATGCTGTTGGATGATTTGGTGCTGGTAGCTTGTTCATGGAGCACTGTTAGTTTATTTAACTCAAAAGTGTCTGGAATCTCCATTTCAGGCTTATTGTAGTTCAGCTCTGCTGTTGGAACTTCTGCAGTCAAGGTATCTGGCATGATCTCAGCAAGTGATTTGCACTTCTCTGTGCATGTCTTTAGCAGGAAGAATTGGTGCTATTTTGTGGGCACGTAGACATGTGTTTTCATTTAAAATGTACCCATTTTTAAGTGGTCTGCTAAAATAGAGCAAAGAGGTTTTTCAGCAAAATTCCTCCCTAAACAGGGTCCTTGAATTCCTCTTCACTGCACCACTGATGGACCCAGTGGTACTGGGTATATTGCATATTCATGAATTGGGCTGCCACGAGGAAGGTGTGACTGTTCAAGTGCAGCCGTCCCTGTGTTTACACCAACTCAACAGATGACTTTTAGCACTAGTGAGATGGTGATGGTGGCATTTTTAACTGGATCCCACAGGCAAGAATAGCTGAAGAAGGTGAAGGTGACAGAGGAATGCAATTTTACAACATTGTTTGGGCCAAGAGTCATTTATTGCTCTTTGAAGTTGCAGGTTGTGAGCAATTAAAGGTATTTTGTGAATTTAAGAGAAGGGAGATAATGGAGCTTCCATTATCTCTCTGCATTAACGAAATGGAAGATGGAAGAATTGAGCTCACCAGAGTCTAACATTTGCATGTAGGCATGAGGGAACTGATGGCCTCGTGGTATTATTGCTGGGCTGTTAATGCAGAGACACAGGTAATGTTACAAGGGACCCGGGTTTGAATCTCGCTATGGTGAAATTTGAATTTGATTAATATCTGAAATTAAGAGTCTAATGATGGCCATGAATCCATTGCCAATTCTTGGAAAAGGAACCCATCTTGTCCACTAATGTCCTTTAGGGAAGGAAAGTGCTGTCCTTACCTGGTCTGGCCTACATGTGACTCCAGACCCACAGTAATGTGGTTGACACTTAACTGCCTCTGGGCAATTAGGGATGGGCAATAAATCCTGGCCTAGCTGGCAACACTGTCTTCCGGTGAATGGAAAAAAAAAGACAACTCCTGGCCCACAGGAACCTGAGCCACAGAGGTTAGAGAGGTTCTATCCCTCCATTTTATCCCTCATTCCTTTAATGTGCCAGTCATTACAAAGCTTCCAGGATCCTCCGAGCAGGAACACTGCATTTTCTGTGACTGTGAAGGTGACAACAGTGCATTATGTGCATCAGTAGCATCTGCTGATACTAGTCACAATCCGTTTGCAGTACATTTCTGCTGGACTCATCATCGATGCTCAATTGAGGCACCTGTTGAGTTTGTTCAGCTCCATGCTCACGTAGCAAAGTAAAAAGAAAAAGAGAGAACCATCAACTTCTTCCGAGTGGCTGGATGCTCATCAGTGAACGGTGTCGTTGATGCCGACCTTGTGTTTATAACAGCCCCATTTGAAAAGCCCATTAAGATTATGAGCAGAAAATGACAACTCTTTGAAGGTCCAGGTAGTGAATGATGTTCGCTCATTCTGTTCACGTGCCATTGAATTCTGCCTCGGAATTCTTCCTCTGTTCTTTCTCAACAAATCTAGCACCAGCCTTTTCCTGATTGTCAAGTAATCATTCAGCAAATCTGCAATATCCTTTCTGGGAGAAGATAGTTGCAAACTCTAGTCATAGCAGGAGGGACAGAGGTGTCTTTGTAAATACAAACCAGATTGTACTTGTAGAAGTGTTCATTATGTGACCGTCTTGCCCATTGTGTTCGTGTCTTTCTTCTGCTACCTCATAACTATCACAACCACTCACTACCTCATCACTGAAACTATTACTTTTCATTTATGGCTCTAACTACTTCTTCATGTGCTGTACCACCTCAGTGTAGGAAGCTTTGGAGTTTGTGACTGGGGCTGTATTGATAAACGTTTTGAGGAATGAGGTGCCACTCAAGTGAATTTACGTACAAGCAAGAAGCAGGAGTAGGCCATTTGGACTGTCAAGCCTGCCTGGCCCTTTAGTAAGACATTGGCTGATCTGGCTGATGCAGCTTAAAGGACCTGTCTTCACTGTCAGGTTGCATGCACATCCAATTACCACCAGAAGCAGTCTAGAGACTCATGAATGGACTGGTGGGGAGGCATGTGCTGATGGCGATGCATTGATCTTCATGCAGATCATATGCCCTGGGCATAAGTTTAGCTAAGCTAATGGGCTGTGTGAAAGCAAGGTACATAGTCCCAATATCAGCTTGGGAAACCCTGGCACGTTTATGGAAGTAGTCAGTGCTGTCTCCAAAAGTGACAACTGCTCTTCAAAGCTATTGAAACTTCAAATTGCTTCTGGGACTATATAGCTGGCCGCAGAAACAAAGACTGGAATGTTCTGCTGCCCTGGGGTGGGTAAGCAGTTCGGGGGGTGAAGGGGGTGGTACGTAGGGGATGTTGTTGAATTGGGTGGCTTGTTTGCTTGAGCTGTGCCCATTGTCTGCCCACTTACACTGGCATTTTACCATCAGGGAGGGCTGGTGTCTGCTCTCCTGACCTTCCTTGGATCAAACTAAGCTCTAAAACGGCTGTTTGTATGGGATTTTTTGTTCAGTCTTAGTTCCATCAGCGTCTGAGAATCTTGGCCTTTCCGATGGCACCTGCTCCTGCTGCCATCCTGCTCTCCTCACCCACCTTTGCCCCCTCCCATTTTTCTGGGGGGGATTCGCATATTCTAGCAAATTGTACGGCAATAACCTTTTCCCTTTCATTGCCTGCCATGATCTCCCGTTCCCTCCAGCACCGTCTAACCGCTGAAGATCCATTTATGAGCAAGACTCTGACTGATGTTCCACCCTACATTTTAAATTAGTTCCTCTCATGGACCAGACAGAAGTCCTGCCCCAGGCTAATGAAGCATCAAATTCATCATGTGGATGACGTAAGTCCACAAGCAGACGAAAGGAGATGCAGCTAATTGAGGGGATGGGACGGGGAGAGGGCATTTGGAAGAGAAGCAGTGCATTAGGACAAGAGGAGGCAAGGACAACCTTCTGTGTGCCTTGCAATAATGGCCAGAGATGTTGTGATCCAGCACTGGAAGTAATTCCTGGTATGAGGACTTTGATATATTTATTCAGATCTGATGCACTGCTTAATCGTTACTGATGATGGCATCATGATATCTGACAGTTGGTTTGGGACCCCATTATTTGCTGAGTCTCTATTGATTCCAGTGCTGAGGTGTTGTATCCCAGCCCTGTTGCCGAGACATGTGATGTCAGGTTTGGAATCCTGTTTGCTTTTCAACTGGAGACCTTAGAGTCATTAATAGAGTCAGAGAGCATGGAAACAGACCCTTCAGTCCAGCTAGTCAATGCCAACCAAGTTTCCCAAACTAAACTAGTCCCACTTGCCTGTGTTTGGCCCATAACCTCTAGGCCTTACCTATTTATGTCCTTGTCCAAGTGTCTTTTAAATATTATAACTGTACCTGCATCCACCACTTCCCCTGGAAGTTCATTCTACATACAAACCACTCTCTGTGTAAAAACATTGCCCTCATATCCTCTTTAAATCTTTCTCCTCTCCCCTTAAAAATTATGCCCTCTACTTTTGAACTCCCTACACTAGGGAAAACACTCTTGCTATCACCTTATCTATGCCCCCCATGATTTTATAAACCTCTTTATGGTCACCTCTCAACCTCCTAAGCTCCAGTGAAAAATGTCCCAGACCTACCTAGCCTCTCACTATAACTCAACCTTTCCAGTCCCGGCAGCATCCTCATTAATCTTTTCTGAATCCTCCCCAATATAATCATATCCTTCTGACCAGAACTACACACAGCACTCCAAAAGAGGCCTCACCAACATCATATAAAACCTCAACATGATGCCCCAACTCCTATAATCAATGGTCTGATCAATAAAGGCAACTGTAATCTGGCCCTGTCTGTTTGCAGCAGATTATGAGGATGAAGTTTTCAACAGCACTGTATACCATTGTATATGGACATTGTGTCCGTACAAAATAAGACTGAAACAGCACTGTCAGTTCACCCACCACTGACAATGTTTTAAACCGCTGTGCTGAATTAACTTGTATGTAAAAATAACCCAATTTTTTATTTTAGAAAAGTCTTTGAAGGAATCTGGCAGGCTGATGCAAATGTGAATTATTCACAAGCCTTCAACAGATCTGATTTGCTTCCTGAACTCCCCTTTCTTTCAGAATCCTTGGTTTCCACATCATCCTGAGTGGTCGGCAATTTTGACAGTTCAATACATGGCAGTATTCTTGGAGTTAGGAATTGAGACCACAACAAATCTTCAACTGCAACCAATATTCAGCTAACACCCTGGGGTCCTTATTTCACACTGCATCATCAAGAAGGACGCACTGACCTCTGATGAACTGATCTTCGTGATTATGATCATTAATGAGTCCACATTTAGCTGAGTCTAGATATAACCTCTCCATACATGGAAAAACCAGTGTCATCCTGTTCAGCTCCCATCATTCAATCCCAAAGCCTGAGCAATCTATCCCCTTACATCTTCTGGGGTCGCTGGTTAGTCTGACCAGAAACGACCTGAAACGTCAACTTTCCTGCTCCTCTGATGCTGCCTGGCCTGTTGTGTTCCTCCAGCTCCACCCTGTGTTAATTCTGACTCCAGTATCGGCAGTTCTTACTGTCTCTGGCTGAAACTGGTGTTGTGCATTCTCAGCAACAGTTCATCCTTGAAACTTGAAATTCCGTAACTAAATCATCCTTAGGGCCCCTCATTTCCCATCTCACAATTTCCTTCCTTTTCATCCCTGAGTCAGCCTACTCTATCAATGAAATCCACAAGGATTCTCTTCTCAAACCTTGACTTGTCCAATTTTCCACTTAACACTAATCATGAGATATACACCACAAATTCAAACTTAACCAAAACGGCACCTAGTTTGAAGTAAGCCCTGCACACATTCACTCTAGTTCATACCTATCTCCATCCAAACAACATTCTCATCAGTTATAATGCCCCTCCATTCCCATGCTACTCGACAAACATAACCTTAAGATCAGCATCAAGGCATGCAGCAAAGTAGTTAGGGAAAACATCTTCATGCAAAGAGCAGTAGATGTATGAGACACTTGCCCACAAAAAGCAGCAGTTGATAGTCCCACTAATAACATTTATTCTGAGGTTGACCAATGCTTTTGGTAGCCAGGAAGGTAAAAGGTGATACAACCAAGTTGGGCAAATACAGACCAGATACAATCATCTTAATTGCAGAATAAACTCAGGGAGCTGAATAACCTGACCTTATTTTGATGTTCCTGCCTTCTGCAATGCCTTCGTTACCAAAAGCTAATGTATAAACTTCATCCTTGTCACTTTAATCTCATGCGCATTCTCCCTATTCCTATATCAGTTGATGATCCCGCAAACTGTTCTGACCTTCTGCTCTGGACCGAAAACCTGTTTAACTTGCTAGCACTCTCCAACTTTGAGACCTTTTCAAAAGCTGTTACTTGAGCCATCTTTTTACCCCTACTAACCATTCTTGTGCTACTGTTTGAAATCCATTTCTCCACCTTTATTGTGTTGAAGGCATTATATCAGGTCAAATTGTTGCAAAGATATTAGACAAGACTACATAGATAGGAATGTCTATTTTGTGATGAGTAATCACACTGCTTCACTCCTTTGTTTAATGAGGTGTTGTGTAATTTTGGAGACCTGAATGAAAAGTCACAGTTATGCCTTCAATTTCTTGAATATCACTAATCAGCTGCATGACAGGTCATTGAGGGATGCGCTGCACTCAACTATCCCATTACAAATCGGTTAAAACATAGTAGCGGCAAGTGGTACTTCCCAACTGTTTCACATTTGGTCCTGATGCTGCACTCATCAGTTGTTCTTCCCTGTGTCCTTCTGAATTGTAATTTGTGAGGGAGATCGAGATCTGTTGTCATTACTGAGAGAGATGGTGATGGTGAGACGGTGGTGTGGTATCATTAGTAAGAGAGATCGCAGGTTATTGTAATGAGTGGAAAATCATGATTTGCCAATTACTACAAGAGATGTGGGTTTGTTTTAATTAATGAGAGATCGTGGTTTGTCATAATCAATGAGAGACATTACGATTTGCTTTAATTGAGATGGCAGTATGTTATAATTAGTGAGGAAGTCTGTGGCCAAAAGGACCTAGAGCAAAATTGCCAGATCCAGCCAAATGGATGCAGCATGATTAGTTTATCGTCTCCTCAGATCTACTATGTTGTTAACTGGATCAAACTCTGGATGTTGATGCAGGCACAGGCCTTCCTAAAACCCCTTTTACATTTATTGATTGATTGATTGAATTACCATTTTTTAAAAGGAGGTCTCCAGGAGGGGTTAAGATGACTGCATTATTCCAGTATAACAGAACATTAAGTGAATATTTTAACATAAAAATATCCTTGACTGTTGGGATTCAGAAGAGAAAATTGTTTGAAATGTCATAGTGAATAGCATTGGTCAATCTATCTGCCAGGTTTAAGGTTTTGTCTTATGCGCTGCCACCCTACTCATTAAACATCTACATTTGTGTCAGCTCAGCCACTACTGAAACACTCCTAAAACAATAACATTATTTCAGGTACACTGTAGAAATCAAACTGGCAGTATAACAAATATTCTTCCAGAAATGAAGTCAGATGAAGCACTAACAGCTACGGAGAATGCAAAAGTTTCATTTTATTTTAATGTGACGTTAAGAGCAGAAATTCCAGTGAGAAATGTGTGTATATTTTTGCAAAGATTGTTTGTTGTACAGTGAGGCCTTAGTCAATCATGTTCCACAGAGGAGCAGAAACTCACAGTGGAGTAAGTGTCAGTCAGAGTAATTGCTCTGCTACATATCTTATGCAGATTAAACAGAAACTGTTCACAGCCTACACATTGATTGTCTTTCAGTTCTGTGATGGTTCAGGCTTCAGTGCCCGAGGCCATGGCTATCAATGTTTCAATCCTCGGCTGTCATGAATGCATCAATGTTCTTTTCAAGGCTGCTCAGCTTTCAT
The DNA here is from genome assembly GCA_024137785.1 of Ginglymostoma cirratum. NCBI lineage: Eukaryota > Metazoa > Chordata > Chondrichthyes > Orectolobiformes > Ginglymostomatidae > Ginglymostoma > Ginglymostoma cirratum. The sequence goes on along the minus strand of JAHRHZ010000047.1, from coordinate 7,436,424 downwards.
AATGTATCTTCACCAATGATGTGTGTATAAAAGACCAAAGTTGGTAACTAGAAAGACCCAAGAAAAAAGAATCTTTCTGTCCAGTGGCATTAATAAATCTTTCAAAGACATACTAGCATGGCCTTGGACCGTGCTAGCTTTGCACATGTTAGCAGGCCATGAGATCAATACAAAAGCAACTTAAAGGCAGAATTTCTTTTTATTACAAAAATGTACTTTGTTCACAAAAAACTTTAGGTACATACACAGGTACTGATGTGGTTCTGTACCGTCTTTGTATATCAAGAGAAAAACAAACATTGAAATTTGACATTTCTTGCATTGGAAAAAACCAAAGGCGTGTCCAATGCATGCAGTACACTATTTACAGACATGGAGGCAAAGAGAGGGTCCAATGACTCAACTGATCCTCATTGTATTTTGGCAAAAAGATTTTGCTTTCTTTTGAAGTATAACTAAACCTAATGAGATGCTCCAATCCTTGATCTGCCTGAACTACCTGGGGCTTTCCTGGAACACTTTTGATGGTAGTGTGTTGCAGTTCACTCAAGGAGTCAGTGCTGCTGTGACAATGTGCTTGGAGTTACAGATAGTGACGACAGAAGGTCCAGTGTTCTTTCTATCATGTGGCTGACCAGGAATTCCTCCCTTTCCTGCCTTTGGTGTATATTGGAAAGATTTGCAAATTGACTTACCTTGTTTGCCCACTCATGAACGTGACTTGATCATCAATCCTGAGGCAGCACTTAGGCATGGAGCATCTAGATCAGAGACAAGGTCATTGTGCTAGAAGACCTCTAGAAAATATGTTAATTGTGTAGAAATAGAACGGGAATAGGTTCTGATTGTTAGTGAGCAATTCCATTGATCCCACATTGTGTAGCAGTCATGAATCAAGCTGTCTTACCTCTGAATCAAAAGGTTGTGGATCCAAATCCCACTCCAAGAAATAAGAACAGCAATACAGAATGCAATGCCAAGCAAATGCTGCATTTCCAAAGATGTTACTTTTTGGATAAAACATCAAAACCAAGGCCATCCGCTCTCTCAGGTGAATTTAAGAGTGTTATTTTGAAGACGAGCAGATAAGTTATCCCTCGTGCCCAGATCAATATTTTATCCCACAGTCAACAGCGCAATAAAGCAGATTCTTCAGTCCTTGACACATTGCTATTTACGTGAGGTTTGCCATGCACAAATTGCCTACCACATTTCTTATATTGCAACAGTGATTACATCTCAATAGATGAGGCTTTTTCACTTTTGGATATAATTGAATCCTCAAAGATGCTATATCACTGTTCAGATTTTTTGTTTGTTGCCCAAGCACCATTCTCAGGGTGTGAGAAAATCTGAAGCTTTTTTGTTTAGTTTTAGCTTGGCAGTGATCCCTTTAATTCAGTCACAACACGGAGGGAATCTGAAAGCGGGCTGCAATCTGGATAGGATCCTGGAACCTAATGTTGTGTACATTCTGCGCAAGTAGCTTGGAAAGTGGAAAGGACACCTATTCAAATTAAAAATATGTTGGGATAACACTTTTGCCGTCACTGACTGAATGTTATTCTGCCCATTCCTTATACAGCCCATCTGATTGTCATTTCATGTACTTCAATGGAACACTGAAAAAGTGTCTCACTCTATCCTTTGTTTGGTCATTTCTGTGGCTTGCAATTCCCTTGAATTTGAATCCCACCAACTGTAAAGAAATTTTACTTGAAACTGGTCTATTCAAATCATTGTACTGAATTGGATCTTTTCAATGCGTTTGTAAGACATTTAATTGGTAAACATATATGGAGAGCAACACATGGATCTTGCTGTGCAGTGATAATGTCCCTATCTCCAGGCCTGAAGATTTGGGTTCATGTCCTATTTGCCTGTAACATTTCCAAACAGTTAGTTGAAATAGCTTTAGGAAGAGTAATTGTGTACATAATGGGGAAAAATTATATAATAATTTATGACTGTTTGTAAAAGAGTCTATTATTTTCTATCTGAGGAGCAATATCTTGTGTTACTTTTCTCTGTCTGCTTATTTCTATTTTATTTGTGAGTTAATATTTGAAACAATGTCTGATGTTGTGATATTCCTTAGCAGTTTGATGTTTTCAGTTATGTTCTGTGGGTCTATTAGCCAAGGAGATCATCAAGCAACCATAGGACCCTCTTAAGTCATGGTGGTGGGGAAGGTGGACAATCAGGAGGTCATGGTCTGCTCTTATACCAATAATGTATGTTGTAAAAGGGTGAAAGGCCTTTGGGAAATGGACTAGCAATCACAGTCTCAAAGCTCGAAATCTCCAGATTGCTCTTTATGCCATGTGTTACAAAGTTCACAAAGAGGATTTGAGTAGATGTATTCTGGCTGGAGGTAAGGTGCAGGAGGGTGGGTTTTTAAGTACCTGGCACATTGACACTGGTTCTGAGGGAGGAAGACCTATGCAGGTTGCCACCTTAACAGAGCTGGGACCAATGGCTGTTTGTGTTGCTGGCGAGGGTGTAAATTATGTCGGCAGGGGAATGGGAACCAGGAAGTAAAATTAGAGAGGATAGAAAGGGAGACAGATGACACTAGAGCAATAGGTGAGAGTAAAAAGGCAGGTAATAACCTTTAAATTTGGTTTGTAGTACATCTGTGTGAGTGGATGGAGTGTGATAAAGAGTCAGTGAGTTGCAGGGTACAGATTGGGAATGTGAGGATGGTGGCAATATTGAAGACCCGGCTCATAAAAGGGCAAACTGGACACTAAATATTCCTACTAATGAAGTATTTAACGAAGGAACAGATGGGAGTGGTGGCATATATTAAGCTAAATATTACAGTACTTGAGAGAGAGGATCTCCTAGAAGAGTCAGTGACAGAATAGATTTAGTTGGTGCTAAAAAAAAAGAGGGCCCTTTACACAACTGGGTGTATTCTTTAAACTGACTAGTGGGAAAACTTTAGAGGAATTTCAAGGAAATTGCAGAAATGTACAAGAGTTATAGAATAACTACAACATTACCAGCTTGCAGATGTTTGCAGTGTATGGAAAATAGTATTGTACGACTTGTCGACATGAAGCTATCAGAGGCACATGGACACACTGGAAGAATCTGTTAGCACAAGAATAATAAACAAAGAAAGATCTACACTTTTCAGCTCATGCAGCTCAAAATCTAAATGTCTCTAGCTGAATATATAACTGTTTCTGCCCCAAGAACTTCACAATGTTTTCAGGAGCTATGGCTGTGGGATCTCATGTAGTAAAGTGCTCATTTCGTAGCACAGCGGGGCACGGAGCAGGGTGTCCAACGTTTGGCACTGGGGACCACATTTCAATCTTTCTCTTACTTGGGGTGGGCGTTGGGGGGCAGCTGAGTAAGTGTCAGTAAGACAAGGTTTGGCACAACAGTAAACATGAATTTCAGAAAACAATCCAAAGACGCAGATTGAAATTTTAAATGAGTAATTCATAAAAATGACCCTTAAAAAGCGCCAAGGGGCAGAGTTAACTCATTAAACCTTTCTTTTCCTTTTTTTGGTTAGAGAGAAAAAGGATTAGGCCCCAACTCCTGAACAGAAGGGAAGTGTGTGTGGGAGTGGTAGCTGAGGAGTTGGGCTTTACTAACGGTGACCTCGGTTGATCTCTGGCAGGCACTTTCTAAGCAAGCCTCAATGGAATTCACATTCACTAGGTTGTGTTTCAGCCCAGGCTTTCCTCGTCTTGTAGCTTGCTTTGTGAAGGCAGGTTAGGGTGGTATCCAACTCACTAACGTCCACGTCCTCACTCACTCATTCACTCGTCTGCACTCCGTTAACTACACAGACCCTGGTGCTGTAGTGACTCATGTCATGAGTGCAGGATGGCTGTGAACAAATGCCTCCACCCATTTGGTCTAACACTCCAGCCGTCCCAGGTTGCTGCCACAGGGTCCCCATAGCCTCCTTTTCCCCACTCCCCCACAATAGGTCACGTGTGTTTTCTCATTCTAAAGCCCCTTGCCCAGGCAGTGTCCCAAATCTCCAAACCTCAGCCCTACTCTGATTTTCCTGCCAGCTCAGGCTGTTGTTTGACTCTCATCCCACCCTCACTCCAGGCCTTTCATGCCTCTCCTACCAAAGCCAGTGTATTCTGTAACCTTCGCAAGTTCCTGTCCCTCAGGCTGGCTGCCGCACCTCCTGTCCTCGGGCTCAGTGAAGCCATTCACATTACTGCTCGTACCAGCTGAGGTTACCACACAGGTCCCACCATCTTGCCATAACCCCTCACCCAAGACATGGTAGCACTCAGGTTAAACTCACCGCCACTCGTCACTCTCTTATGAGAGAACAGCCCTATGGTCTTCTGGGACTGTGGCAACTTTACAACTACTCATCTCTCCGGTCTTGGCTCAAGGACTTAAACAGTTCTTACTTTGTTAAAAGAATTTTCTAGGATGACTGAATAGAAATATTTTATTGTCAATCTCAACTTTGTTATGCATTCCTCGACATATAAAAAAAATCGGTAAAATCAGGGAGAGATTTCTTGAACATGACTGAGTCAGCTTGCGACGTGGTTCATGAGAGCAAGGTTAGTGAAAGCACTGTTGCTCAGTGGTTAGCACTGCTGCCTCACAGCGCTATGGAGCCTGGTTCAATTCCAGGCTTAGTCTGTGTGGAGTTTTGCACATTCTCCCTGTGTCTACATGGGTTTCCTCTGGGTGCTCCGTTTACCTCCCAGTGTCCAAACCTGTGTAGGTTAAGTGGATTGGCCATACTAAATTTGCCGATAGTGTCCAGGATTGTGCAGGTTAGGTGAATTAGCAATGGGAATGCAGGGTTACAGGATAGGGTAAGAGGGGTGGATCTAGGTGGGATACTCTTCAGAGGGTCAGTATAGATTCAATGGGCCAAATGGCCTCTTTCTGCACTACAGTGATTCTGTGATTCAACCACCTGTTTACTGGCACAAAAACAGAATATAACAACAGTTTACCTCATTTTGTAAGGAGGAGAAATGCCTTTGATAAACTTGACAAACACACACAGCAAAGATACATGGATGATAGAATAATGTAGGGTATGCAGCGTAGTTTGGTCTTAGTAGGATAATAGGTTGGCACAACATCGTGGGCTGAAGGGCCTGTACTGTGCTGTACTGTTCTATGTTCTATAACTGCTCAGGAGTAAACATATTTTCCGACTAAATACACTTAGTGCCAAAGCTATTGCAAAACATGGACCTTGCCACCACAGGCATGGCCAGTAACAGGAGTAAAAATGGATGGGCTGGAAATCTTAAATAAAAACAGAGAGTGTTGGAGAAACGCAGCATCCATAGAGAGAAAAACAGAGTTGATGCTTTGTGTCCAGGGATCCTTCACCAGAACACATGTGATGCCTGTGGTTGCCAAGGTCCATGTTTCGGAATAGATTTGGCACTCAGAGTTTTTAGACAGAAAATCTGTTTACTCCTGAGCTGTTATCTTTGCTCAAGGTGTTTGTGTCACATTTGTGGAAGGTGTTTCTCCTGCAATAGGGTCATTGAATTACACAGCAAGCCAGGCAGCATCTGGAGGAAGAGAAGTTAATGTTTCAGGTATGACACTTCTTCAGGGCTTGATGCAGGGCTAGGCAGAGCTGCAGATAAAGGTGGGAGGGTGAGGAGGTAGCAGAATGGTGGTGGTGGTGGACACTGGTAGTAGGTACGACCTGGTTGGTCGATGGGAGGGATGAAGCCGGTTGGTAGCTGGAATGGGAGGGTCAATAGGTGGAATGGAAGGGAGGAGGTGGGGCTGGAAAGGGACACAGGGGATGGGTGGGAAGGTTATTTGAAATTAGAGAACTCAATGTTGAGTCATCCAAGCTGCAGGGTGCCCAAGTGGAAGATAAGGTGTTTTTCCTAAAGTTTGTGTTTTGAGTCGCTGCAACACTGGGGGAGGCCAAGGACAGACATATCGGAGGGGGAGTGGGGCTGGGAGTTGAAGTGGGCGGTAACCAGGAGGTTAGGCTGGCCGTTAATGGGCCAGGCGAAGATGCTCGGCAGACCGGTCACCTCTACATCGGTGAGATCAAATCTACCCCCACATCCAGTCCTGAAGAAATATCCCATTGCCCATTTAATTTTCTGACTCTAAGTTCACACAAAATATGCCTAAAATTGGAATTCAACTCAACAGAAATGGGGTAAGAGAGTTGACTGAGTTCCCTGAAGCCAATACAAAAAATAAGTTTTCGTTGACCTTGCTGTGATTATCAAACGTCAGTAGCAATTAATGTTTCTGAGTTTAATTCTCTGCCATGTAACATTTTGGACATGACTAAGTACAGCATGGATGATAATTGGAACCTCTGTCCTGACTGAGGCCTACACATCTAATGAATGTTTAGTGTGAGCGTCCAGAAGGCTGTCCAAAGATGTGCTTCGTTTCTACAATGCCAGAATTTATAACTCTGGCAATGATATTTTAAGAAGCATCATACAAGCATGAAAGCAAAACCCAGACTTGGACTCCCTTCGTTCCTATGCCAGCCGACCAGCGCTGTTTGAAAGCTGAGATGTTCTGGAGAACTGAATGACTAATCTCCCTTGTTGGAAATAGTTGTCACTCAGAAATTCCAGTACCTCTTTTAAAGCTTCATTTAGCTTGGAATCATGAAGCCAGCTGTCCCTCTCATGACCAAGCCAGCACCATATACTGGGCACTAGCTGGGCTTTACACCAGCTGTTGCTTTATTTTATCCATTTTTCTCTCAAATGTTGATTATATTCCTTCCATACTTAAGACTTACAACACACCCAAACTCCTCTTCATTTTAATCCATCCAAGTGGCATTTTAATAAACATTTGTTCCATTCATCCAGTCACTCACTCCTGCTTTATTGCACATTCGTTATTAGATATTCGATCCATCCCAACCCCTTGATTAGATTCCAGTCTGCAGCTTACTCATGGGTATCAGTTATGCCATATATAAACCAATTCAACCCAACAATGAGATTCCAATCTGTATCTTACTCTTGATATGAATGATTCTATATATAAACCACTGTATAATACCTGGAGAGAAAGCAAGGTATTGTTATAATGTTTAGATAGTGCTGGGAGAGAGCCTGTACACCTGCCATAGCCCAAGTGACTTTGTAATGAAACAAAGGTTGACTCCACACTGTGAATAATGAAAACCAAAACACCTTGAGAAGCTTGCCTCACCTCATAATCTGTTAAAAGAAGTGTGAAAAGTGGTCCCAGGCCTGAGCCAGATCCTGGACCTGAGCCAGATCCTGGACCTGAGCCCCCTGTCTGTTATTAAATTGGAAGCTAAATAGAATTAACTCCTGACACACTCTATAATCAGCAAGTAACAATAGATTTATCCATCTCTAACAGTAAACAAATTAACAGAATTACTAACAAACCGAACAATTCCCCTTTTAACCACTAACTAATCCCAAATAAAATTCAAATGGTTTGCCGTTCCAATAGATGCAAATCCCACCAAGATAAACCAAATTAATAAAAAATAACTTAAAACTTAGTCTCTCAAAATTATAGTTAGGATACGTCTTCCAGTTTAGTACCTTCTCCGCTGATCTTCAGTCAGGAACGCCTTTCTCCATCAAATTCTTGTGTCAGCAATATTAGCTAAGAGTATCACTCTGCCTTTAGTCAGATGATGGTTTTCTGAGAGATTAGAGAATTCTGTGAGAGCCAGTGATTTTCTCTTTAGGGCTGCTGATTGTTAACTCCAACAGATGGCAGTTGGTCTCACCCGATTTTCAAATATCCTCTTCTTTTATCCCCTTGCTAACTTATCAATTTCTTACAATAGGATTGGTCCTAGATTGTCAAAGCCATCAGATTTTAAATTGATTTGGATTTTAGTCTCTAAGTGCTTGGTTTAAATTGATTAGCTTATTACAAATGTGTCAATTTCAGGAAGTCTCTATGCCTGCTGCTGCTTGCAGACATTTTTTTTAAAAACTTCAAGCCTAGAAAAAGCACATCATCTTTTAAAGGGACCACACACTCTTCCCCCGAATTATTTTACAATCAAATTCTAACATCCTGCCTTCCAATCCACAAGGACTCTACTCAACTTTACAACAACTTCTAATGTGATAAATGTCTCTGGTTTCAGAATAAGTACATTTTGAGATACTTTCTGCATTTACTATCTCTTGTTGCTAATGGTAGGCCAAGGATAAGAGAGAAAGGTCCAGAAAGAAGAACAGGAAGAGGCAAAGAAATGGAAAATGATAAGGGAAGGAGTGAAGTAATCAATACCATCCAAACATAATCTACCTGTTAATAACTGGAGATGATTTTGAGCTCTCCAAGTACTGATTTTAACCGTGCTCACCTACATGATAGGTACAGATAGTGAGTTATGTTTGCAGGGAATATAATGTTATTCTATGGCCCTCCTATCATGCTAGCTCCTCAGTTTGGGCACCACAGGCCTAGCAACCACAGGAAGACAATGACCTAATTTTGACTTAATAAGTCAGGACTGATTATATCACAGCACCACAATACTCCTTCAACTTGAACATATCAAAACAAAACTTAGTGCCAGGAAGAGGAAATCTCTGCATAGGCCCGGTTAGGTACTTTACATTTTCTGTATTTCTTTTGGTGGTGGGGTGGTATAGGAGTAGCTAAGGTGCCCCTGTAATTCTCAGACAGGGTCTTGTGCCTTTTGTGCTGCCATTTTGACTCATTTTTCTGAATCTAAGTGCTTTTCAGAGCCCTCCTCTCTCACTGATAACCTTAATGCTGGGGTTATTGTAATGGAGACCTCCCCTCTTACTGATGACATTAATGCTGGGGTTATTGTAATGGAGACCTCTCCTCTCACTGATAAT
>JAHRHZ010000047.1:7376292-7427577 GCA_024137785.1 Ginglymostoma cirratum | reverse complement strand
TTAATGCTGGGGTTATTGTAATGGAGACCTCTCCTCTCACTGATAATCTTAATGCTGGGGTTATTGTAATGGAGACCTCTCCTCTCACTGATAACCTTAGTGCTGGAGTTATTGTAATGGAGACCTCCCCTCTCACTGATAAGCTTAATGCTGGGTTTCCTCTATTGGAGATCTTCCTTCTAACAGCCCAAGTTAAACTAATTTGATCTGTACCCCCTTCCAATGTGATTATGGACTACTAACTGTCTGCAATTTGAAAGTTTACAGTGTTCCTACCTCCTTAAGAGATATGGAGATACACACAATGGTTGCTCTGAGGTCTCTCCCTGTTCAATGTGTTTTTTTTTACATTGAGGCTGGTGCTGGTTATGGAAAAGACATCTTACAGTTGACAGATTTATTTTCATGTGCATCTGATGGAGGAATGCTCATGATGTGAAAATTTTCAATGGGAACATCTTAACTGTCTCCAGGAGTACGTATCAAGTAGCACGTACTCAACGATAGCCTCATGTTCATTTTGGGATCTGCCAAGGCTACATAGCCCCCTTACAATGAAATCCTCCTTTTGTATCCATGTTTTACACTGCGAGCCAGAAATCTGTAAAAATTGCAACATTCAGGAAACAGGTGGATTTAAGGAGTTGCTAATTTGATTGTTCCAAAACATCATCTACATTCGATGTTGCCAAGTAAACAATCTTGGCTCTTATTGTAATTTTTTTCAGTAGGCCACTCGTAATAGTTCAAGGATGACTGAAGGGTCTATTTTCAGCAGTTGGACAGAGGCAGTCAGAGGGAGAGGCTAGTTACGTTACGAAATTGGGCAGAGTAATTGTGAAGTGGAATGCCGGAAGCTAAAATGTGTGGTTCCTTTAAGAGATTTGTACTTTGAAATTTCTTTGAGCTGCAGTTGAAGTTGCTGCTGCAGAGAGCCTCAAAAGCTGAAACAAGCGTATCATTACAGGTGGCAGGCAAAACAGCAGTCTTGTTTTGATATTTTGATAACGAGCTTGAATTCGGGCAATTAATTTAAATGATGCACCTAGATACAGAAAGCCAATTGAATTTAAATCTGATGGTATTGACAACCTGAAACCAATCATATTACAAGAATTTGATTATGCCATTACGGGTATAAGAGACATTTGGAATTTGGCATTTGGCATTTGGAAAATTGGGGAGAACTAACTGCCATCTAAAAGAGAGATGAGTGCCACTTGCCAGAGTTAGCACCATTCAGCTCTCAGAGAAAACCCATCCAACTAATCAAAGGTATCATGGTATTTTAGCTCAAAGTCCTCATTGTAGAAATTATAGAGGTTAAACATCCCTGACAGCAGAATTGACAGAAGAAAGGCATTTGTGAAATGAGTGGAGACAATAGAATATTTCAGAAGGCATTCGGTGTGAATTTGGAGAGATTAATTTATAATTTATTGCTTTTTATTAATCAGGTTTATATTAGTGGGAGATAAAAGGTACTGCAGATGCTGGAGAATCCGAGATAACAAGCATGGGGCTGGATGAACACAGCAGGTCAAGCAGCATCATAGGAGCAGGAAAACTTGACGTTTCGGGCCTAAACCCTTCATCAGAAAATGGCCTAAACCCTTCATCATCATTTTCTGATGAAGGGTTTAGGCCCGAAACGTCAAGTTTTCCTGCTCCTATGATGCTGCTTGACCTGCTGTGTTCATCCAGCCCCGTGCTTGTTATCTTATATTAGTGGGACCTGTCTTTAATTAAACAGCATTCCAGTAAAATTTAGACCACTTAGGAAATAGTTAGTAGTATAGGGGGGAGTTATTCGGTTTGTTAGTAATTCTGTAAATTTGTTCATTGTTAGGGTTAAACAAATGAATTTTAATCTGGTAATTTATAAAGTGAATCATGGATTTTCTTTCTTTTTAAATCATTCTTTTAACAGATTGAGGGGAAAGGTGAGCTTTTCTGGGTGTTTTGGGGGTCTAATTATTAGAAGGGAACCTCTAATCCTGTCACAGCAGATTGGGGCTTGTGTTTCTGTTTAATTATCAAAGGGTTTTGACCACTCCCATCGTAACACTTAGAAGCAGGAAGAAAATGGTCCATACTGAAATGATGGTCCTGGAGCAGACACTGAACTGTCAGGACTCAGGACATATTGGGGACCAGAAGGTGAAATTAAATATTGTGATCAGGGTTCAGGAAAAGCAGTGGGAACTGTGAGGAGCTCAGAAGAAGCGATGCAGCTGGGACAAAAGGTGAATGGAGTCTTCAAACAGTGCTTGTTTCATGCAGCAGAGCAAGATTCAAATTTGGAGAAATGTACACATAGTAGCAGCTCGGTGAATCTAGGTGTCTGTGAAAGGCTGAAATTATGTTCACAAGAAGGTACTGGAATGCAGTCTCCAGATTCCAGGGGAGTGTATGACTAATTGTGAGATTGATATGTCAGAACAAGAGCTGTCATTGAAACAGTCTACCACTGAACAGCTTTTGAGAGAGCTCTAAAGGTAGGTTTTTGAATGACAAGAAATTAGTGAGGGTTAATTGCACCATGAAATGCCCTTCCAAGTAGGATTAAGGAGAACTCCAAGGTATTTTGTACATATGTTAGGAGCAAGAGCGTAGCTATGGAAACAGTAGGACCACTCGAGGATTTTACACATGGAGCCAGAGGAAGTGAATGAGGTAATTAATGAGTGCTTTGCATTGGTATTCACCAAGGAGAAGGACTTGGATAATGGCAATATTAGGGAGGAGTATGTTGATATTCCAGGGCACATCGATATTAGGAAGGAGGAGGTGTTGGGTACCTTGAAAAACATGAAGGTAGATTAGTCCCCAGGGCCTGATGGGATCTATCCGAGGATCCTGAGGTAGACAAGGAGGAGATTGCTGGGGCCTTGGCAGAGATCTTTGAATCGACTTTAGCCCAGAAAACTGGAGAGTAGCCAATGTTGTTCTTTTGTTCAAGTGCAACAGGGATAATTCAGGAAGTTATAGGCCAATGAGCCTAACATCAATGGTAGGGAAATGATTGGAGAAGATTCTTAGGGACAGGCGTTACTCGTATTTGGAAAAAGAATGAACTTATTCGGGAGAGTCAGCATGGCTTTCTGCAGGGGATGCCTTGTCTCTCAAATTTGCTTGAATTTTACGAGGATGTGATGAAGATGATTGAGGACAGGGCAGTGGAGTTGTCTACATGGACTTTACTAAAGCATTTGAAAAGATTCCTCATGGTTGCCGGGTCCAGAAGATCAAATCACGTGAAATCCAACATAAATTGGTAAATTGGATGCAAAATTGGCTTAGTCATAGAAAAAATGTCGTTGTGGAAGGGTGTTTTAATTGAAGGTCTGTTACCAGTGGTGTTCTGCAACGATGTGTGCTGAGTATCATTTTTAATAGAAATTAAAAGATTTTGATGATAAATCTGATTTTCTGGTAGCTGGTCTGATTAGTAAGTTTGCAGACAACACATAAATTTGTGGAACCAAAACAAAAATTGCTGGAGAGGCTCAGCAGATCTGGCAGCATCTGTGGAGAAAAATTAGTTAATGGTTAATAATCAGTGACACTTCTTCAGAATCTCAATTTGTGGAGTTGTGGATAGCGACCAAGGTTCTCAAAGGATACAGTAGGATATAATTTAGGTGGAGAGTTGGGCAGAGGAATGACAGATGGAGTTTAAGTTGAACTAGTTTGAAGTGATGGGCTTTGGGAGGTTAAATGCAAAAGTGAAATATACAGTAAATGGCAGGACCCTTAGTGGCATTGATACAGAGAGATCTTATGGTACAATTCAGTAGCCCCCTGAAAATGACACTACAAGAGGATAAGGTGGTAAATAAAGCATATGGCATGCTTATCTTCTTCTGTTGTTGCATTGAGGACAAAAGTTGGCAAGTCATGTTGTAGCTATATAAAACTTTAGTTTAGCCACACCTGAAATATTGTCTGCAGTTCTGTTGGCCACGCTACAGGAAGGATATGGAGGCTATGGAGAGGGTGCAAAAGAGGTTTACTATGATGCTGTCAGGCTTAGAGTGTAGTAGCTATAAGGAGAGGTTGGACAAACTTGGACTATTTTAGCTAGGAAGCTGAAGGGCCATAGAAATATATAAAATTATGAGAGACATTTATAGGGTGGATAATCAGACCCTTTTCCCCAGCGTGGAAATGTCAAGTACTGGAACACTTACACTTAAAGTGAGAGGGGGAATGTTTAAAGATGTGCAAGGCAAGCTTTTTACAGCGGGTGATAGGTGCTCAGAACACACTGCCAGGGGAGGCGGTAGAAGCAGCTACTTTGACAACATTTAAGAGGCATTTAGACAGACACATGAACAGGCAGAGAATGGAGGGGTAGGGGCCATGTGCAGGCAGACGGGATTAGTTTAGAATGGCATCATGGTTGACACAGACATAGTGGGCCGAAGGGCGTGTACCTGTGCTGTACTGTTCTATGTCATATTTCGTACTTTCTGACTCCTCAGAAACTGAAGCAATCTGTATCCATATGCAAAAGACCTGGACAAAATTCAGGCTTCAGCTGGTAAGTGGTAAGTGATATGCATGCCACACAAACATCAGGCAATGACTATCTTCAAGAAGAGAGAATCTAACCATCATCCCATGACATTCAGTGGGCATTATCATGACTGAAACCCAACCCCCTTTTTAAATGCTGGGAGTTACCTATGATCAGAAACCAAACACAGCCAGCCATACAAATACAGTAGGTACAAGATCAGATAATTTTGCAGTAATTAAATCACCACCTAAATCCCCAAAACCTGTTTACTGTCTACAAGCCAGAAGCTACCCATTCATTTGCCTGAATGAGTGCAGACCCAACAACATTCAAGAAACTTGACATTGTCCTGGAGAAAGGAGAATGTCTGATTGACACCTCACTCACCAACGTAAACATTCACTTCTTCCACCACTGATGCAGAATAGCAACAATGCATAGCATCCACAAAATTCACGACAGCAACTCATCGAGGCACCTTAGACAATAAGATGATAAGATATAGGAGCAGAATGAAGCCATTCGGCCCATTGATTCTGCTCTGCTATTTGATCTGGCTGATATGTTTCTCAACTCCATTCTCTTGTCTTCTCCCCGTGACCCTTGATCCCCTTATCAGTCAAGAAGCTATCTATCTCTGTTTACATCCACCCAATGACCTGGCTTCCATCGCCCTCTGCAGCAATGAGTTTGACAGATTTATCACCTTCTGGCTATAGAAATTACCCTCATCTCAGTTCTAAAAGGTCGTACCATTATTCTGAGGCTATGCCCTCAGGTTCTACTAATGGAAACATCTTCTCCACATCCACTCCCCTCCAGACCTCTCAGTAATCTAAAAATTTCAATGAGCTCATTTTTCTAAACTCCAACAAGTACAGACCCAGAGTCCTCAACCACTCCTCATATGACAAGTTTAGATGCCGTTGTAGCTGTACTGGAACTGTGTGGGCTAGTTCTAGAACCCAGGTCTTCAGTAATATTGGTGGAATCTTCTGATTTCTCGCAGTCTTTGTAGTATCCAGTGTCTTGACATGGAATCGGCTGAATTGGTTGAAGACTGGCATTTGTGATGCTGGCCATCTCAGAAGGAGGCTGAGATAGACCATCACGCACAGAGTCATAGAGATATACAGCATGGAAAGAGAACCTTCTGTCCAACTCGTCCATGTTGAGCTGATATCCTACATCTATATCTAGTCTCATTTTCCAGCATTTGACCGTTATCCCTCAAAACCCTTTCCATTCATATACCTAACCAAATGCCTTTTAAATGTTGTAATTGTACCAGTTTCCACCACTTACTCTGTCAGCTCATTCCTTGTACACATGACCCTCTGTACGAAAAAGTTGCCCCTGGGTCCCTTTTATATCTTGCCCCTCTCATCATAAACCTATGACCTCTGGTACAAACAGAAAGAACTGCGGATGCTGTAAATCAGGGACAAAACAAAGTTGCTGGAAAAGCTCAGCAGGTCTGGCAGCATCTGTGAAGGAGAAAACAGAGTTAACATTTCAGTTCTGGAGATCCTTACTCAGAATGTTCTGAGAAAGGTTCACCAGACCCGAAACGTTAACTCTGTTTTTGTTTCAAAGACCTGCTGAGCTTTTCCAGCAACTTTGTTGTTGTGTCTATGACCTCTAGTTTTGAATCCCCCACCTCAGGGAAAAGGCTTTACCCTATCCATGCCCCTCATGATTTTATAAGCCTCTATAAGGTCAACCCTCAGCCTCCGACGCTCCAGGGAAAATAGCCCCAGCCTATTTATCTCTCCCTATAGCTCGGCAGTTCTGGCTAAAAACAGATGCAAATGCTTCAGCCTTATCTTTTGCATTAACGCCCTGGTCTCCCCTATCATTGAGGATGGTATTTGTGAATCCTCATTTTCCTCCACCTCTTGCTAGTTGTTTAATTGCCCACCACATTCCTGACTTGTGTTTTTTTATTCATTCACAGGATGACGGCATAGATGGCTAGGCCAGCATTTACTGCCCATTCCTAATTGCCCAGAGGGCAATTTAGAGTCAACTGCATTGCTGTGGGCCTGGAGCCATATGTACTCCAGACCATGTAATGGCAATTACCTTCCTTAAAAGACATTTGTGAACCAGATGGGTTTTTCCTGACACTCGGCAATGATTTATGGTTATCATGTGATTCTTAATTCCAGGTTTTGTATTGAATTCAAATTCCACAATCTCCCATGGCAGGATTTGAACCCAGATTCCCAAAGCATTACCTGGGTCTCTAGGTTAAGAGTCTAGCCACAATATCACTAGGCAATTGCCTCCCCATGTGGTTCCTCCGTAGAATTTAGATTTGATACGTTGGTTGTGGGATCATTGAGCTCTGTGTATCACATGCTGCTTCCACTGCTTAGCTTTATCAGGTTAACATCTCATTTTAGATATGCCTGGTACCATTCCCAGCATGCCGATTTATACTCTCCATTAAATTTGAGATGGGCCATCAGCTTGATGGCAATGATAGTGTGAGGGACATGCCAGAACATGAAGTAACAGATTTTGGTTGAGTACATTCTTCTGCAGCTGATTCCCACAGTACTTCATGGGTGCCTAGTTTTGTCTTGCTGGACCTGTTCAAAATCTAGCACGATGATATTGCCATATAACATGACAGTTGATATGCTCAATGCTTCTTCCCCACAAAGACTGGGATGTTTAAGAAAATACTGGCATGTATATTGTGGCAGTCACATCCTGCAGGAATCTTCTATGCTTTGGAGGGATTACTTCTGGATTTTAGATAGTGCTGTGTCAGCAAACATGGCTGTTAGAGCAGATGAGGAGACAATTTTTCACCTAGACAGGAGTCTGTGGAGTTCTTGATCACAGAAAGCAATTGAGACCAAACACTGAATGCTTTCAAGAATGAGTTAGTTAGGTGGCACCGTGGATCAGTGGTTAGCAGAGCTGCCTGCCAGCACCAGGAACCCAGGTTCAATTCCACCCTCGGGTGACTGTCTGTGTGGAGTTTGCATGTTCTCCCTGTACCTGCCTGGGTTTCCTCTGGGTGCTCTGGTACTTTTTTCCCAAGTCCAACAATGTGCAGGCTAGGTGGATTGGCCATGGAAAATTGCCCATCATGCCCAGGATGTTTGGGTTAGACATGGGAAATGCAGGGGTAAGGGAATGGGTCTGGGTGGAATGCTCTTCAGAGGGGCAGTGTGGACTTGTTGGGCTGAATGGCCTGTTTCCACACTGTAGGGATTCTATGATACTTCTTCGGGGCAAAAGGATCAAAGTGTATTGGGAGAAAGCAGTTGCAAGTTAATTCTGGGTTAGATGGACAGCTGTGACCATATTGAATACCAGGGCAGGCTGAGAGGGCCAAATGGCCTACCCCAGCTCCTATTTTCTACATCTTGTACATAGTAAGATCTCAACCAATAACTGCTGGATTAAGAGTACCCCTCAGAAGGAAGCATGAGGATGGATGGATGTTGATAATAGAAGTAGACGGTGCTACGAAATTAAGGCCTGTTCTTGAGGCTGGGTTAAGAGAGGTTTACTCTGCAGGAGATGCCTTTGTCTGGCCCCACTCACCCACTTAACTATTGCTCATTCACTCATTCACCGACTCAGTCCACGTTCAAAGACCAGACCTTTTTAAACTTGCCATATTACAACTGATGTTGTACAAGGTTGTAATGTCTGTTTTCTCCCTGCTCTACTCTTACCAAAGGTTACAGGGAGAAGGCAGGAGAATGGGGTTCAGAAACATATCAGCCATGATCAAATGGTGCAGCAGACCAAGTAGGCTGAATGGCCTAATTCTGCTCCTATTTCTTCGGTTTAACAATCTTAATAGGATAAATAACCAGTTAATCTGTTCCTGGTGATTTTGATTGAAGGATGACTGTTGGCCAGAATACTGTGAGAAATCCCCTGCTGTGCTTTGCATAATTAATTGACTGATCTGGAAAAGCAGACAGGACTTTGGTTTAATGCCACATCTAAAAGACAGACCCTTCAACAATGCAGCAGTCCCACAGTCGTGCAACAAAATGTCACCTGAATTTTGCTCTTAGATCTCTGGGGTGGAATTCGAAGCCACAAACACAACCTTCTGCTATTGAGCCAAGCTGATGCCGTGTTAGCTTCAATTTTACAAATTTTCCTAGATTCTGGAAAGGTCCCATCGGACTGGAAAGCGATAAATATGATTCATCTATTCAAGACAGGAAGGGAACAGAAGGAAGGAAACCACAAATCTGTTCACTTAACACTGTTATGGGGAATTGCTGGAAACTGCAATGAAGGAGGTTGTAGTTTAGGAAATGTTACCACAGTCGGGAGAGTCAATATGGTTTTGTGAAAGCGAGATCATGTTTGATTAGTTTACTGGCATTCTTTGAGGAAGCGACAAGCAGCGTACAAAAAGGGTAACTACTGGATGTGCTGGATTTAGTATTTTATAACGCATTTCACAAGGTGCTTGGTAGGTTACTGTGCAAAGTAAGAGTTTATTGTGTAGAGAGTGACATTTAAGCGTGGATAGAGGAGTGATTGGCTAATACAAAACAGAGGGTGGGCATAAATGTGTTGTTTTCAGTTTGGCAAGACGTGACAGGTTATGTGCCACTGGGATCATTATTGAGATCTCAATTATTAAAATCGACACAAATGCCTTGAATGATGGAACCAAATGTATATATTTTTTAACCACCCAGTTCACATATGTAATGACACACCTCTGGTGCAGATTGGACTTGAAGTCAGACTTTCTGGCCCAGAGGTATGGATATGACTACTGTGCCATAAGATCCCCACTGGAATCAAATGTACGGTTGCTAAATTTACTGATGATACAAAGATATGTAGGGAAGCAAGCAAGAAGAGGACATAAAGAATCTGTAATGGGATCTAGATATAAAAGCAAAATACAGTGGATGATGGAAATCTGAAACAAACACAGAGAAAGCTGAAGATATGCAGCAGGGCTGGGATATAGTTTAAGTGAGTGGGCAAAAGAAGGGATAGATAAAGTATAATGTGGAAAAATGTAAATTTGAGGGAAGAATAGAAAAGCAGCATATTGTTTAAGAGGAGACAGATTGCAGGTCTTTGAAGTAGAGAGGAATTTGAGTGCATGAATGGGACAAAGTTAGAATGCAGGCAGAGCAAGTGATGAGGAAAGCAAATGGGATGCTGTCGTGCATTGCAAAAGGCTATGTGTTGAGTACTGCATACGCTTTGGACTCCTTATTGAAGCAAGAATGCAAATACATTAGAAGTACTTGAGAGAAGGTTCACTCCATTGATGCCTGGTTTGGGTGCGTTATTTGATGAGGAAAGGTTGGACAGGTTGGGCCTGATTCTATTAGAGGTTAGAAGAATGAGAGGTGTTCTGATAGAAGCATGCAAGACCCTGAGGAGACTTGATAGATGCTGAAAGGAAGTTTCCTCTTGTGGGAGAGACCACAAATAGGGAACAGACAATATAATTAAGGGGTCTTGCTGTTAAGATGGAAATGAAGAGAATTTTTTTCCCCTCACATGGATGAACGTTTCATGATTGCCAAAAAGACAATGGATCATTGATCGGTGGCTAGCAAAGGTTTGTTTACTACTCATGGTGGAGCAACAGCAATTCATTGGTTCCAGCTCACAAATATTTTTATTTATTTTCCGATATGGCCATCTTGCCAAGGATGGCAGTAACTGTCTATCTCTAGTTGTCCTTGAGAAGGCCATGGTAGACCATCTTCTTGAACTGTTGAAGTTCAAGTGAATGAAAGTGCTCACACTTAGCTGTCAGGTTTTGTTTGAGTTTGGCAGCCATGACAGAGTCACGTGATTTATTCTCTATTTTCTCATGTGGGCATCATTGCCAAGGCCAGGATTGTTGGCCATTCATTAATTGCCATTGAACTGAGTTGCTTGCTAGAGCATTTTAGAGGGCAGTTAAGTGTCAACTACTTGTGAGTCAGACCAGATGAGAGCATCAGGGAACCAGGTGGGTTTTTAAACAAATGAATGATAGTTGTTATGGTCACCATTACTTTTATCAATTTTATAGTCCAAATATATAAATTGTATTCAAATTTTATCACCTGCTGTGGTGAGATTGGAACCCTTAGCCCATAGGCTTTTGGATTATTGGTCACATGACATCACTGTTTCCCAATATGCAATTGAATATTCATTATGGGGCAATTGTCTGAGATCCTGTTGCCATTCAGAACTCTGCTGGTTATCTTTTATAAAAATTAGGGGACACTGCCCAACATGTGTCATTGTATGGACTTGGAAGATTAGTCCATTTGTCTAAAACTCATGGAAGACAACAGATGAGGGACACTATGGAAATAGAAAGCACTGGAGAAATCCAGCAGGTCTGGCATCATCTGTGGAGAGAGAAATAATTGGCGCTTATTGAGTCCAACATGACTGTTCTTTGGAGCTTCGGCCTCTGAAGAAAAGTGACCTCGGACTTGAAATGTTCACTCCATTTCTTTCTTTACAGGCGCTGCCAGATCTGCTGAGATTCTCCAGTAATTTCAGGTTTCAGGTTGGATCCCCAGCATCCACTGTATTTTGCTTTCATTAGCTTAAGAGTGAGATTCAGCATTTGGAATCTGAAAAACCAGTTAGCTGAAGGCTGCACACAGCAACAAATTCTGAAGATTATGCACACGATGTGTGGGCGTCGGATGCATGCGGGTGGATGGAGGTGTAACTGAAACAAACTCTTTTTTTGACATCACAATCATCCCTTGATATACGGGGGAAGATAACATTTTGTTTGGTATTTAATTAAATTATTTGTCATTAATATTGCTGTCACATATTCCTCATCCCCAGCACACTGTGTCAGCTGAAAGGTTTTAATTAATCCAACAGGTTTATGTGACATGTGGCATTTTACTTGATTTGTCTGACAGTGTTAAAGACTCCTATTGTGGGGAACTTCAGCATTATAGAGTGAATTCCTTGGTGTGAGCAGATGCTAGTGTATTAGAAATAGCAGCTAATAGGAGCACCTACTGCAGTTCAACAAGGGAAAATTGTTTGAAACTTCCAAGAGATTCAGGAATGACACTCGATGTCTGATGTGCTGTTCCAAAAGACTAAAGCTGTATTAATCTAGTTGCTTATTGCATTCACCCGAGAGACAAAACAGAGCCGAACACAGAACAAAGCTGTGTTTTGCAGATTTCTGCTGAGTTAGTTTTCCATACACTCCTCACCAGTTGCCTTAAACTTCAGTTCATCTAAAACTCTGCTGCCCATACCCTAACCTGTATCAAGTACCGTTCACACAATGACACTGTACATGTTGTCCCACATTGACTCCCCAACCAGAAATAACTCAAACATTCTCACTGTTGAGTTCAAATTTCTTCCCAGCCTCGTCCCTCCCGATATCTGCAGCCTCGTGCCACCCTATATCTGCAGCCTTGTGCCACCCTATATCTGCAGCCTTGTGCTTCCCGATATCTGCAGCCTTGTGCCACCCTATATCTGCAGCGTCCTCTGACTCTATGATCCTCTAAGGTTTCAACTTTCTATCAATTTTGGCCACTTGCTCATTCCCAGTTTTCATCTTGTCACCATTTTTTAAACTGCTTGACCCCAAAACATTGCAGGTCCTTGCCTTTTAAGATGCTCCTTAAAGTCTACCTTTGTGACCAAAGTTTTGGTTATCTGTTCCAGTATCTACTTTACATGGTTTTGTGTTAAGTTTTGTGTTAAAATGCTTGGGTTATTGTGTGTGCGTATGTATGTGTGTTTGTGTATGTAATTTTATAATTATGTCTACTCTCAGTGAAAAATCCTCTGCAAGCCCCTAATATAGTCGAACGTTTATCACAGAACTGATGCTTACCACAGCAATGAAGACGGTCCTTCAGTATAACAAGCCTGTGCTTTGTTTAAAATACAACTCCATGAGTTCCACTCTCCTGCTTCTTCCCAATTTCGCTCCAAATTTTTCTCCTTCAAATAATTTCTTTTTGAAAGCTATTTCGATTGGTATCCCTGTAACCACTTTGTTGTCCATAAAGTTGGAAAATTTTTCTTCCTGCGCAAACATTGGTGCAAAGTACTCAGTTACATTTCAACAATGCCTTGTACCTTTAACAATAGATCATCATTTTGGTTTCTCATTGGCCTCAGCAATGCTCTGACAACCTCATGACTGTCAAAATGCTGGTGGAAGACCTTTCATTTGCTTTTGATGTTAGCTGAACTTGAGAGAGTTTCCTCATTCTGTTCATTCTCTTGTGATTCTCATTGTTCTCTGGGTTAGTAACAGGAGCGAACCCTTCAGTGTTCATTCTAAGGCGCTGCCTCATCACTGCTCATCTTTCACATCATAAGATTACTTCCTGATGAATCATAGAGCAATGCGAAGGATTGTTCTAATGAAACCTGAGAGAGAATATCCTTCTACAGAACCACGAAGGACTATAAAGTTGGAGGAGGCTACAGACTTAGGAAGACACGAGGATGTGAAGAGTGTTAATGTGTGAATAAGTGAGTTGCTGTGTGCATGGTGACTGGGCTATCATTGTGGTGATGGACTCGTCAGTTTTGTACAGAGGCTGAGTGGACATGTTATGTGATTCAACAGTGCTGTGCAAAGAAAGGTGATGTGTGTGGGTGTATGTGTGTGTAATTGATTGCGTGAGCTTCTGTGTATATTTTTAGATTTCTTCTCTGTAACCATCAACTTTACAAATTTGTTGCCACCTGAATCTTCTCATTGATCTTGACATTCCTCTGACTCTGTCCTTTTTTGCATTCATTTCATTCTTCACACACCATTGGCAGCCAATTCACCAGCTTTCACTCCCTCGCTAAATGCCTCTGTATCTCAATGTGTATTTTCCCATAAGACCTAGCCCTTTGACCAAGCTGTTGGTCATCTCTTCCAATCTCTTATCCCTCAACTTAATGAAACTTTTGTCTCAGGAAACAGTCTGGGAAATTGATCTATATTAATGCTCCATGTTCTTTCTGGCCTATTGGGCTGTTCAGTTGTTCAGAAGGTCATTGTTACAGTGTATGTGCGATTGCTATTTGTACGAAAATGCATTCACACCTGTGTTTGTGATATGCTTCTGTGTGTGATTACATGAGTCTCACTGAATTTATCCTACTCAATTTCATGTTCTTTGGCATTACAAATAAAAAAAAGGATGAAGAGCCACTATGTAATGAATTTTCTGTTGTTAGAATCAGTTTTGAGTGCGCGCAGCCCCTGTGAGGTAGTCCACAGCATTACCATGTAGGTATTGGGGGAAATAAATTCTGGTCCCATTTGTTTAAGTCTGTGCTAGTAGATATATCTAGATTTCCCATTCCATTTCAGACATGATATGTGAGTGTCTTTGAAATGCTAGACATTATAACCAGCTCACTGGTTAGTTCTGCTGCCTCATAGTGCCAGGGACCCAGGGTCAATTCCACCCTCAAGTGACTGTATTTGTGGAATTCACACATTCTCCCCAAGTCTGTACGGGTTTGCTCTAGTCTCCTCCCACAGTTCAAAGATGCGCAGGTTAAGTGGATTGGCCATGTTAAATTGTCCATTGTGTCCAGGGATGTGCAAGCTAAGTGGGTTAGCCATGGGAAGTGCAGGGTTGCAGGGAAAAGGGTAAGGGGTAGGTCTAATGGGTTGTTTTTTCAGAGGATCAGTGTGAACACAATGGGCTCAATAGCCTGTTTTCACATTGTAGGGATGCTAACCAGATGCTGCAGACTAATTGGTTTGCAACAACATTTGAACCTCAAACTGGGGCAATAATGGTAGTGGGTTTAATTATGTACGTCTGTTTGCTATTGATGCTCAATTTATCTGATTGATTAAATCTGAAATCAGAGTGAAAAGTAACCAAGCTGTAGAAAGAGCCGGAAACCAGAACAATGGAATGGATAAAGCACGCTGCATAAAATCTGTTGTGCACGTAAGAACTGTTATTGTCCCTACATACTTCTAACAAAAAAAAATCCATATTGCTTTTGTTAGTGTCATTTACAGCACAGTAGAGTTCAGAGGTCAGCAACCTAGGACCAGATTCATTCTATCCACGTACCAAGTGTGGTGATTGTAATGAGGTCAGCCAGGTGGAACTCACTGAATACGAGTTCCCTGATTGGGGCTGTTAATCTGGTCCAATCAGGAAGCCCTGGCTGACAGATATAGACAGGAGGGTTAGAGGCTCTGTTCATTCTGAGAGCTGGCCCTCAGGGAGCTGGATTCCACGTGTAAATAAAGGGTGACTTGATGATAGGATACCAGCCTCTGTGGAGTTATTTCACAACTGACCATGATCATGCACAACTACCTCTGCTCCTTGTCTTCAAGCTAGGAACAAAAGATCTGCTTTCGTAAAGCACCTTCCACATCCTCAGTCATCCCAAAGCACTGCACAGCCAAATAGGTGCTTTTTGAAATGTAGTAGTATAGGGTCCTGACTTTTGGATTTTGTCCAGGCCATTGATGTCACTTCCTGCACATGTGATGGCTTCCTGAGAAATCATTACATTGCATCTTGCTGTTATGAAATCAATTGAAACGTAATATTGCTTTGAAAAGTCGTGTTTTGCGATAAACTGATCTAATACAAGTTCTGTTTGGATTGGAACTCATTTAGAAAGAAAAGAATTGATTAAATGTCTGCAGGCATTGACACCCTTATTTAACATCGTTTCTTGGAACGTATGATGGTAGCTTGTTTCATTAAACATCTGTGTTGGGGTCTGCTCAGATAGTTTAGGCATGGGAAGTACTTGATTTTTGGTTTGGAATTAGTTGGAACACAATCAGATGAAGAGAAAGCAGCTTCCCATTCGGCTCTCCTGTTTCTGAAATATTTTTGCTGTGAAATGAGGGTGAAACCTGATTGCTCTTCTAGAAGAGTGACTGAAAGAATATCTCAAATTATATTTTCTCTGCAAGATATGTCTGCAAATACCGGAGAGACAACTGTGTCTGATTAATGACTTGCCTACACAGATCAAAAAACTTTGTAGCATTCTGCAGCTTATCCTTTTAACTTCAAAAAGTAATCACCACTGGCTACAAGTGTTTTTTTAATGAGTGATCTGCAAAGAATTTTTTAAACCTTTTCCTGAAGAGTATATGTATTTTGTGTGTGTGTATGTGTGTGGTTTAGGTTATCTGGAGAGATAGAAATTCAATTTCATGTTCGAAATTGTTTATATTAATCAAGTCTGCATCTTCATTGAACAGTTTTCTTTCCAAATATCAGTCATTTCATGTTCATTAAGGAAATCCCAGGTCATGCATCTTTTCACTCTGTGTCCATTCCAATGAAAACATTTAATTATCCCCACTGGAGACTGAAGCAAACAATTAAATTTATGTTGTGACCCTGGAGTAGTAGGATTAGGAAAATAGCAGTGCGCTCCCATCCCAGTCCTAACACTGTACACTTGGATGTTGTTCAGGTCTTGTGTAGGTTGCAAGTGGAGGGGAGTGAGTGGGTAACAATAGTAATATTGTAATACGGTGGAAGAAATCTCTACATCCTGGGACACTGCTAGCGTGAGCAACTGTCCCGTGGCTTAAACAATTGTCCCTTATTTTGCCTTCTTGGTCATTCAGTCAGCTGTACAAGAAAAGTGAGGATGAATGTCAGACCAAATCAGAAATATCCTCTACAGTCTGACCTCCTGTGACAGCTGTGAGCCTCTGGCTCCCACAGCTTCAGATGAGGGGGGTGGGTGGGGAGCTGTTGGGGACCATCCGGCGTCAGGAAGATCCCAAAAGCATTTACCCACTTCACCCACTATTTGGGCTTGAATTGACCCAAATCAAAAAATAGAATACTGCAAATGTTCGAACTCTGAAATAAAAACAGAAAATGTTTGAAGCGCTCAGCAGGTTTTGAAGAAGGGTATAATAAGATAAGAATGAAAGGATGGCCTGTGATTGAACGCAAGACAGGGGAGATTTCAGGCTGTCATCCCTCCTCCATTTCAAGAATCACAGAAATGTTATAACACAGTAGGAGACCATTTGGCCCATTGTGTTTTGTTATATTTTATTTGCTTCTTTCCATTTGCAGCTTGAGGCACATCATTTATTTCTTAATTTCTTTCCTTGCCTGATTCCCATTTGGCCTTGGAACCAACTCTTCTGTCAGTCATTCTATCCTGTCTTACAACCAAACTCCCTGAAACATTAAATCCTTGAAGAGTGCCCAGAAGCGGGAACATGTTGAGGAGTCACCCTGACACAAGAATCTATAATTGTGTTCCTGATCCTGTACTATTTAATGGTCATTCCATATTTGATTGTGTTAGTCTGTTCACTGATCTTTGCAATGGTGCTGAATTGCTTAAGCCTTTGGGTGGAGCCTGAAATTCAAATATCTAGCTGCACACATAGAAGACTCCAAAACATGTGGTTTCCTTGTAAATGCAAGATGAAAAGTGAAAGTTCTGTAACTGATAAAGCCCTGAAAATGAAATGTTTATATTTGGAACTGCAGTCAAGATCTGCATCGCTCTGAGATATGTATATAAAGCAGCTCCATCCGAACATAAGAGTTTTCATCTCTGCAGGACTGGAAGGATTCAGCATATCATCTTTAATAACAAATTGTACTTTACAGTTTAGAAATGAAACAGTAGATTCCTAATGCTTTCATCTCCGGCCCCATTCCCACTCCACAAGCCCTTACTCTTAGTGCATAGATACTTTCATTGTGACTGTATTGTGTGAAAATCAGCAGCTTTTACAATATCGGCAGGAAGAACACATCATTGGTATGGAGCTAAATTGCAGGGATAAGCAAATTGATTCAATTGGATGTCATCTGTTAAATAACTATGAGCTGGTGTGGGAAAAGTCCTTTCGTATTAGAGTGGAATTCAAGGAACTAATCCAAGCAGGAACCAATGATCAAAATCAGAGCAGCTGTTTCTCCTGGGCTGTCAGATACAGATCCATTGCCAGTGATTGAGTGGCTGTGCATGTAAAGTATGGCTTGACAATAGCAGAGACCATCTCAGGGTTCCCAGGCCATTGCTCTTCATATCCTTTCATTTGTGTCAAGTCAATCCCTGTTTAACTTTCTGGCTGCTCATATAAATTCCCAGCTTTCATCAGGTGTGCTCACTAGCAGGCTGTCTGTGTGATTGAGTCTCTATGGGGTTGTTGTCTAGAGTCTTGCATCCACGTGACTGCTCTGAGAGGCTCTGCTGTGTTTTTTGCTGCATATTAACAAAGCACTTTACAGCCCAAGAAGTCACAGTGCCTTGTATTTGTGTTTTGTGGAGCATTACACAACTGATCCTGTTAACACTCTTGGAGATTGTCACACCAGAATTGGCAGGAATTTCTCAGTTTTTTGAACTCCAGCATCATGTATTTGACAAACCAAAGAGATTTGAGTGTCCATTGTTTCTGATGATTTACCTGTTATTCCCCCAACCTATTTGATATCTCCAGTACTGCAGTTGCTTCTCCTGTTACTTTGGGGTATGTTTCCCTTTCCCATATGCGTACACAGCCTGGAATCTGTCTATAAAACAGGAGCATTGTTCTCTGCTGCCAGGTTTAGTGGAGTAATGCTCTCTTCCAACCTCTTCTATCCCCCAGAAGATACAGAAGCTTGAACACATGCACCAACAGATCAAGAACAGCTTCTTCCCTGCTGTAGAGAGATAGTAGGAACTGCAGATGCTGAAGAATCTGAGATATCAAGGTGTAGAGCTGGATGAACACAGCAGGCCAAGCAGCATCAGAGGAGCAGGAAAGCTGATGTTTTGGGCCTAGACCCTTCTTCAGAAATGGGGGAGGGGAAGGGTGTTCTGAAATAAATGCGGAGAGAAGGGGAGGCAGATAGAAGATGGATATCCTCTCCTTTATCCATCTTCTATCCGCCTCCCCCTCTCTCCCTATTTATTTCAGAACACCCTTCCCCTCTCCCATTTCTGAAAAAGGGTCTAGGCCTGAAACGTCAGCTTTCCTGCCCCCCTGATGCTGCTTGGCCTGCTGTAGTTCATCCAGCTGTACACCTTGTTATCTCTTCATTGCTGTTATTAGACTGCTGAATGGACATGTCTAACTTCAAATCGAATATTGATCTTGCTTTTGTGCATGTCCTGTGTAGTTGTAGCCTTGTATGCCTTACTCTGTCTAACTACCCGATATCTCCCTTATGCGTTATGATCTGCCTTTACTGCTCACAACACACAACTTTCCACTGTACATAGGTACAAGGGACAACAATAAATCAAATCAAATGACAGATCTTGATATTCACCCAAAGACTAAACTTATCAACTCACTCCATTTGCTCACAGGAAAGATGTCGCAAATTTATTTCTTCTTTGGTTAAACTTAGCACAAGCATGTTCGAGGATTTAAAAAGCAATGTTGTACCGTAACTCATTCTACAAAGACAGTATTTGGAGTGTGGTGCTTTCCTAAAGCTAGTTACCTTAGCTTTTCTCTTCATGGATAGCTCTTTTGTATTTCCAATAAAATCTGCCCTTAATTCCAGCTTTCCATCACTTAGAATTCCCAATACTTTAAACTTTCTCTGATGGGATCATTGGGGACCTGCCTATCAGGAGCTGACACCCACTGCTAATCCCATGTCTGAGTTCATCAAGACTAGAAAAAATGCCTCTGGTTTTGTTCCATTTGCTTTTCTCACAATTGTAACATCCTGATAGTCTGCAGATTTAGTCTTGCCCCTTCGCTAATTCGTACATGTGCCATCTGCCTGCCAGTCTGAGTGCCTAACCTTTGTTAGTGAGCCCATCACAGCAGAGTGCAGTTCTGCCCTGTGTTTGATAGCCACACACTTTCCGTCAGGGATCAGACATTGATCAGGAAAAAAAAACCCTCCTAACAGAGTATAGTGATCAAGAGGAGGACCCCCAGTCTCCTTAAACTCAAGCGAAAAATGCTGGAAATACTTAGCAGGTCTATCTTTGTAGAGTGGAACAAAGTTACATTTCAGGGACCAAGACTTTCCCTCAGAACCCTGAGTTATTTATTTGATTGCCCATTGGTGGGTTAAGATGTTGATTTGCACTCAACTAGCTTAACCAGGCAGGTTTGCCATGGGGTTGCCAGGGGCTGGACAAGACAATTGCCCTAGTAATTGGCAGCAGCAGCACCCCCCACCCCCTCCTTTTAACCTCTTTTATAAACAGCTTTTGTCAGGTTATAGAGGATTCACCTCGTACTGTTTACAGCCTACAGGTGCTGATTGGGGACCATCTGAATCGGTATCTAACCTGCTGTGTTTGGCTCAATCTCAGGCATTCATTGTCTTGGTCATTCTGGTCTCACAGATGTACAGCACATCAAGAGGAGGGACATTGTTCTGAAACGAGAGCTGGGTGAGGGAGCTTTCGGGAAAGTTTTCTTGGCCGAATGTTACAATTTGAGCCCAACTAAGGACAAGATGTTGGTGGCAGTTAAGGTGAGTGCACCATCTGTGCTAAAGGCAATTCTCCTGCTCACTGAAAAACCCTGTGGTTGTTTGTGCAGAGTAGCTTACAATTCTCATAGTACTTTGCAATCCAAGTGCTGTATATGAACGATTTGCCCTGATGACTTAAGCTAAGATCTGATATTGAACTCTGGTCCAATCTCCAGTGCAGAATGGAGACCAGGGCCTGGAGCAAGTAGAACTCCGCAGCAGTGGAAAATTGACAGTCTTGGACTACAAACAACTTTGGCTATAGGTCCTGGCCTCTCCTTGTTTGATCTGAGTGAAACAACCTACTTCAGACTCCTGAACTGAGATGGATTCACCCAGCAGGACCCCGTATTGACATAGTCTGTGTGACCTCACGTAGCGCCAGTGTACATTGAAGCCACTACCTAGTCGTCTGATAAGTTTGAATCTTCTACTAGCCCCTTGATGTCACCCTTAGAAAGATGCAACTACCACTTGGAAGGACTAGGCTTTTGGCGTGCATGCTTTCATTGGTCAGAGCATTGAGTTTAGGAGTTGGGACGTCTTGTTGCAGCTGTTTAAGGCATTGGTAAGGCCACACTTGGTGTACTGTCTTGCACTTTCTAGTTGCCCTACTATAGGAAGTATATTATTAAACTAGAAAGAGTGCAGAAAAGATTTACTGGGGTGCTACCTGAACTGGAAGGCTTGACTTAAAAGGAGAGGCTTGATAGGCAGAGTGTTTTTTCTCTGGAGTAAGAGACTGAGGAGGATTCCTCATAGAGGTCTATAAAATCATGACAGGCATGGATAAGGTAGATAGCCAAAAGCTTTTCGCCATGGTAGGGGACTCTAAAACTAGAGGGCATAAGTTTAAGGTGAGAGGGGAGAGATACAAAAGGGTCAAGAGGGGCAATTTTTTAACACAGAGGGTGGTGAGTGTCTGGAACATGTTGGCTGATGTAGTAGTGGAGACGAGTCCAATTTTGTTATTAAAGAAATATTTGGATAGGCATGTGAATGGGATAGGTATGGAGGGATATGGACCAAACACAGGCAAACTGGACCTGTTTAATTGTGAAAACTGGGAGACATGGACAAGTTGGACTGAAGGGCCTGTTTCCATGCTCTAAATCTCTACGATTCTATAACTATGCTGATTGACATTGAGAGAAGTTTATTCATGGCACTTATAACCTCCTACTGTTTCACTTTCAGCAAACATGTCCTGAAATTCCTCCATGTAAGGCTAATGTTTAATCATTGCATTTTGAGAACTTCGCCAAAACCTGTTTAGAGCGCCATACAAGAAAGAAGGTGGCCACTATGTCCATAGTTCTTTTGCTTGCTCCTTGGAGAAGCTGTGCAATTAAATCCACTGTGGAGATTTTTCTCCTTGCCCTGCAACTTTCAAACAAGTGTCCAGTTCTTTTGAAAAGCAGTATTGAATCCACCACAAGCACCATTCCATGTAGTGCACCCCAGCTTAAGATTGCACATTGCGCCAACAGAAAAGTTAGTTATCCCATCTCGAGTGATTTTGCCAATTGTCTTTAATCTGTGTCCTGACTAATCCATCAGACTGTCTGGGTTTCAACACCAATATTAAATCTTCCCTTTCCTTTCTGCATTCTAATGAGAACAATTCCAGCTTCCATAATCTCTTCATAGTTAAAGATCCTCAATGTCAGTTTGATTCTAATTAAAACCCTTTTGCACCCTCTCCGAAGCCTCGGCATCATTTCGAAAGTGTGCAGCTCAGATTGGACACGGTATTCCCGCTGAGACCTGCACACTGGTTACAATAGTTTTACAAAGTTTCCCTGCTCAGGGATGATCATGCCAGCGTAATTGTGACCCTCCTCACTCTCTGCAGACTCTGAAAGATGCCACTGTCTCAGCACGAAAAGACTTCCAACGAGAAGCCGAGCTCCTCACCAATCTTCGGCATGAGCACATTGTGAAATTCTACGGTGTCTGTGTCGATGGCGATCCTCTCATCATGGTTTTTGAATACATGAAGAATGGAGACTTGAACAAGTTCCTGAGGTGAGTGCATCAGCTGCACTTTATGAGAGCCGCAATGACGCATGGCAAATAAAAGGTAGCAAAGTGGGTGGATGGGTAACTATCTTTGTGGAGTTTGCACATTCTCCCCGTGTCTGCGTGGGTTTCCTCCGGGTGCTCCAGTGTCCTCCCACAGTCCAAAGATGTGCAGGCTAGGTGGATTGGCCGTACCAAATTGCCCGTAGTGTCCTGGGATGTGTAGATTAGGGAGATGGGTCTGGGTGGGATGCTCTGGGGGTCGGTGTGGACTTGCTGGGCTGAAAGGCCTGTTTCCACACTGCGTGGAATTCTATGATCTATGATGTATGAATATCTTGAGGCAACTTTGAGAGTTACTAATTTAAGTCATATGTTCTTTTTAAGTTCTTAATTGTAAGATTCAAGATGATATAAAGGGTTTTAATTCAATTGCAGAATGTACAGATGGAGCTAGGTTCCACAATAATTTTATTGATGTAAATATATTTTGGGTGTCTCAGTTCCAGAGATGTAGTTGTTTTCCCATGATTAATTTCCTGAGCATTTTCATTGTGCATCTATGAGACGCTTACAAATAAATGCAGAGTGGTCTTTATTCCAGGTGACTGACTGACAATGATGGAAAATCCTGATAGATCTGGGATAATCTAGTGACATAAACTAAATAGGTGTCTTAATATTCTTCCAACGCACACCTCATTACATTATGTTGGGCTCTCACTCAACAGGCTCACAGTGCCGTTTATAATGGTTTGCAATCAGTTTGTAATCACGACCCAGTCGCATTGTGGTCACTTTCGAGTCAGTTTACAGTCACTATCTAGTTATCTTCATTTTATTTTTATTTTATTCGTTCATGGGATGAGGGCAATGCTGGCCAGGCAGCATTTATTGCCCATCCCTAATTGCCTAAGGGCAGTTACGAGTTCACTACATTGCTGTGGGTCTGGAGTCACGTATAGGCCAGACCAGGTAAGGATGTCAGTTTTCTTCCCTAAAGGGCATCAGAGAACAAGATGGGTTTTTTCCCAACAAATGGCAATGCATTCATGGTCATCAGTAGAATCTTAATTCCAGGTATTTATTGAATTCAAATTCCATCATCTGCTGTGGCAGTATTCGAACCCTGATTGCCCAAACATAGTCTGGGTCTCTGGGTTAACGGTCCAGCAATAATGCCGCTAGGCCGTAGCATTCCCAGTTTTGAGTCAGTTTGCAATCATTGTCCAGTTATTGTTGTGGTTAGTTTATGATCTCTGTCCAGTTATCTTGTGGTCAGTTTAGGGCAGTTCACAGTCACTGTCCAGTCAGTTTATGATCAGTAAAGAAGTATAAAAACTGGCTGAAATCTTTATTCTGCTAATCATTTAAATTGGCAAACCTCAGTGGCCAGCACGAAGTGTTAAATATTTGAGTTTAAATCACCAAAACCCTGCATTTATGTGGCAATACCATGGCCTGTGGTTTGTCAAAAATCCTCCTGATCCTGCAAAGAGGAAGAATGACCTCTCAGGGCCTTCATCTTGTGCCCACCGGCTTCACTCAGCAAGTTGGCTTCCATATGTGCTGCTCACTGAGACTATGGTAATTGCATTGGCATCTAGTCAAAGTGATAGGTCCCCATTGGTACATATGACTGATTGGCACACATCTGATGCCCCCACGTGAGCTAGCTGGGTGTCTCAGCTGTACAAAGGACAGCAGCAGTAATACATCAGCCAACGTAGGAGATGAGTAACTACCATTTTTATTTGCTTTTCATTGGACATAAGAAATTAAAATTCCCCTAACCTTTGTGCCTGTGATTGTATCAGGAACACAACGCACGTACATCTTGGAATTGATTTTGAGCATCCAATGTGAGCAACTGAGGAAATTGGTTTAAAAATAGGGGTAGAATTGGAACATTGTACATTTTACATAAAGCAGCAGAGCTGTGTAATTTAATTTCTGCTTGCATTGAATGTTAAATTTGTTTGCAGTGCAGCTAAGCATAAATATCAACTAAATTTTCCCTAACACTTATTATGTCTTTACTGTGGGTCTGATGAAGTTTGACAGCATCTACAGAATGTCTCAGCACCAACATCTGCTCAACAAGGAAATGTTCCAGGATTACGTTGCTTCATTTTATGTTTAAATTTATTTCCACTTTACAATGGCATGAGGTGGTTTTCATCTGCTATATTGGAACGCAGTGAAGGAGATTTACTATCACCGAGGTGCTGCAATATGAAATTGTTTGGTTGTGTGTGTTCTAGCATTAGTCTCTAGCGATAACCCATGTAGAAACTGGCTTTTGATCCTTTTCTCCCAATTGTCCGATTTATTCCAAATGGTCCAAGGTTCCCAATTCCAAATTGAATCCCAGTTGGAAAAGGATCTGGATTTCCAAGTGAGTCATGGTGACAACGAATGGAATTGTGTTGAGGTGCTAGGGGTCTTGCTTGCCTCCTGGAGGGCCAGTGAGACCCCTGCAGAGTGACCCAGGCCAGAGGTATGTAAGGTAAGGGAGGGGTGGGGGTGGGAGCTGTGTGGTTTCAGAAGGACAGGAGTTGGGGGTGGGGGAGTGGTATAATTGACTGCTGAAGCCCGGCCCTCTTACACCCCCAGATGTCAAGTCCTTTATTGCACTAAGTGCCTTTGATTGAAAGATGCCATAAGCTGGACATGGTTCTATCACCATGATTTTAGATACTGTGCATCCCACAAACCGACATGCCCAAAGGCAACTACACTAATACCCATAGTGGCAGGATAAAAATCCTTAAATGTTCATTAATTGTCCACTTAATTCCCAATTGATAGCAGAGTTGGTCAGTTGAACATGGACCTCCTTTCCTGAAATAACTCCACAAAGGTTGGTCCCTTGTCACCAAATCACCCTTTATTTGCACATGAACTATCCTTGACTATAGTACTGCCGCACATAGATTGAGGTACCAAAGTGTCAGTATCTCAGTGTCAGGGATAGCGCGGTGGCTCAGTGGTTAGCACAGCTACCTCACAGCACCAGGGGCCCAGGTTTGATTCCACCCTTGGGCGACTGTCTGTGTGAAGTTTGCTCTTTCACCATGTGTCTGCGCAGGTTTCCTCAGGGTGCTCCGGATTGCTAAGGCAGTAGCATCAGCACTTTCTCAAGGGCAACTAAGGATAGACAATAAATTCTAGTTAAATCAGTGACACACACACACCCCACAAGTGAATGAAAACAAGTACGTAGAGTGAAAAACAGAGTAGAGGACAGCCTTGATAAGCTGAAAGGACTTAAAACTGATAAATCTCAATGGACAGATGATTTTTTTAATCTCAGAACTTTGAAAGAGAGCAGCAAAAAGATTTGAAAGACCTTAATTGTCATTATAGTGGGATCTGGCAAGTATCAGGAAATTGATCAGCTCAATGCCATGCCCATATGTGGCAAGTGTCATCCAACAGGTATGGACAATATTAATCTTCAATGCAATGTAACATAAAGAAATCAATCATCAGAAGGATTTGTAAGCAATGTTAATAACGTGGCTTTAAATGGAAATGATCTGCCAATCTCCTCGCTCTCTTTGAAGAAATGATAACCCAGATCATTTGTGATAAACATGACAGTACGGTATAACTTAGACTTCCAAAATGCTTTGTTGAAGTTTCACATGAAAAGTTTCTAGATAAACACAAATTATGAAAATAAGGTCAAACAGATATGAAATTGACTGTAAAAAAACTGCACCTGTAATAGAAACAATATTTTTCTATTGTTTAATTGAACTTGGGTGTCACGGGCAAGACCAGCATTTTTTACCCAAACATAAATGCCCTTGAACTGTGGCTTCCTACACTATTTCCATGGATAGCTCATAGTCAGTCTCATGTGGAGTCTCATGTACACCTGTAAGACTGGCAGATTTTCTTTCATTAAAGTGCAGTAATGAACTAGCTGTGTTTTTATGATGATTGATGGTAGTGTCAAGGTCAACATTACTAAAACTAGCTTCCAAATCCATATTTTTAAAAAAAGTTTATTTCATTTAAGTTCCACTGGTACCATTGCAGGGTTTTAAAGCATGCCCCCAAAAGCATTAGCCTGCATTTCTGGATTACCAGTCTACTAACATTACCACTGTGTCACCCCGAATGAAGTAGGTCAGTTCACCCAAATTCTAGAGTTGGAAATATATTGAAGAACAGATGATTGATCGAGTCTAAAAAATGTGAAATGACAAGTTCCGTGGATCAGCTGAATTTCTTTTGAAGAGCTAACTGAATTCATGAATCAGGACATTCGAATGAGTTCCATTTGATTAGATTTTCAGAAGAAATTTAATTAAGTTCCACACGTGAGGCTTTTGAACGTCAAAGTTCATGCAAAAATTACTGTGTTAGTTAGCTGAGCCAACAACTGATTATGAATAGTAATGAGAAAATGTGAACAAGGTTCTGACTAGAGGCATTCTGAAGACCTCTGTCCAAGGTAATAGAGTCATAAAGATTTACAGCATACAAACAGGCTCTTCAGTCCAACTTGTCCATGTCACCCAGTTTGCACAATTATTCTCGTCCCATTTGCTTGCATTTCGTCCATATCCCTCCAAACCTATCTCATCTATATACCTGTCCAAACGTTTCTTAAATGACAAAATTGTACTTGCCTCCATCACTACATCTGGCAACCCATTCCAAACACTCACCACCCTCTGTGTGAAAAAATTGCCCCTCCGGACCCTTTTGTATCTCTCCCCTCTCATCTTAAACCTATATCCTCCAATTTTAGACTCCCTTACCATGGGGACAAGCTGTTGGCTATCTACCTTATCCATGCCTTCAATGATTTTATAAACCTTTATAAGGTCACCCCTCAGTCTCCTACGCTCCAGGAAAAAAGTCCCAGTCTATTCAGCCTTTTCTTACAACTCAAACCTTCCAGTCCAGGTAACATCCTAGCAAATCTTTTCTGCACTATAATAGGGTGACTGGGAGCTACAGGCAGTCCTCCAAATGTGGCCTGCTGTTTTCAATGCTGAGAAATGATTAGGAAAAGAATTTTTACAATAGGTGGAGTGCACTGCAAATTATATTCTATCTGGCCAGATGACTAGTTTCATGGAAATTAATGGCATTCAGGGGAACAATTACGTAAATTTACTTAATTTCTAAGAAATGCAAATAAATTAAGGAACTAAACATGGATGGCAGATGGATTTTAATATTGATAAGTGCGAGATAATTCACACTGAA
This sequence comes from Ginglymostoma cirratum, assembly GCA_024137785.1. Classification (NCBI taxonomy): domain Eukaryota; kingdom Metazoa; phylum Chordata; class Chondrichthyes; order Orectolobiformes; family Ginglymostomatidae; genus Ginglymostoma; species Ginglymostoma cirratum. The sequence goes on along the minus strand of JAHRHZ010000047.1, from coordinate 7,400,358 downwards.
ATAGCTAAATTCTTCTTAGACTGATTAACAGTGGACCCGAGATCACACCCACCTGTCAGCAGATCCTAAAATGGATCTAGACAAGCATCAGAGTAGCAAGTGTTAATTACGTCCACATCAGTGGACTCACACTGAACATTAAATGGATCCTTTAGGCAACAATAGCTCGTTTTTGTACAGTGTCATTCATGTAATAAAATGTACAAAGGCATTTCACCTGATGTTTTATTGAAGAAAAATTGACACCAGACCACATATGGCTTATCAAATCTGATGACGAAAAGCTTTTGTTTTACTCATTTGCGGGATGTGGGTATCGCTGGCTGGCCAGCACCTATTGCCCCTCCCTAGTTGCCCTTGGAAAGGTGATGGTGAACTGCCTCCTTGAACTGCTGCAGTCCACCTGCTGTGGGTTGACCCACAATGCCATTAGGGAGGAAATTTCAGGATTTGGACCCAGTGACACTGAAGGAACGGCGATATATTTCCGAGTCAGAATAGTGAGCGACTTGGAGGGGAACGTGAAGGTGGTGGTGTTCCCATATGTCTGCTGCCCATGTCCTTCTAGATGGAAGTGCTCAGAGCTGTGGGAGGAGTTGTCCGAGGATCTTTGGTGAATTTCTGCGTGCATTTTGTAAATAATACACACTGCTGCTAAAAAGCATCGGTGGTGGAGGGAGTGGATGTGGTGCCAATCAAGTCGGCTGCTTTGTCCTAGATGATGTCAAACTTCTTGAGTGTTTTTGGAGCTGTACCCTCCAGGCAAGTGGGGAGTATTCCATCACACTGGTGGACAGACTTTGGAGAATCAGGAGGTGAACTTTTCGCTGCAGGATTCCTAGTTTCTGACTTGCTCTTGTAGCCACTGCATTTATATGGCAAGCCCAGTTGAGTTTCAGGTCAATGGTAACCTCAGGATTTTGATATTGGGGGATTCAGTGATGGTAGCACCATTCAATGTCAAGTAGTGGTTAGATTGTCTCCTATTGGAGATGGTCACTGGTATTTTTATGGTCCAAATGTTCCCTGCCACTTGTCAGCATACACCTCGATATTGTTCATGACTTGTTGCATATACATGGACTGCTTCAGTATCTGAGGAGTTGTGAATGGTGATGAACACTCCTGACCTTATGATGGCGAGATGGTCATTGATGAAGCAGTTGAAGGTAGTTGGACCTAGGACACTACCCTGAGGAAATCCTGCAAGGAGTACAGATGATTGCCTCCAACAACCACAATGCCAGGCACGCCTTCCTGCACTATCCACTAAACAGCATTGATCCCCTGACTTGATGGTAACGGTTGAGTGGGTACATGCCAGGCCATGAGGTTACAGATTGTGCTGGAGGACAATTTTGCTACTGTTGATGGAGCACAGTGCCTTATGGATGCCCAATCTTGAGTTGCTAGTTCTGTTTGAAGTCTGTCTCTACATGCCAAGTATGACTCCAACCACCAGAGATTTTGCCCCCGATACCCATTGATTCCAGTTTTGCCAGGTCTCCTTGATGCCACACTTCGTCAAATGCAGCCTTGATATCAAGGGCTGGTACACTGACCTCACCTCTGGAATTCAGCTCTTTCGACCATGTTTGAAAGAAGGCTGTACTGAGGGCAGGAGTTAAGGGGCCCTGGCGGAACCCAAACCAAGCAGAACTGAGCAGGTTATTGCTGAGCAGGTGCTGCTTGATAGCACTGTTGATGACACTTTCCATCATTTTACTGAGGATTGATGATGGGATAGTAATTGGCTGAGTTGGATTAGACCTGTTATTTTGGTACAGGACATATTTCAGCAATTTTACACATTGTCGGCTGGATGCCAGTGTTGTATTTGTATGGAACAGCTTGGCTAGAGGAGCGGCAAGTTCTGGAGCAGAAGTCTTCTGTACTATTACCCAGACTGATGTCAGGGCCCATAGCCTTTGCAGTATCCACTGTTTTTAACTGTTTCTTGATAATACATGGAGTGACTTGAATTGGCTGAAGACTGGTATCTGTAATGCCGGGGACCACTGGAGGACGCCAAGATGTATTATCCACTTGGCACTTCTGGCTGAAGATTGTTGCAAATTCTTCAGCTTTATCTTTTGCGCTAACATGTTGGCCTCTTCCATATTGAGGGTGGGGATATTTGTGGAGCCTCCTTTTCCGGTGAGTTGTTTAATCATCCACCACCATTCACAACTGGATGTGGCTGGACTGCAGAGCGTAGATCTGAGCCATTGGTTGCGGGTTTGCTTAGCTCTGTTTATCACTTACTGCTTATGCTGTTTGAAATGCAAGTAGTCCTGTTTGGTAGCTTTACCAGATTGACGTCTAATTTTTAGGTACACTTGATGCTGCCCCTGGTATGCCTTCCTGTGTTCTCCATTGAACCATATTGATCCCCTGGCTTAATGGTCATGATTGAGTGGGGGATACAAAAGGCAGTCATATTACTGATTGTGCTAGGGTACAATTCTGTTGCTGTTGATGGCCCACAGCACCCCATGGATGCCCAGTCTTGAGTCGCTAGTTCTGTTCAAAGCCTGTTCCATTTAGCGCGATGATAGTGTTCCATTTAGCATGATGATAGCCACACAACACAATGCAGGATTCTCTACGTGAAGGTGGGATTTCATCTCCACAAGGACCGTGTGGTGATCTCTCTTAGTGATACTTTCATGGACAGATGCATCTGTAGCTGGCAGATTGGTACAGATAAGGTCAACTATGATTTTCCCTCTTGTTGGTTTCCTCACCACCTATCATACATGCAGTCGAGCAACTCTGTCCGTTAGGACCCGACCAGCTCAAACAGTAGTGCTCCTATTAAGCCAGTCTTGGACATTGAAATCCCCCATCCCCTTCAGTTCTTTCTCCAAGTGTTGCTCAACATAGAGGTGTACTGATTCATCAGCTAAGGGAGGATGCTACGTGGTAATCAGCAGGAGGTTTCCTTGTCGTTGTTTATCCTGAACCCATGAGACTTCATGGGATCAATGTTGAGGACTCTCAGGACAACTCTGTCCTGACCATATATCACTGTGCCGCCACCTCTACTGGGTCTGTTCTTGGTAGTGGGACAAGATGTATTTAGGCATGGTAGTGCTGGTGTCTGGGACAATGTCTGTAAGTCATGATTCTGCGAGTATGAATATGTCAGGCTGTTGCTTGACCAGTTTGTGAGACAGCTCTCCCAATTTTGGCACCAGCCCCTGGATGTTAGTAAGGAGAACTTTGCAGGGTCACCAGGGCTGTTTTTGTTGTCGCCATTTCTGGTTCCTAGGTCAATGCCAGGTGTTTCATCTTGTTTCATTTCTTTGTTGAGACTTCGTAGCAATTGAAACAACTGATTGGCTTGCTAGGCCATTTCAGAGGGTAGTTGAGAGTCAACCACAACTTCTAACTGATTTTAAAGGACCAAGTTCTTTCTAAGTGATGCCATCATGTAAGTAATTGATTTTTTTCATTTATTAAACTCTGTGGATCCTGGAGAAAATACTAAAGGAGCAAATATTCATCAATGTTTTCAGACCCATCCATGGCCTTGCACCCCTATTTCTGTAACATTCAGAAGCCCTACATCACTTTGCAATCTCTGTACCCTTTCCTAGCACTACAGAATCCCTTCAGTGTGGAAGCAGGCCATTCAACCCTTCGAGTCTACACCAACCCTCTGAAGAGCATCCCACTCAGATCCACTGCCCTACCTTCTATCCCTGCCGTTCATGGAATCTATAGAATCCCTACAGTATCCAAGCAGGCCATTTGGCCCATTGAGTCCACACTGACCCTCCAAAGTGCGTCCTACCCAGACCACAACCCCTGGCCCACCCCCCATACTCTCTCTGTAACTGTGCATTTCCTACAGTTAACCCACCTAACCTGCACCACCCTGGTCACTTTGGGCAATTTAGCATGGCCATTCCACCTAGACTGCACATCTTTGGACTGTGGGAGGAAACCCATGCTGGCAAGGGGAGAATACATAAACTCCACACAGATAGTCGCCCAAGGGTGGAATTGAACCCAGGTCCCTAGCACTGTGAGGCAGCCATGCTAACCACTGAGCCACTGTGCTGCCTTTCCTAGTTCTTTGACCAAGCATCTGGTCATCTTTCCTACCATCTCATGGTAGGTATCGATTTCAAGCTTTATTTGATAACAGTTCCGTGAAATCCCTTGGAATATTTTACTACATTAAAACCACAATGTAAATATAGGCTTTTGTGGTTGTGAAGAAACACTGATTTGCTGAATTCTTTCAAGAAAGTGTTGGACTTCTTTTGTAGATGCAACAGAGATCACCTTGTATAAGAGGTGTGAGAATCTTGTCTGATTAATAATGGCCAGAATGGTAGACAATATATGATTGCCAGAATGGCATAGGAGGCAGAATTTTCCAGATTTCTCTCCTTCCTCCCTTGGGTTGGCGTGGGTTTTCAGCCCGTCCCAGGGAATTGCATGGTGTGGGTGGGCTGAGGACTGGTTGTATTCACAAAGATGAACGCAGGGCTGGTGGGTCTTATCGGGTTCGTCATTTTTCATATGTTTGTGTGTTCCTCAGTTTGCAGTTTTGCGACCAGCTGCTTCTTGGCGAAGCAATCAACTCTTTGTTAGCATCAGGAGTTACTGCTACTGGAGAATAGATTATTAGCATTTCACGAAAGGGGCTGAAAAGACAGCATTCAGTTAGTCGTGTCTGATCGGTATCTTAACTCCAGTCCCCAGTCTTGATTCTAAAATCCTTATTACCCACGCCTAACAAAAATCTATTGATGTGATTTTTGACATGTTCAATTGATCTCCTTTCTTTTTGATGACTGGATTCCTGATTTCCACTCCCTTTTGGTAGTGAATATGTGCTTCCTAATGTCCCCTATGACCCCACTCCCCAAACAACCTCACTCTAACTTCAAGGTTCCACTTCTTTGCTCTGACCTCCCCAGCAAAAGAAAGTTTCTGTCTGCCTATTCCACCAAGTTTGCTAATCTCTGTAGACACCTCAATGACAATGTATATTCTGTACTCAAATGGAATGCAAACCTAGTTAATGCAGCCTGTCCTCAGAACTTAACTGTATGAGCCATGGTATCATCTCACTGAATCCGTGCTCCAATCTCTCCAAAGTCTTTCTCGAGGCTTAGCAACAGAACTGACCCTGTACTCCATATGGGATCTGCTGTGACCTTTATATAATCTAACTTCCATGCTGTATCCCTTGAAATAAACAGCAACCTTCTATGGGCCATTTAAGTTAAATTTTGTTCCTGTGCACAAGTTTTTAGTTATTATTAGGAGAGTTGTACAAAAAGTGGCCTCCAGTGTAAAATGACTGAAAACTGGACATCAGAGTTCATGTTAACACTTACCCTCATGTCCTCTGAGGAATAAGGTAATAATCATATTTAAAATCTAACCAGAAGCTCAGAGCTAGAATTAATTAGCGTGTGGATGCAGTTTGAGCTGCTTACAGAGAGGCATGTAAACAGTTGGTGATTTTACAACAAAGATGCAGTTCCATGCTGTCTATTTATTGCAATTGTCATAAAAATTATGATAGATCAACACAAAAGAGATTAAGAAAGGAACCATGAGAAGATTTTTCAATTACAGAGTGTTTAATTGCCACAGAAAGTGCTGGAATTAATGATGCATTATGCTATTTCAATTCTTGTAGTACATTTGAAGTCCCTTAATGATCATTCCATGATTATCACAGTGATCACAATTGGTATTGGTTTGTCTAATCAGAGGGTCAACTTGATGTAGGGATGTGTGTGGGAAGCAAAGTTTCAGAGTGATTGAAGTGAGCTTGCAGCAGTATGGGGATAAAGGACTATTTAGAATTAGAATCCCTACAGTGTGGAAACAGGCCCTTTGGCCCAACAAGTCCACACTGACCCTTGAAGCATCCCACCCAGACCCATCCCCTGATAACCCACACACCCCTGAACACTATGGGCAATTTAGCATGGCCAATCCACCTAGCCTGCATATCTTTGGACTGTGGGGGGAAACCGGAGCACCCGGAGGAAACCCACACAGACGCGGGGAGAATGTGCAAACTCCGTACACAGTCGCCTGAGGGCGGAATTGAACCGGATCCCTAGCGCTGTGAGGCTGCAGTGCTAGCCACTGAGCCACCATGCCGCCCTCTTAGATTCCTCTTTCTGGAGAAATGGCATGGACCATATCAACTAAATGGTCTCCTTCTGTGTCATAATGACTTTCAGTCCAAACCACTCAAACTAACTTCAGGTTTGGAGTTTACAAACAAAAATTAAGCTATAAGCCAAGAACCACAAAACTTTACTGACAAGCATCTTGTGATAGAGTTGTGTGGGATGTATCGGCCTAGAGGTTTGCTCAAATGGTATCTTTTCTTTGTTTCTGTCCTCAAGTTTTTAGTTATTACTAACTACAGTTGTTCAAGCAATTGGTCCCGATGTGAATTGCCAACGTATTGCTAACTAAGTGACAGCTGCAATGAAAATAGCATCTGCTTCCAAATCTGTTGTGACAATCAGACTTACTGGAAAGAACATTTTTTGAAGTTTGTGTGTGTGAGTCAGATTGAGGGTTGTATGCCGGTATATACATGTATGAAGTTTATGTAATTGAGATTTGCCTGCCATTTGTACCTCAGGTTTATATATTTATAGATGCATGCCTGGAGTTCACATACATTTGTCTGAGATTGCATACAGGTGAGGTTTTCCTGTGGTTTGGAACAAAAACAGAAGTTGCTGGAAAAGCTCAGCAGGTCTGGCAGCATCTGTGAAGGAAAAAACAGTTAACGATTCGGGTCCGGTGACCCTTCCTCAGAAGGTTTGTCTAGGTCGCTCTGAGGAAGGTTCCTCAGAGGTAGGGTCACCAGACCCGAAATATTAATTCTGTTTTTCCTTTCACAGATGCTGCCAGACCTGCTGAGCTTTTCCAGCAACTCTGATTTTGTTCCTGATTTACAGCATCCATAGTTCTTTTGGTTTTTGTTCCAGTTTTATTTTCCTGCAGTTTGCTTGCTGGTGAGAGGTTTATTTGTATATGTGCAGTTTGCACTTTGCCTGTGTGACATAGGCACAGCATTTTCTTTCAGTGACTAAATGCCCGAAATGTGAGCTAGAACAAACCTGCACTGATTTGATCTTTAACTCGATTCTTCCACGTGTAGATTTTAACTGGAGTGAAGCATTTTGCACTGTCTAAGATCACACAGACATTCTGGCTAGTGTCTGAAATTGTTTGTAACCTTCACATGTAACTGTTCCGCAGATATCCACAAAGAATCTCACCTTAAACATTCACCTGCCTTTTATTCTTCCAATCTATATATTCCCAGAAAGTTTGTGTTTAATTCAGATTTCCAGAATGGCTTTCGTTCCTTAATCAATTCACTTTGTGGAAATTTCAATAGCACCAGGCATCTCATTTATTACTGTTTCTGCTGTTCCAATTCTTCTAAATAAAATCATATTCATTTTTATCAGGCAGTCAATGGAAGTTCTTCACTATTTTAATAAAAGTGTTGTCAGTTGCCAATCTATTGTCAATTTCATATTTTTTCAGTCCTTTTGCATTTCATTACCATTTAGTTGTTGCTCAGTCAGTTGCAAATGTAAACAGAATCATAATCTCCGTCAAATGACAGAAGACTAATTGACTTATTTCGTTGTGATTTTCTTACCAAATGCTTTTAGCTGTTTTGTCTGAATGCAATTACATGAAATTGTGTGACTGTAATTGTGTGTTCATTGCCACTTTCGCTTCTGATAGATCTGCAGGGCTTCTCAAAAATTCCAAGCTAAACCTGTAGAGTGCCAGAATTTAATATGATCTTGCTTAATTGTCTCCACTTGGTCCGATGTTGATTGGAATATTGTGAGAGCAGTATAGAATAGGAAAGAGATTGAGAAACTTGACATTTCTGAACTGAAATTTTTACATGCATCAACAAAACGAATGTGATGGCAACAAAATAGCTACATATTCAAAATAGCTCAGTCTCTGCTTCCTTAGGTTCTCCGTATTGCCGTTACTTTTGCACAATCGACCAGTATTTGCAGTGCAGGCATTTAGAAAAAATAATGCGTAAGCTCCCATTTGTTACATTCTGACTGAAAATCAAAAATGTTGGAAATCTTCCGCGGGTCAGGTAGCATCTGTCTAGAAAGGAGCAAAAATAACCTTCCAGGTCAATGTCCTTGTTTCGGTTCTGTTGTTGTCTGCCCAGTATTTTCCCCTTTTAGTTCAGAGTTCCAGCATCTGCAGCATTTTGCTTTTCTCTTTATTCCAATGCCTGAATTTTAACTATAAGCACCAGCCCCATCATCAAGGAGAGGAAGCTATTTCGGCAGACTCTGTAATTTCATGTGATTTGCTCCATTGGCCAATTTCATCAGAAAACGGTGCAATATTTTCCTTAAAAAGCTTCCTGTTTGTTATTTTCTCTTATAAAAGTGTTGAAATAATTAAATCTGTTTGCCGACCTGCAGCTTTTATCACTCCGCCCTGCTCGAAAAGCAACTCTTGAGCTCTTCAGATCGTTTTTCTTATGTTTTCTGATGCAGAATGTATGCGCTTCAGAACTGGAAAGCAAATAATGAGTGCTCAGAGACAGGGCACTATGCTCCTTGATAAAGGTAGTTTTTTTCAACTTATTCTTCCATGGGATGTGGGTGTCAATGGCAAAGCCAGCATTGGTTGCCCATCCCTAATTGCCCTTGAACAGAGTGGCCTTGTTGAGAGCTTGGATGAATATTATATATTTAGTTAAAGTGGAACTGGTCATAAAAGCCAGCCAGAAGTCTTTGTAAAGCTGGAATCAGAGATTACCTGAAGTAGTCATTAACCTTTGGGTGAAGCTCAATTTTGAGCTGAACCAAGTCTAGGTCACATTGTCTGACCTTCTCCTATGTTTTAGGTTAAATATTTAATGATATTGGATGTTGTAAACACCCTTCCATGCATGAAAGAGGATGCACAGTCAGTGACAAAACACATTTCAGATGGGGAATCATTTGCTGATGCCACCGCCTGAGAGAGAGGTTCTGAAACAAGTATCACATATCTTGTTACCAGCTGTCTTTGCTAATTGATATATCTGATATCTGTTGCCAGGTTATTATAGCCATTGTGGCTGTATGTGCCAGCCAAAGAAGGTGTTACCATTCCCTCTGTCATCAATCAGCAGCTCTCAGGTGCAACAGATGATGTTTATGGCTCCCTTTATCTGCTCACAACTAGTTGGGAAGGCATGTTGAGGTTGTGCAGGAATTGATGAGGCCTCTAATGGAGTACTTCGTCCAGTTCTGGTCACCCTGTTTGTAGCAAGGATATTATTAATCGAGACAGAGTTCAGAAGAAATTTACCAGGATGTTGCTGTTTATGGAAGTTTTGAGTTATCAAGGAAGGCTGGATAGGTTGGGGACTTTTCTCACTGGAGCATAGCAGGTTGAGAGGTGATCTTATACAGGTTTGTAAAATCATGAGGGGTATAGATAGAGTTAATGGTAAGTGTCTTTTCACTGGGATGAGGGATCTTAAGACTGGGGGCATGTTTTTAAGGTGAAAGGAGAGAGATTTGAAAATGACATGAGGGACAATTTTTTTTTTTTACGCGGAGAAAGTGGTGGATGTGGACACAATTACAATGTTTAAACTTGGACAAGTACAGGAATAGGAAAGGTTAGGAGGGACATGGGCCAGGAGCTGGCAGGTGGGGCTAGTTTAGTTTGGGATTATGTTTAGCATGGACTGGTTGGACCGAAGGGTCTGTTTTTGTATTGTATGACTTTATGACAGTATAAACTTAGCTCAGAGCTTTGGCTGCCTTATTCATAGTCTGGCTTTGCTACTTCACCATACCAATGATGACCAACAGAACTGGGATCTGCAGTTGGATGGAATCAGTTTCGCAGAAAGAGAAGCCAGTAAAGCTGGTGAATGAAACACACAGGTCCAACTCATGTTTTATAATTCAAAACAGTGTGATAAATGCATTCATTACTAAGTATTGCACTTTTTCACTGTTTTTTTACCCTCTTGGTTGGGTGCAGTTGGAATTAGATGCCACTTAAATTTAAAGCATAAGAAGAAAAGAATTAAGAGCAGGAATGGACCATTTGGTCCAAATTGCTCAGAGTTGACAATGATTCAAATTGTTTCTTTAAAGATTGAAATAATGAATATAGCAGCTAAAAAGAGCCTATTCTTAACCAAGATAATTAGCGTTAAAGCTGATAGGTGACTCATTTAGTTAAATCTGAATCTCAGGAAGAGGTAGCAAGGGAAATGTTATTAACTTGATGATCACGAAACCAGAGAGACACAGGAGCCCCATTTAGAAAAAAAGCTATTATTTCCTGAAAGAAGATTATACAGAACATTGTAATATACAATAACTAAATAACCATACTCTAAACATTAGAGACATGTTAGAAGATAGACAACGCATTCACTTTCCAGGAGGAAACCAGAAACATCCGACAGCAAAACTGCCAGGGAATATCTTTGGATGAGTTAATTGCCGATGTCATGGAGGATCTCCAGGAGGTGAAGAGCGAGCAAGCCTCTCTCTTTGCCTCAGAGGCATCCAAGATAATCTTCCTGTCCAGGGTCCGCTCCATGGAGCAGGATGAGACGTGTTTGTGTTCCTCCTTCCAGAAGGTGCACTGGGAGGACTCTGTGCCCAGCAGCCTGAAGGAAGAAGATGGCTCAGTAATGTCATCTCAATCTAACGCCCTGAGGATCAGCAAATCCTTTTATGCCAGACTGTATGACGTGAAGGTCACAGACAGTGCAGGCTCCCAGTCGTTCCTGTCCTCTACCACAGAGGCCTTAGACTACAGCACACGGGAGAGTCTGGACCAAGGAGGGATGAGATGACCAAGGCCCTCGAGTCCTTAGAAAAGAAATAAAAGAATAAAAGAAAAGAATAAAACTCCCAGAAGTGAAGGCCTACTGGACAAGTTGTATTTGGCTCTGTGGGACTTGATTGGCCAGGGCCTGCTGGTGATGTACGACAGTACGCTTCTGGCAGGTACCATGTGCTAATCTATGAGGAAAGGTATCATCACCCTCAGCTACAAATGGAAGGTGGAAGGGAGGAAATTAGAAACTGGCAACCAATATCATTGCTGAATGCAAACTACAAAATCCTGTCTAAGGTTAGGTCTGCTCTGGGATCAGTGATTCACCCCAACTAAACCTGTGCTGTACCAGGCAGGAGAATCTCAGAGAGCCTCATGGTCCTCAGGGATATGATTGCCTACATGCAGGACAGGGGGCTGGACACCTGCCTCATCAGCTTGGACCAGGAAAAGGCCGTTGACAGGATATCATACACATACATGTGGGATGTGCTCTCCGAAATGGGCTTTAGGGAGGGAATTTGCAATTAGATCCGACTGCTCTACGCCAACATGATTAGTGCAGTCTCAATCAATGGGTGGGAATCAGAAAGCTTCCCGATCAGATCCGGAGTCAGGTAGGGCTGCCTACTCTCTCCTGCCTTGTCTGTGTGTTTTATAGAGCCTTTTGCTGAGTCCATCAGGAAGTATGTGAGCCTGAAAGGGGTGACTATTCCAGGCAGCGGAGGCCTGCAGGTCAAAGCCTCCCTGTACATGGATGACATCACCGTTTTCTGCTCAGATCCACCAGGCTCAAGAGCATCTGTGACCAGTTTGAACTGGCCTTGGGAGCCAAGATAAAGTGAGGCCATGATCTTTGGGAACTGTGCCAACCAATCTTTTACCCCCTTCACCATCTGGACAGACTATCTGGAAGTGCTGGGCATTTGGTTTGGAGGGGCTGGGGTGTGCACCATAACTTAGGAGAAGCGTGTCACCAAAGTGAGGCAGAAACTAAGCAGATGGGAGAGCTGGTCCCTCTCCATTGTTGGGGAAGAAACCTGGTCATTGGGTGTGAGGTCCTGTCAGTGCTGTTGTATGTGGGGCAGGTCTGTGCTACTGCAGTCACCTGGGCCATCTTTCACTTCATTTGGAGGCCAAAGATGGACCGAGTCCAAAGGGACATTGTGTATAAAGAACTGGGCAACGAGGGGAAAACATACCCAATGCTACCCTCACCCTGATGGCCACCTTTATGTGTGGCTGCACCCTCTCTCGTGTGCTATAGTCTAAGACCTCTGTGGTAGAGGACAAGAACAATTGGGAGCCCATGCTGCTTGTGGCCTTCGGGCCATACAGTCTGGCATAAAAGCTGTGTGTTGATCCTCAGTACGCAAGCACCAAGTGTCACTAAGTACTGAGGTTCTTAGTGTTGCAATGGATACGCTTGGCCTCATCGCCACGGAACACTCCAAGTAGTTGCACCATGCCGTATAATCTGTCCTTTGTGGAATTTGTGAAGATAAACACCTTTGCCTACAAGTCCATCAGGCAGTGGTCAGCAAATAGCATCCTGAAGACCCTTTGGGAAAAGGAGAGAGTTGATCTTGTCAAGTAGTTTCCTGTGCAGACTGTCAAAGTCATTTGGCAGAATGCTTCATCATCCGGACTTCTCAACAAACACAAGGGCATTGACTGACTGCCTGTGAGATCCTTCATCCCCGAGGTCCAGTACTACGTGCTGAGGGATGCACTCAGTCTTGGGGCAGCTGCAGGAAAGGCACAGTGCGGAAAGACCACCATGTAAGGTCCTACTGCCAAGCATAACGGGGGTCCATTCAGCTACTGGACCCTGCTGATGCCTCAGCTAAATGCCAGGAGGTTAATTGTAAAGATAGAGAAAGGTGAATGCCAATAGTTATTTTATTCTCTGTAAGTAAAGACAGTATAGATCTTAACAGTTTCATTAATTACGTATGTACATAAAGATTTCCTTTGATGCATAAAGTATAGTTTTGCAATAAAAAGAAATTGGCACGACATTATTCATTCAGGCTTGGTCACGTCAAAATCCCAGAGAAACGAAACAGTAATACTTGGATGTGAACATACTGGAGCACCATTTTGAAATATGTGTAACAGTGGGACCACAATGGATCATTCACAAGCTCTGTTTGTTTTTCCTTTTAGGTTGTCAACCATGCCTCTGAGGAAAAATCTTTGCTTCTTTTCAGGCGAGATAATATTGCGCAAAATTCAGGAACTATATTAGCAGCTCAGTCAACATCTGCAGCCAGGGTATTGCATTTCAAGCCTCTACCATTGATTGTGGTTTATTTCTTAATAGATGTTGACTTATCTCCATGTATTTACTGAATGTTCTGTTTTTATTTCAAGTTTGCTGCACCTGTAACTTTCCCCCTGTTATTTGAAATTAGTTTTTCTTTGCTACACTTATGAAGGGTAAAGGGGCAGCCGGAATGGGGCAGCAGAGTGGTGAGGCTGATAGGCTGTTGTGGGGAAGATTGGCATCAGTGCAATCACTGCTTCTGGAAGTTGGACTTCAGGAAGCCACCCTGAAAGAGATATGCGCATAAGTTAGACGTGCATCAAAGAACAAACAAGTGGCACGGTGGCTCAGTGGTTAGCACTGCTGCCTCACAGCACCAGGGACCTGGCTTCAATTCCACCCTCGGGCAACTGTCTGTGTGGGGTTTGTGCATTTTCCCCGTGTCTGTGTAGGTTTCCACCGGGTGCTCTGGTTTCCTCCCACAGTCCAAAGATGTGCAGGCTAGGTGGATTGGCCATGTTAAATTGTCCATAGTGTGCAGATTGGATGGGTCTGGGTGGGATGTTCTGAGGGTTGGTGTGGACTTGTTGGGCTGAAGGGCCTGTTTCCACAGTGTAGGGGTTCTAAGAAAGGGTGAGCATTGAAGCCATCTCTTCTAAGATGTTAGTATTAATGTTGGACCATGCAATACCCTCTGCACAGGTTTGGATCACCATCCAATGCAGCAAGTTACTTATGTCTAAGACAATAAAGGTGTTTCACCAGAGCATGAAAAATCAAAATGTGACACTAAGCTGAACACCAAAAGTAACAAGGCATGGGGCTGGATGAACACAGCAGGCCAAGCGGCATCATAGGAGCAGGAAAACTTGACGTTTCGGGCCTAGACCCTTCATCAGAAATGGGGGAGGGGAAGAGCGTTCTGAAATAAATAGGGAGAGGGGGAGGCGGATAGAGGAGAGGATAGGTGGAGAGGCTTCAGGACGTGGTCGAGCAGTTTCAAGGCCAAAGAGATTATGAGAGAGTTGCATTGGGAGAGAGATTCCCTGAGGTTTGTCCGGAGGGAGGAGGGTAACTTCTTCAGGGTAGGCATCCTTAGAAGAGGCTTCGCAGTGGGGTTAAAATTGTATCAGAGATAAGAGGTACTGCAGACGCTGGAGAATCCGAGATAACAAAGCATGGGGCTGGATGAACACAGCAGGCCAAGCAGCATCAGAGGAGCAGGAAAACTTGACGTTTCGGGCCTAGACCCTTCATCAGAAATGGGGGAGGGGAAGAGGGTTCTGAAATAAATTTCTGATGAAGGGTCTAGGCCCGAAACATCACGTTTTCCTGCTCCTATGATGCTGCTTGGCCTGCTGTGTTCATCCAGCCCCACGCCTTGTTATCTCAGATTCTCCAGCGTCTGCAGTACCTTTTATCTCTGAATACCAAAAGTAATTGGTCAATGGGGAACGTTTTGCAATGAATTAAAGGAGGAACGTGAGATTAAAAAGTAGAGAAGTGCAGGGAGGCAGTTCCAGAGCTTAGGGCTTAGAAAAACTTAATATGGTAAAACAGTTATATAATCATAGTCATAGAATTATACAGCACAGAAAGAGACCCTTCGGTTCAACTCGTCCATGCCAACCAAACATCCCAATCTGACCTAGTCCCCTTTGCCAGCATTTGGCCCATATCTGTCTAAACCCTTCCTATTCATATACCCATCCAGATGCCTCTTAAATGTTGTAATTGTACCCACCTCCACCACTTCCTCTGGCAGGTTGTTCCATACACGCGCCACCATCTGCATGAAAACATTGCCTCTTAGGTCGTTTTTAAATCTTTCCCCTCCAACCTTAAATCTATGCCCTTTCGTCTTGGACTCCTCCACCCTGGGGAAAAGACCTTTGCTATTCATGTCCCTAATGATTGGATAAACTTCTATAAGGTCACCCCTCAGCCTCCAACACTCCAGGGAAAATAGCCTCAGCCTTTTCAGCCTCTCCCTCTAGCTCAAACCCTCTAATCCTGGCAACATCCTTATCAATCTTTTCTGCACCCTCTCAAGTTTAACAACATTTTCCCTATAGAAGGGCAACCAGAACTGTACACAGTGTTCTAAAATAATCAGATCTGGTCAAGAGACCAAAATGAGAGGAAAATTGGAGGGCTATGCAGGCTGCAGAAGATCGCAGAGGTAGAAAGGGGAAGAGACCACGTGGAAATTGAAAAAAACCAAGGAGGAGAATTTTAATATCAAGGTGCGTGAACTGAATCACTACAACAGAGAACCGGGGAATCACTTTGGATATGAGGTCAATTAGAGTAAATCTCAAACCATTTTCACATGAAGAGCATGTGCCTGAAATCAGTTTGAGGCACTCCTCCATTTCCAGACCAATATTTGTACTGGAGGTGCCATAAGATAAATAACTCTGTGGTGGATACATTGTTTAGTAGGAAGGTTTTGGGTCTCCTCAATGATTTTTCAAGTGTCTTTTCAAACATAAGTTGTTCTTTTGAAATGCACTAAGATGAGTAAATATGCAAGTACAATGCCATGCTATTTGTAGAACAAAAATAATTCCATTTGGCACCATTAAGCATGACGCTGGAATAAGCCAGACAACCTTTTAAGGTTATACTACAGTTCAGTGAGAACATGGCTGAGTTGGCCTTGGCCCTATCTCCACTTTCTTCCTTGTTCCCAGTAATCATTTCTTTGCAGATCAAAAGTTTGCACATCTCAGCCTTGGCTGACTCAGCTTCCACAGCTCTCTGGTGCAGAGAATCCCAAAGATTCATGACCTTGTGAGAGAAAAAAATTCTTCTTTCTTTAGAATTACAATTAAGTTTTATCGTCACATCTACTCAAGTGCAGGAGTACAATGAAAAGTGCACAATGTCACCTCTCATGGCGCACCGTCTTAGGTACAAAAAGTGGAATACAGATGAAAAAAGGTTTTATTACTTTTCAGTGATTCATAGTACAAGTTAGAAATAAGATATAGTTAAAAGGATAGACATTACAGTCTATCAGATTACAGATTACAGATGAACATTACGTTGCAGTAGCTCCATGCAGGAGTTCCATACACGGTCTTACCAGGCCTGCAAGACACTGACCGCCCACGCTGGACTCCAGACCAACTACTGTTCCCGCTCCGCTCCATGTCTCCAGCCCACCCCTCCCTGACTCCCAACTACTCTGCTCCGTATCTCCAGCCCACCCCGCCCTGACTCCCAACCGCTCCGCTCCGTATCTCCAGCCCAGCCCACCCTGACTCCCACCTGCTCTGCTCCGTGTCTCCAACCCACCCCGCCCTGACTCCCAGTCGCTCCACTCCATGCCTCCAGTTAGCTTCGCTCCAGCTTTTTGTTGCTCCAAGGTAAGTTTTTCTTATCAAAATAAAACACTTCAAAATCTTAGAAAATAAAGAGAGAGGATGAGAAAAGATAAAAAGCGGATGGATGGATGAGCCCTGGGCTGAGGACCCCGAATACTACCCACTCCACCCCCACCATCTTTATGTTTCCTACAGAGAAAGTTGTGCTGAGATGCTTCACAGAGGCATGATCTAAAACATATGGGAGTCAAAAATTCACCCTGCATGCTCTCTCTACTGATGCTGCCAGACCTGCTGAGTTTTACTCTCAATTTCTGTTTTCATTTCAAATTTTGAGCAGTTTCCTTTGTTTTATATTAAGGTACAAGGAGGTATGGATGAAAAACTTTGTTAAGAAGGGTTCCAAAAGAAGAAAAGGAGTTAAAAAACTAGATGAATGTAGGCAAGAAATTCCAGAGGCTGAGTAGTTCAGTTTATTCTTGAAATATTTGTCAATTGACAATAAGCGCAGCGCAAGAGTGCCTGCCAGCAGCAAATCAATGTTCTGATTTCAATGCAAAAAGTAAGGGTGTGAATCCCATGAGGCCTGCTATCTGTTCTTTAAATAAGTAGGAATTTATTTACACTCGGCATGTCAATCAGCCATAAACTCCCAGAGCTGTCACAGCAATCATTTGCATTTCTGTACTTCTCCACAGGCACTGAAAGATTTTTCAAAGTGTTTAACGTTCAGAGTAAGACAAAAGAGAGCGCGGTTTATCTGGGCAAGGCTCTGTTACTGTGATGCTGACTTTCTAAGACGAGTGGATTTTTTTTTGTTCCCCCAAATTATACTTTATTCATACACTTTGTAAAAGTACATACCAAAACCTTTCAAATTAAATATTGCTGGAAGTGTGATAGAAAACGTTTTTGTACGATG
This sequence comes from Ginglymostoma cirratum, assembly GCA_024137785.1. Classification (NCBI taxonomy): domain Eukaryota; kingdom Metazoa; phylum Chordata; class Chondrichthyes; order Orectolobiformes; family Ginglymostomatidae; genus Ginglymostoma; species Ginglymostoma cirratum. Next base: position 7,382,975 of record JAHRHZ010000047.1, on the reverse strand, counting down.
TATTCCATTTTGAGGTTCTTCAATTCATTTCAATAGTCTTTGTGTTTATATTCCATATCAGGCATGCAGCATGGGGGGTTCCACACAGTTTCCAAACCCCCAGTTCATTCCCACTGAAAGACCTTTCCCAATCACACTTCTTCAGCAGCTTCACCTGGCTCCCTATGGAGTCAGATAGTATGGCACCTTTCTAAAAAAACTAATTTCTTCTGAAGTGACAGTATGCCAACTGTGACAGTTGCCAACTTTCAGCCGAGACAGTGAAGATCTCATAACAGTGTTTTGACGTGGAGCCAGGAAGTTATCCCTCATGTCCTGGCCAATTTTATCTGGCCATTATCAGATTTCTCTTCAAGGGAGCTTGCTGTGGATGAATTGGCTACCATCCTTTGCCACATTATGACAGCAACTACACTTCAAACATATTTCACTGACTGCAAAGCAGTTAACAATGTCTGAGATTGTGAAAGGTGCTATATAAATGCAAGTCTTATCCTTTGCTTGTTTCATAAAATTTTATATATTCTAACCCCTGTCATTAATCTAACACTTGTCTTCTGTTTGTGCTCCCCTGTGTACTGATCAGTCAAAAAGTGGAAACAGTTTAACACTACATGCCCTCTGAAATAATTTCATAACTGGAACAAGTTATGATAGATGTCTGTTTTTATTTTTTATTTTAAATCGCTCCAATATTTGTGTCTTTTCTTTCCGTTTTCTGTTTGACATACTCCAAGTGAATGCTCATTGCATGTTTTACATGAACCAAATATCTTTTTGACAATTAGATTGTCCATAAATACTCCAGCTGTGATCGTGTAATTACCCGCAAATATTCATTTCCTTGCTTTTATATTAATGTAAGCTCAGAGACACATTGTCATTTTGTGATTTTTGAAACAGCTTGTCATGATATCTACGTCTTTTCCCCATATGTTATGTTTGCTTCCTGAAAGTGGCAGCATCACGAGGAGCTTGAACCTGGTGTGTAAGTCTATACTACTCACAGGAGTAAATAAGATTAAAAAGGTGCAACTCTAGAGATCTGTGTATACCAGATTACAGTTCTCTGTCCCTCTACACTGTTATACTTTCACACACTTTGCTGTTGCCCAAAATGAACAACTTCATCATGCTCTGCCATGTACTTTCCCACTGCTAATCTGTGCGGTTTTACAATTTTTTAAACATTCCTTCTCAGAGTTTGCTATGCTCCCTAATTTGGTATTGTCATCGAGTTTCTACATAATACATCTCATGCACATATATCCAAGTTACTTCAGTAAATGGAAAACAGAAGAGATCCGAATACATGTGAAAGACCACACCTCTGACAACACAACATTCCATCAGTATTTAGTTTTAATTTAGCACGTTTGTATACTCTCAGAGGCAAGTAATAGCCTGGTCAGTAGGAGTTTCTGAAACTCAGCTTTAAGTTGAGTCAGTGACAGTGCTTGACTATATTGGGTCATTCAAATTGCTCCACAGCTATGGCCTGGATGTTCTTTGTAGCCACGCTGATGATGTTGGGGGACTGCAGAGAGGCCTTAGCCAGTCCAGCTTCAATTTAAAAGGAACAAAAACAGGAGTTGCTGGAAAAGCTCAACCGCTCTGGCAGCACCTGTGAAGAGAAAATCAGCGTTACCGTTTCACGTCCCTTTCTGAGGAAAGGGTCACTGGACCCAAAACGTTAACTCTGATATTCTCTTCACAGATGCTGCCAGACCTGCTGAGATTTTCCAGCAACTTCTGTTTTTGTTTCTGATTTACAGCATCTGCAGTTCTTTTGTTTTTTTATTCAGTTTAAAAGGGCCCACTGTGGCCATGGGAGATCTAACTGAGTGCACAAGCAGTGGCATTGACACTGAGAGAGTGAACTCTGGCAGTTATTTTCTCCTGCCAACATACTTCCAAATTATTTATGTTGGTTGAAAGCATAACAGGCCCCAGAACAGATGAAAGATAGTGCCTGTGATAGTGCAGCACTCCTTCCATACTGCAACAAGGGTCTCTGTGTTTATTTTGTGTTCAGGCTCTAACATGGGATTTGAATGCAGAAACTGAGCCAAGGCTAACCCATAAAGTGAACCGGAGGCTTCAAAAACAATTTGAGGCTCTCAGTTTAAGACTTTGGATTTGAAGGGTCTCTGCAATTGATTGTGAGCAGAAGAACTACCCAGGGCCCTACCATTATTTGTATCAGTCCTGCCCCAGTTTGTTTTACCAAAATGCAGTATCTTGCATTTATCCAAATTAAACTCCATTTGCCATTGCTCTGTAAGATGTGGCCTTGGCTTAAGATCTCATTGAAAAGATTGCACCTCTGACACTACAGTACACCCTCAGTATTGCAACTGGGTGTTAAACCTGACTTTTGTGCTTGAGGGGTCTTGAATCCAGAACCTTCTGAGTCGGGGGCAATAAATGCTGCCCAGTCAGCCACAGCTGACAAGAGCTAACATCAAAAACTGTCATAGAAAGCATAGAAAGATACCTAGAATATACCTCCTCCCACCCACCTTCCTGCAAAAATGCCATCCTCTATTCCCAGTTCCTTCACCTCCGCCGCATCTGCTCCCAGGATGAGGCATTCCACTCCTGTACATCTCAGATGTCCTCGTTTTTCGAGGACTGCAACTTCCCCCCCGCATTGGTTGAGAACACCCTCGACCGTGTCTCCCACATTTCCTGCAACTCATCCCTCACACCCCATCCCTGCAATAACAACCAAAACAGAATCCCCCTCTTCCTCACGTACCACCCCACCAACCTCCGGATCCAATGCATCATCTTCCGACACTTCCACCATCTGCAATCTGACCCCACCACCAAAGACACTTTTCCCTCCCCACCGTTATCTGCTTTCCGAAGGGACCACTCTCTCCGTGACTCCCTTGTCCACTCCACACTCCCCTCCAGCCCCACCACACCCGGCACTTTTCCCTGCAACCACAGGAAGTGCTACACCTGCCCCTACACCTCCCCCCTCACCCCCATCCCAGGCCCTAAGAAGACTTTCCACATCAAGCAGATGTTCACCTGCACATATGCTAATGTGGTATACTGTATCCGCTGTTCCTGTTGAGGCCTCCTCTATATCAGGGAAACCAAGTGGAGGCTTGGGGACCGCTTTGCAGAACACCTATGCTCAGTTCGCACTAAACAACTGCACCTCCCAGTCGCAAACCATTTCAATGACCCCTCCCATTCCTCAGACAACATGTCCATCCTGGGCCTCCTCCAGTGCCACAACGATGCTACCCGAAGGTTGCAGTAGCAGTAACTCATATTCCGCTTGGGAACCCTGCAGCCCAATGGTATCAATGTGGATTTCACAAGCTTCAAAATCTCCCCTCCCCCTACCACATCCCAAAACCAGCCCAGCTCGTCCCCGCCTCCCTAACCTGTCCTTCTTCCCACCTATCCCCTCCTCCCACCTCAAGTCCCACCCCAATCTCCTACCTACTAACCTCATCGCCCTCCCTTGACCTGTCCGTCTTCCCTGGACTGACCTATCTCCTCCCTACCTCCCCAACTACACTCACCTGGCTCCATCCCCGCCTCTTTGACCGCTCTGTCTCCTCTCCACCTATTATCTCCTCTATCCATCTTCTATCTGCCTCCCCCTCTGTCCCTATTTATTTCAGAACCCCCTTCCCCTCCCCCATTTCTGAAGAAGGGTCTAGACCCGAAACGTCAGCTTTCCTGCTCCCCTGATGCTGCTTGGCCTGCTGTGTTCATCCAGCTCCACACCTTGTTATCATAGAAAGCACACAGTTTGTTTCAATGGCTCTGTGATTGCTCTTAGCAATAACCTGGACAGCAATCTTCAAAACATGGTAATTCTGGGCTAACCTGAAAGGTTTGGCAATCCCAGGTCAAAAGCATTATTGCAGAGTTTGGAAGGGACATTATCTTTTGTAAACTAAAGGTCAGCTTTCAGTGTGGAAAGCAATGCTGAAATAGAGAGCAAAATATGAGTCGGGAATCCACGTTGTGTCTCACATCACTGCCCCGATGGAGAAAGGTTGGTTTCCTGCAGTCTTGCAAATATTTCCCTACAACTACCTATTCAATTGTTTTACCACAGGACCAAACCAGCACAAACCACATTTCCCACATCACCACTGCGTTGGCAGTTGGGTACAAATCCTGCAGGAGAGCTAGGCTGGGATGATCAGAAGTTGTCCATCCAGCTCTGAGAATCCCAACTGTTTACACTATCTCCCATCCCCCGATCACGTCCCAAAACCAGCCCAGTTTGTCCCCACCTCCCTAACCTGTCCTTTCTCCCACCGATCCACTCCTCCCACCTCAAGCCCCACCCCCCATCTCCTACCTACTAGCCTCATCCTGCCTCCTTGACCTGTCCATCCTCCTTGGACTGACCTATCTCCTCCCTAACTCCCCACCTACACTCACCTTTACTGGCTCCAACCCCACTTCCTTGACCTGTCTGTCCCCTCTCCACCTACCTTCTCCTTTATCCTTCTTCTATCCGACTTCCCCCACTCCCTATTTATTTCAGAACCTCCTTCCCCTCCCCCATTTCTGAAGAAGGGTCTAGACCTGAAACGTCAGCCTTCCTGCTCCTCTGATCCTGCTTGGACTGCTGTGTTCATCCAGCTCTACTACTTGTTGTCTCTGTTCCAAACTAGTTGTAGGGAAATATTTGTAAAAGTGCAGGAAAGTAACCTTTCTCCATCAGGGCAGTAAGGTGAGACACATTGTGGATTCCCGACTCATATTTCCTATTCAAGTACTTAGCCAAATACCTTTTAAATATTGCAGCCGTACCTGTGTCTACCACTTCCCCTGGAAGCTCATTCCACACATGACTGTCCATGTGAAAAAAGTTGCCTCTCCTGTCCTTTTTAAATCTTGCTGCTCTTAACTTAAAAGTATGCCCCCTAGTTTTGAACAGCCCCACCCCAGGAAAAAGACCCTTGCTATTTGCCTTATCTATACCCCTTATGATTTCATCAAAAAGGTTACCCCATCAACCTCATACGCTCCAGTGAACAAAGGTCCCAGCCTATCCAGCCTATTTTTATAACTCAAACTCTCCATTCTGGGCAACATTCTGGTAAATCTATTCTGAACTCTCTCCAATTTAATAATATCCTTCCTATAGCAGGGCGACCAGAACTACACACAGTACTCCAGAAGAGGCCTCACCAATGTCCAGTACAACCTCAACATGACGTCCCAACTCCTATACTGGAAGGTCTGAGCAATGAACGCAAGCGTACTAAATGCCTTCTTAGCCACCGTGTCTACATGTGACGCAAATTACATACCTGAACCCCTCTGTTCTACAAAACTGCCCAGGGCCCTACCAACAAGTCCCACCCTTGTTTGTTTTACCAAAATGCAATAACTCGCATTTATCCAAATTAAACTCCATCTGCCACTCCTCAGACCATTGACCCAATGATCAAGATCTCTTTGTAATCTTAGATAGCCTTCTGACTAGTGTTAGTAGTACTTGTAGGGAAATATTTGCAAGACTGCAGGAAACCAACCCTTCTCCATCGGGGCAGTGATGTGCAACACAATGTGGATTCCCGACTCATATTTTGCTCTCTATTTCAGCATTGCTTTCCACACTGCTGAGTTAAAAGCTGACCTTTAGTTTATAAAAGATAATGTCCCTTCCAAACTCTGCAATAATGCTTTTGACCTGGGATTGCCAAACCTTTCAGGTTAGCCCAGAATTACCATGTATGGAAGACTGCTGTCCAGGTTATTGCTAAGAGCAATCACAGAGCCATTGAAACAAACTGTGTGCTTTCTATGACAGTTTTTGATGTTACCTCTTTTCAGCAGTGGCTGACTGGGCAGCATGTATTGGCCCGAGTCAGAAGATTCTGGATTCATGACCCCTTCAAGCACAGAAGTCTGGTCTAACACTCAGATGCAACACTGAGGGTGTACTGTAGTGTCAGAGGTGCAATCTTTTCAATGAGATGTTAAGCCAAGGCCACATCTTACTGTCAGCTGGACATAAGGGATCCCTGTGGTATTGTGGAAGTGAGGTAGGTTCTGAATGCTGGAACCTACTCATCTCTCAATACAGCATCACTTAAAAATCAGACTAGTTGGTCGTTGTCTCTGTTCTGTTTGTGGGATCTTTCTATGCACAAATTGACTATTTCCTACATTTCAACAGTGACTGCACATGGAAAGAACTGCAATGGTTGAAAAGACCTTTGTGACATGCCCACTGGAAAGCACTGTATAAACAATAGTTTTCCATGATAAAAGAATATTAGCAATGTTTGATGCTCAAGGATCCTCCATTTTATAATGAAGAGCTTTTACATTTTCTGGTTGGTGTAGGAATGCAGGGAGCCATGGTGATGGATGTGGTGGACAACCTCGATTTGACTGTGGGACCAGGACAGTTAGAAGGGAAGGTCATTTTCTTTATTCTTCTATAGAATATGAGTGTTGCTGGCTGGGTCATTAGTTATTTCCCATCACTAACTGCCCTGGATCTGAGTGACCTGCCAGGCCATTTCAGACGGTAGTTAACAGTCAACCTCATTGCTGTGGTTCTGGAGTCACACATAGGCCCGACTAGGAAGAGATGACAGATTTCCTTCCCTAAAGGTCATGAGTGGACCAAATGGGTTTTTAGAACAATCACCATTCCAGTGTTAACAAGGTGTAGAGCT
>JAHRHZ010000047.1:7325975-7361948 GCA_024137785.1 Ginglymostoma cirratum | reverse complement strand
AGGAGGAGGGGATAGGTGAGAGGAAGAACAGGTTAGGGAGGCGGGGACGAGCTGGGCTGGTTTTGGGATGTGGTTGGGGGAGGGGAGATTTTGAAGCTTGTGAAATCCACATTGATACCATTGGGCTGTAGGGTTCCCAGGCTGAATATGATTTGCTGTTCCTGCAGCCCTCGGGTGGCATCACTGTGGCATTGCAGGAGGCCCAGGATGGACATGTCGTCTGAGGAATGGGAGGGGGAGTTGAAATGGTTAGGCGGTGGTTTCAGCAGCGGCGGCGTTCGCTGTCCCGGAAGTGGTGAACCCGGCGGTGGCGGATGTGACGCCATCTGTGGGTTCTCCGACAGTGGCCTCGTGGCCAAGGGCGGCAGGTACATTGTGGGGGAGGTCGTGGGTAGGGTTGGGGATTTGGGAGGTGGGGGAAGCCCGTTTTGGGTGGTGGGCATCAGTAAGTTCACTGTACTTACGGTTTTTAGTGTCCAATAAAGCTGAGTAGAATTGGTTAATTTGTTCATTCCTGTTTTCCACTCCTCTGTGCCTTTACCCCTCTGTGTCTTTATAATTTTACCCAACCCTGAGAGGTTGTCTCTGCTCATCTAATTCAGGCCACTTGCGTATCCCCAGTGGCCCATGATTAATTCTGCCCATGTATACCTTCATAAGTCTTCCTGACCACCTTTACTTTCCTCTTTTAAAACACTCTTCAAAAATTATTTGACTGAGCTTTTGGTCATCTGACCTTGTATCTCCTTCAGTGTCATATTTGGTTTTATTGCATTCAGCTGAAGTGCTTTGGGGTAATTAATTATATAAGGGCAAGTTGTTTCTGGTGTTCCTCCACGTATACAGGTAACCTCAGTCCTTATTCCAGTGATCACAAATCCCTGTGATGAGTTGATAAGAACGAAATAAACTAAGCATTCATAATAAAATAAAAGCTGTTGTTTGGAGGCAGATTAAACTTGAAGTCACAATGGAAATCTACAGGAAAGTTGCTTCTTTCAACGAGATAGTGAGCAGGAGCAGTTGTTGAAGCTGATGTCAAAACTACTAAATGGCTGCATTATTTTACCAATGCTTCTTCCAATATTGACCTATTGAATTGGATTAAATGTCACTGGTTACTTGTAATGCATAGGACACATTGCATGCATTTGCATAAACATTTAGCAGACATAGCATTAGCCCCTCAGTTATAACAAGTGAATGTCCAGCAACAGTCTGATTGTAAGTGTCACTGCACGTTCATGCTTCGGGAAGAACACACTGTCGCAAAACACAATGACTTTTTGGAATTAATCAAAAATCACAATAATTAATGTCAATCTCTTTGATTTATAATATAGTCATAATTGTAGCCTCTTTCCTTTCCTCCTTCTTCCTTTATTTTCTTCCTTCCTGGCTTGGGTGTGTGTTTGTGTTGAACAATCACCTCCAGTGAGTCAAACTTCCAATTCCAGATGTGGTTTGATTTGTACTGACTATTTAATTACTTTTAATAGAGCAAATAAAACATGGAATACACCCTCTTTTGATTGAATCCATTTTCAATTTGTATAAGTGGAGTCTTTCTGAAGGCTAGAGATGTCTGACAATAAAACGTCTGGTTTGTGTCAACCATTCTCTCATTATCTTTGCTTCCTTTTCTCATCCTTTGGTGCACAATTCCTTCCTTCAATTATTTCACAGAATCGCGGAATCGTAAAGGCACAGAAGGAGGCCATTCGGCCCATCATACCTGCAGCAGTTCTATTACCTCGTGCCAATCACTTGCCTTTCTCCCATATTCCTGCTCAATCCAAATAAAAATATCAAAACCATCTCAAAAGCTTTTATTGAACCTGCCTCCACCATGTTTCCAAGCGGAGCATTCCAGACCCTAGCTATGTGCTTTGTGTGAAATAAAATTCACACATCACTCTTGCATCACTTTAAATATGTGTCCTCTTGTTCTCTCTCTTTTCTTTCATGAGCTTTTGCAGGATAGATTTGTGTTATACGGAGAAGTGAATTCTTTTATCTTTCCCCTCTCCTATCAACCAGCAGAGGTGTTTTAAATTTTTCTCATTTTGTTCTCCTTTTTGAAATGGGCTGTAGAATGCACTGCACTCTGAACCCTCTGTTTGTGTAGTTCATTCTTTAAATGATCTCCCACAGAGCCTCTCTAGGGTTTAAAATGGAAGTAGGGTTTATCCCTGCATACAAAAAGGTGATTGTTCAACACAAACACACACCCAAGCAAGGAAGGAAGAAAATAAAGGAAGAAGAAGGAAAGGAATGAGGCTATAATTACCAATAACTTATAAATCAAAGAGATTGACATTGATTATTGTGATTTTTGACTGATTCCGGGAAGACAGCATCCAGTGAAAGATATTTTCTGTTGGCATGTAGTTCAGGTGGGTGCTGTTGACCCAAATGCAGAACTCCTTTTGAAGTTGATGAAGGCACAGAGAGGTAAAGTTGGTATCCAGCAGATACAAGATTTTTTTCCTGAACAATGTTTTTGAAGAGATTTAGACGAGATATAGGCTTACCTAAGCCTGTAGTCTTGCTTTGTTATCACCAATTAGATTCTTAGCAGACTTACTCAATTTTAAGAGCAGACTGCTTCTTCCCAGTCTGAAGCAGCAAAGTTCAGATTCTAGAGGTAACGTCTTGAGAAGCCGTGGGAGCTTTGGCCATGTGACACACCTGTTAAGGAGTGAGTTTCAATTCAACAATTGGTTTCTATTTCTCTGGCCAGTACTATTGTTCATTTGTATGAGATCAATGGTGAAACATTAATGTCACATCAGGCATAATGATTTTCAATCTGTAACACACACACACACACACACACACACACTCATACACACACACACATACACACACACACACACCAAACACACACACACACACACATACACTCACTCATACACACACAGACACACACACTCATCCACCCACACACACACAACACACACACACACTCATACACACACACACACACACACACACACACATACACACACACACAATTGCAAGACATACACAATGCAAAGGTATAATATTGAAAGAGGATAATATCTGAGTTCTATCCTCGTAGCTACTGATTGGAATCCTTCTTGAGATTATGGCCAGTTTGCATCCTGCAAGTTGCAATGACCATTTTTTAGACCAGAAAAATTCATTTTAAGAATAAAGTATTACTTTTTAAACAGATTATGATCGTTCTTTATGTCTCATGGATATAGCACTTGGGCACTGAGGAATGAGATAGTTTAGGGCCAATATTCTGACAGACTGTTTGAAACCAGCTGCAGTACAATCCTGTCATAACGCTGGGGAAAATATTTCTACCTGCAATGATATCTGCACTTAATCAGTTTTTGCAACTTGTTGAAACAGTTTTTTCCATCAGGTTTTAGGGGTATGAGACATCACTTCCACTGAAGCATTTATCAAAGGGGACTGTTCCACAAGCAATTCCTCATTCCTATGAACCCATTCCGAAGATTGAGAGGATTCCAAATGCCCACAATGACTCTAAAACCTGCCTAGAATTTTATAATAAACTCCTGGATTCAGATTGTGATGCATTATATTCATTCAGAACTTCGTGAAATACTTCCTTTCTTCCTACTTATTTATCCCCTTCAGAAAAAAGAACTTGCATTTCTATAGCCTGTTTCATGGATCTAAGACATTCCAAGAATGTTAATGAAACATTATTGAAATATAGTCATTGTTGTCATGTAGGTAGTTGAAGAAACCAAATGGGGGACAACAAATTCCTCAATCAGTAATGAGACTTCTCTTTTAGTGGTGAAATTGTTTTGGGAACAAGAAGTTGGCCAGGATACCTCTCCGGCTGTTTTGCAAAGAAATAGTGAAAATCTTTCAATCCTTCAGTGAGGACCTATGGACCTTGTTTGCTGTACTATCTGAGAGACAAAGCTTAGACAGTAAAGCAGTCACAGTTTATCAAGTGTTCTAGTCTCCGAAGTAAGACTTAGAAGCAATACCATGTCTCACCAAGCCACAGCTCACACTAATAGTTAAGGTAATAAATGTATAGAAACGATCCATTTGGATTGCTGCTTCAAAATAAGCAGTGGAAGTAGGACAAGAGGACATGGGGTTCAAACTAGTAAAGATATGACAAGGATGATAAACCAGGTTTTGCTTCATGTAAAGACTGATCAGCACTTGGAATGAACTTCCAGATAAAGTGGTGCGGGGAAGGTGCCTGGGATCATTTAATGAGCAAACAGACGCAGCAATGGGGGACCATCGGGCTATGGTGAATTAAGATGGATGGCATAGCCTTCCTCATCTTTAAGCATCTTTTGGTTTCTGAAAAAAGAGACCGTCAGGTGTGGTTTACTGGGAGAGGTTTGAGAGGTACAGTGCAAAGGTCATAATAATTCATAGATGTAACTTGCCCATTAAACGAAATGTCATGGAACATTAGAAATCATGACAATGGGATTTTTATCCCACTGGTATTCCTGTAGGAGGATATTATAGCCCCCAATTAGATCCATGAAGGATTTTATTTCCCAAGTGCTTAACTTCTGGATTTTCTTCCCTTGCCCATTCTGTGTGGGAGTCTCCTCCAGTGCTAACACCAGGCAGGTTATCCTATTGGCTGCTCATGTGCTCATGGCAGGGGTTTGACTGTTTAATCCCATGTTGTTGATTTTATTCCTTGGAGTGTCCTAATGTGCATATATAATTATGACTCTTCTAAGGAGTGGGTAAATGCTACAAACCAACCAGTGCCTTGTGGGAGAAATCGCCAACTTCATCTCTGCATGCATTCTGGAGCTCTCTGCAATTCCACACTGAAACTCCTTTCTGACTGTTGGTTATATTGCTCGTCATGTCTGAAACGAAATCCTGACATTCGTTAGCAAATTGCTCTGTGCATTTACTGCAGATCAAGGGCCGTGTTTATTGTGGTATTTGTACCTGCTGAAAGATAACCTATTTTTTCAGTCATCAATCTAATATTACACAGAAGTTAACAAATAGGCAGTCAGATATCATTGTACTGCTACTGACAGGAGAGTTCCAATAGCCTGAGGGACATTGTCAACACAGAGAACAGAGAGATTGGAGTATTTCTACTTTATTTGTGCTTTTCTATTGAGAAAGGTCAAAAAACTGCGAGGTTTGAAGAAGGAGTATGTTATAGAGAAACAAAATGGAAGAGGAGGCTCTTCTGAATTTTGTGATGAGGCAGATTAGGTGGGAGGAGAGGGTACATGGAACTTTATTCTATATGTGAATTATGTTGTACCTGAGGTGAGAGAGCGTGGCTGGACAGTTTTGGGAAGCTTTACCTTGTATCTCATTCTTACTACTCTGACAGCAACTTCCAAACCTGTGACCTTTACCACTACCAACGTCAAGGGCAGTAGATATGTGGGAAAACCATCGGCAACTCATATGCCATTCTGACATGGAACTCTGACATTGTTCCTTCATTATCACTGGTTTAAAGTCCTGGAGCTCCCTTCCGAAAAGCACAGTGGATGTGCTTACACCCAAGGACTGGAGCCATTCGAGAAGGTAGCTCACCACAACCTTCTCCAGGGTAAGTAGAGATGGGTTAAAAAAACACTGGCCCAGATCAATGAGGCCCACATCCTATGAATGAATTAAAAAGACTGGGAATGCTTAAACCAGGAATACTTTTATGGGATTAGGTGCCTGAAGCGGAACTGCATACTTTTCATTGCTTGATACTTCAGAGCTTGCAGAATCTAAGGTTCAAAATAGTGAATCAATTATATGTTTGGGCCATGGGAGAAAGACGCGATGGGAATTCTCCTCATACAATTTCAATGCCCGAAGAGTAATCCAGCCCCACATTTTGGATTAGCCTCTCTGTGGGATGATCTTGTCTAACTCCATATTTTTTAAAAACAAAAACAGATGCTCAGGACAGTCATATTTCAGTTGATCTGAAGTGGGACTTTGAACCTACCCACTGATTGCCCACTCTTTGCTTCACAGGGCTCGTGGTCCAGATGCGATGATTCTGGTGGATGGGCAACCACGGTTGAAAGGGGAAATGAGTATCTCTCAGATGTTAAACATCGCCACACAGATTGCATCTGGTATGGTGTACCTGGCCTCGCAACACTTTGTTCACAGGGATCTGGCCACTCGCAACTGTCTGGTTGGAGGAAATGTGCAGGTTAAAATTGGAGATTTTGGAATGTCGAGAGATGTCTACAGTACAGATTATTACAGGGTAAGTTCCTCATTGACAATGGATTAATTCAGTAGAGCTATTAACTGTAAGAATTAAAGACGAGTGCAGCATTCGTTGTTATTCCGTGGGTTATTTCTATATTTTACAGGATTGACCACCACAGCTTTGACTTCCCATTGCACCACAACCTCCAGATTTCCTCCCCTTATCCAGCACAAACATCACGATAGTCGGAGGTACCTCATTCAGTATGAGTTATTATAAACAACACCATCCGGTTTATCTTCCATTGTCACTGATGCTGTCTGTGAAGAGTGACCCAGCTCCTGTTCCCTTGACTCCATTCCCCCACTAAAGCTCTGACCTGCCAACATTCCTGAACTGAAATTGCAATTACTTCTGAGTGTTCATGTGCCACCTGCTTCCATTTCAAAACCATGAACCCCTTCCCAAAGAATACTGATGGTCATCCCTCTGTCTTTGCAAACTACTATCACATCTTTAAACTCATGTCCTGTTCAAAGCCCTTAAACATGCCATGACGTCCCAAATTCATTCCAACCTGTCCCACAACTCAATGCTTGAATCTCTCCACCGTGTTTTGGCCACACCATCAAATAGTCAATATCAAAGCTGCTGGTAAATTTCTCAGTGGCAGTGACCATACAATGTTTCCTTTCATCCTTCATCATGGCATAGCTAACAGCTGCATTGTTACTATTTCCAGCCCAGTGCCCCTCTAACTATTGTCTCTTAATCAGCAACAGCTTCTCTTTCCATCTCTTCACCATAGTGCCTGCTGTTCAGCATAGATCTATCTCTCCACCATAATGCCTGCTGTTCAGGATAGATCTATCTCGCCACCATAGTGCCTGCTGTTCAGCATAGATCTATCTCTCCACCATAATGCCTGCTGTTCAGCATAGATCCATCTCTGACAAGGCAATTTTCCTCAACTACATGCAGTCCCTCATTAACATCATTCACAGGCATTTGATCCATTTCTACACATGCATTGGTGACACCTAAATCTATCTTATCACCACTTCGCTACAGCCTCTGTGTTGTCAGACTATTTGTTCAATCTACTCTTGACTGAAGCATTATTTCTGCAGATCAAACATTGGAAAGAGCTAAGTTATTGCCTCAGGCTTCATGGGCAAACTGATTCTCTTTTCCTGACCGCTTTGTCAGGCTGAACCAGACTGTTTACAATCTCGATGCTGAGCTGAGATTCAGATTCCACATTTTCTCTTTCACAAAAACAGCCAACTGCCACCTCCATAATAATCCACATCACTCCATAGTATTCCCACATCTACAATGCTGCCCACATTTTCTTCTCGCAGAATGTGTCGGATGCCAAAACCTTCGATCATGTGTTTTGAATTGGCGACGCTAGTGCCCATGTGGGCAGTCCACCATACTCCAACATTTGTCAGCTTCAGGTCACCCAAAATCGAATGAATGTTATCATCTTTAACACCAAGTCCGACCAGCTCATCACTCTTGTGTTGATTTACATTGGCTCCTAGTTCTCAAAAACCTCTGTTTTAAAATTCTCATTCTTGTATTTAAAAAAAAAATTCTTCTTCGTAACCCCACCCACCCCGATAATCAGCCTCGAGCTCACCATTGGTCTGATTCTGGCTCCTTGTAAATCCACTGTCTCATTACCCCACAAATGACAACTGTATCTTCAGGCATTAAGCCCGTGCTCGTGAATTCACTAGTTAAACCACTGCACCATTCCACCCTTGATTCCTTCTTTGCCTCACACCTTTGACGACAGTTAATAATAACTGCTTCGTTGGCCACGCATTCCATTTTTAAAAGTTTTGTTTTGTCTCTACAAGGTGTCTAGTGATGTTTGTGTACATTAAAAGCCCAATATAAATGTAAGTTTGTGTTGGTCATGTGCTATTACAGGTTAGCTGCCACATCCAGTAGAGATTGTGATAGGGTAGATACCTCTTCAATATTAATTTCAAACTCTTTATTCGCCTTTAAAAGGTTCTGATCATGCTTTTGCACCAGGCTGTTTGTTTAAATTTCTGCAAAAACATTTCCCTCTGAAGGATCGGTCTTAATGCAATAGTATAAAATGCCAGTGAGATTGCACTCCAGTGCTTGTATTGGCAAATGAGATTGGAGCCATTGCAGTGGGTACATGGTGAATTGCTACACTGAAAGCTCCAACAGGTCACGTAAGGACACAGTGCCAGGGAGAATGCCAACATCTTATTTAATGCCATAAGATCTGGGGAAGAAAATTCTAAAACTTCAGGACCGTTTGAGTAAGGAAATTTTTCCTCTTCACGTTCTAAAATGATCAGCTCCTTATCCTGAGACTATATCGTCATATTGTAGTTTTCCAACCAGGGAATTGGTATTCATTGGGATTTAAGGGGAGATGGAAAGATTGCATCACTGTTTTCCAGTGGCTGAGAATACCAGGGCAGGCATAGGAGTACAGCATGGACCTCTTCATCCTGAAGAAGAGTCTTTTGATTCAAAAGCGATAACTCTTTCTGTCTCTACAAACACTGCTGCCAGACATGCTGGGTTTCCTCCAGCATTTTATATTTGTACTTCAAGCTCCAGGATATCACTGACAAACTTGATGTCACAGAATTGAGTGAAGACGTAGAATCCCTATAGTAGGGAAGCAGGCCATTCAGCCTACACCAACGTTCCAAAGAGCATCCCAACCAGACCCACCCCTGTAACCTATAACCCTGCGTTTCCATGGCCAATCTACTTAGCCTGCACAACTTTGGACTGTGAGAGGAAACTGGAGCACCCGGAGGAAACCCACGCAGACACTGGGAGAATGTGCAAACTCCGCACAGACAGTCGCCTGAGGCTGGAATCAAACCTGGGTCCCTGGTGCTGTGGGGCAGCAGTGCTAACCACTGAGCCGCCGTGCCACCCCAGTTGTTTCTATATTTTACAGGATTGACCACCACAGCTTTGACTTCCCATTGCACCACAACCTCCAGATTTCCTCCCCTTATCCAGCACAAACATCACGATAGTCAGACGTTCCTCATTCAGTATGAGTTATTGTAAACAAGGCCATCCGGTTTATCTTCCATTGTCACTGATGCTCTCTGTGAAGAGTGACCCAGCTCCTGTTGATTTCATTCCCATTAAAACACAACCAACATTCCTGAACTGACACTGAAGACGCTGAATCTAAAGGAACGACTGCTTCAAGTGGTTGTCAATTTGAGCGCTCTTTATTTAGTTTCGTGTTAAAATTGATGGGTCAACTGTTGCTGCCCAGTCTCACTTAGCAGTCTTAACAGGAACCAAGGTAACTACGAATGATATATCAATAGGATATCACTTAACACCTGTCTCCCTAAAATTAAATGATAGCTCATGATTGAAGCTCATGAATATTAGTTTCACAGACGCATGAAAGATGTATTCATTGAAACAAATCAACTGTGGTGAATCCTAGGATTCGCCTTGTGCTTGTTGCTGTAAAATCAATTAGAGGGTATTTGATACTAACTGGGACCAAGTGTATTTCACAATTGTAAATTACCATGGGAAGATTTAATTATTCCAGGATTTATTAGACACTGCAGCCCACGGTCTCACAAAACAAAGACCCGTTGCTACGGTCACGCGCCAAGTTGAACAGAAATGAATCGTGTTTGAAGCTTCTGGGTCCCTTGGGTTCCCAAGTGTTCTTTTCTTCAGAGTTTTATCTTGTTTATTCTTTAAATAATTTTAAACTCTGTGATATATTTTAAGAACTCCGCAGTGTGAAGTCAGGAAGGAATTGACACTTTGAGACCGAGGTAATGCATGTTCGTTCACACTAGCTACTAACAGCCTTCTTTCATTCTGTTGTGGGATGTGGGCCTTGCTGGCCAGACCAGCATTTATTGCTTGTTCCTAAGTTGCCCCTTGAGAAGGTGTTAGTGAGCTGCCTTCTTGAACCGCTGCAGTCCACATGTTGTAGGTTTCCCCACAATGCTGTCAGGGAAGGAATTCCAGGATTTTAACCTAACGATAGTGTAAGAATGGAGATATATTTCCAAGTCAGGATGTCTAGTGACTTGGAGAGGATCTTTCAGATGGTGGTGTCCCTATGTATGTGTTATCCTTGTCTTTCTAGATGGTAATGGTTGTGAGTTTGGAATCTGCTGTCTAAGGATCTTTGGTGAATTTCTGCAGTGCCTCTTGTAGATAGTACACACTGCTGCTACTGATTGCTGGTGGTGGAGGGAGTGGATTGCTTAATTCAGTGCCCACTAAGACCTTGGGTATTCTTACAACATTGTACTGTACAACATTGGTGTACAGTAAGGAGAAAGTCACCATAGTCTCAGAGGACCATGGAGCTACTTTCTTACGAGAGAGACGCACGGTAAGGGTTTAACCTGAGGGTAAGCACGTCTCAGGCAAGGTGGAGAAGGTAGGACCTTCATGGAACCTGAACTGTATAACACCACCCAAAATCTTTTTGTAGTCCTCCTGAAACTGATGGTCCAGTGGCATGAGGATAAAATTACTGTGAATACCATTGTCATTGTCCAGCACTTTTTCATAGTGTATCTTCATGCAATCTTTTTCTCTCCCCTTTGGCAAATACTGGCAAAGTGATATAAATACTAATAGGCTGATTAACAAGTCCTGTTGGGGATTTGAACCCAGGGCTTCTGGCCCAAAAGTAGGGGCACTACCACTGTATCACAAAGCTAAAAAAAGTGTAATACACATCGATTTTATGTGGGCAGTGCACTTTCCCCTTGCGACCCAGAATTCAGCCCAAGTCTACACAAAAGGAAATCAAACTATGTTCCCAACAGGGCACTGATCTATCACATAAAACATCCCCTTATTGGATAGTAATTTGTATGTTCCCTTAGGGAGGCCTAAGGACATAAGAGAAAGTGGGACCATGTTGAGGGAGGAGGGGACCTTATTATTGAGGGACAGCACCACCGTTGGACATAATATTTTTCTCAATCTTGCCAATGTCTAATTTATATTTTATTAAACATTGGCCAGTAATCCTTCCTGCCGTGCTGATTGAGAGGGTTGTAAGACCCTCAGTCTGAAGAGATTAGTGAAAGACTCAGATGAGTTCGGAGATTGTTGTACTGTCGATTACCAATTCAGAGACACAAATCCCATCAATATCACTTACTGTTCCCATGATGAAGCTGTTAGTCTGCTTCCCATGCGACTGATGTAAATGCTGCAGGCATTGAGAATAAGAGAAAGGAGACTGCTCTTCTCTAAATTGTGTACATTCGGATTTGTGAAGCATCACTTAAGGTTACTGCGACACTCGGACCTCTCTTCTATTCCGACTGATAGTAACCTTGATTAAACGATCACATGCAACCTAATTTTCTCAAATTTAGCAATGTTCCTCTGTAATCAGTTGTGTTTGCACATCCTGCGAACTGATTAATGACATTGATATCAGAAGCAAAAGAATTACCTGCAAATTACCACCTGTCACTTGGTCAACAATTGCAACTGGGTTTCTTTTCCATGTGAATGGCACTCCTCATGTCAAATCTGTTTCCATCTCCCTCTGCTATCCAATAAGATCATTAGTTTCTCACGCGTTGCTGTGATTTGTGCTTCACTAACTAACTCCAGTAGTAAATTCTACAGCCTCATACACAGTGCAAGGTACGTTTTTTTTAACATACAGGGCGGCAGGTGCCTAGAACGTGCTGCGAGTAGAGGTGGTCGAAGCAGATAACAATAGCAACATTTAAGAGGCATGTAGACAGACATATGAACAGGCAGGGAACAGAGGGATATGGATCACATGCAGGGAGATTCCCTCCCTAAAGGCATTGTGGGTCAACCTATAGCACATGAACTGTAGCACTTCTAGAAGGCCATTCACCACCATCTTTTCTAGTGACAGGCAATACATGTTGGCCATCGATACCCATGTCCCACAAGTGAATAGAGAGAAAAAAATGGGATTAGTTTAGAATGGCATTGTGGTGGGCCAAAGTACCTGTTCCTGGGCTGTTACATTAGGTAAAATCTTACATTTATGTCTTTGTCCTGTCAATTACTTGAAACTGTCTCTTCCTATTGATATTTCAGAAGTTTAAGTAAATGTTCCAAATGGTTTCTATTTCTTCCTTTTTTTTGAGTCCCAGAACATGCTGTTGCCTCCAAACTGTCTTGTCAATTTCTCGTAAAGTTCCTTCCCTGTCCCCCAGCATCCACCAACATGATTTACAAGCTGCTCATTGCATAGAATCTGCCTTGACCTAACCATGGGTTACATGCTGAGCAATTATGGTGCTTTGTCAGGCTGCTGGATAAACAGAAATTGTTCACCCAGGGCTGTGGTCATTAGAATTTGGAAGAATGAGAAGGGATGTGATTGAAACATGTAAAAGTCTAACACAGCTGGGCAGACTACGTGTAGGGAAGATGTTTTCTCTGGACTGGGGAGTCCAGAACCAGGGTCACAGTCTCAGGATAAGGGGGGGTCACTTAGGGCTAAGATGAGGAAACATTTCTTCACTCAGAGTGTAGTTAACCTTTGGAATTCACTGCCACAGAAGGAGGCTGAGTCACAGCATACAATGAAGAAAGAGATTGATAAATTTTTAGATATTGTTGTGAGTCAAACCAAACCCCTCAAAACATGTCAAGGAGGTAGCCCCAGCCCTAACTTCTACCTTATTGAAAGGCAGGTATGAAGTGCTGTGCTCCAGATGTGATTTGATTGGTCACACTATTAAGCTTTAAGCAAACGCACTTCATTTTTACACCACAATTAAAATACAAACAGAAAAAGAATTAGCATAACTTTATCAAAATGCTTTACAAAATAATATAACATTTAAGTACTACTCCTCGACTGTTGCTAATATAGAAGCAACATCCCATAAACACACCCCTGGCAAAGGCAAATTCAGCAAAACAGAGTTCTTAAACTTTTCAATCTCCTCCAGTCCAGGAGAAGGAACCCCGACAAATGAATCAAGCAGCAAAGAGGGAACTCAAGCTTTTGCAGCAGTGGAGATAGAGCTATATCTAGCAGCTTCAACTCAAAACTCTTACTTCAACAACTGAAAGTAAAACTAAAACATTGGATCTGTCTGTGCCTGCCTCCACCCACTCAAGCTTCTTTTCTTTAAAAAAAGTGCTATTTACTCTACTTTCGACACCTCGGCATCATGTTTACAACCTCTTCAAGAGAAACAGGACAGAACAAATCCCTCTTAAAGGCACAACTTGTCATAATATTAAAGGCATCAAAGGATATAGAGAGAAAGCAGGACTGTGACACTAAGACAAAGGATTGGCCATGATTATATTGAATGGTGGAGCAGGTTTGTTGGGCTGAATGGGCTCCTCTTGCTCCTAGTTTCCATGTTTCTCTGTTACATTCTCTGTGATGGTTGATTTCAGTAACTTTACGATGCGCCAATGTGTGAGCTACACAGCTCCAAGACATTCCCAGAGAAGGTGGCACTGGACTAACACTCTGGTGGCGTGGCTGCAAATTCCAACCAAGACAACCAGTAGAATTTACATTTAATTAATAAATCTGAAACATAAAGACAGTCTGACTAATGGTAACCATGTTCATTTTCATTAACTGTTGTAAAACCAACGAAAATTAAATTTGCTGTAGAAACTCAGCATGTTTAGCAGCAACTGTGGAGAGAGAAACAGAGGTAATGTTTCGGGGTCCAGTGATCCCTCTTCAGAACTATTCATAGCTAGGAAAAAGTAATATATGTGCTGAAGGCAGGGGGTGGATCGGGGTTGTGAAGGGGTAAGCAAAAAGGTGGAGATAAAGCCCAGGAAGAAAGGCAGTTAGGTAAACAAAGGGATGGATAATGGTAAGCCAGAGAGAAAGAAAAGCTGATAATGTTGACCATAAGTAGCTGGAAATGTTGGCCTGTTGACTCCCAAAGCTGTTCATGGTGCATCGCTTCATTGTGTTCATGTACAGAATTGGTGTCTGATGTACATCCCTAGCCAGACACTAGAAGATGTTGTTTTAAGACAGTCACTTGTCAGTGGGATTCACTCGTTACTGGGCCAGAGGAGTTGTTCATTTTCCGAACACAAGGGTGATCTTCACAAACAATGCATTACAGGCAACAGACTTCAAAATCCAGTGAGTGTTGGGGTGTGTGAATTGGGAAAAAATGGTTATTATTAATATGAGTGAGGGGCAGTGCAAGCTGACTGTAATCACACAGTAGTTACCATGAGTAACAGGTGACAACCTACGTCCAGCTGTATAAACCTTCAATTAAATGAATGCGCTGTTCCAACAAATGCTGAGTTACCTAAACAGTAACATCTGCAAGTGGCTTAATAACAGTCACTGCGCTCATTAGAGTGACACATTGGCACATGCAGAAATGAAGAGACATAGGCATATAGGTGAAGTGAGACATAGAGAAAAGTCAGAGAGAGATTAAAGATCTCTATCTTTCAAATTGACACAGATTTCTATCAGACACTGCACACACAGGATATTTCACTAGGTGCCTTCAGTCTACTTTCCTATAGTGGGGCACTAAAGGCAGGACAACAAAGCAGGGGACAGGCAGTGAAGGGAGACAGGCTGAAGCAAGAGAAGTCAGAAGAAAGGGAAGGGTGGAAGAATGAGAAGTAAATTGCATTGGGAATTACATGAACTCATTTCTTTTGGCTGGAACAGAGATGCAATTAATTAAGGAACAATTGTTTCTTTGACTTTGGAATGGGGTATCATTTCTAACCTGAGGATTAGTTCAATTCTTTGAGCAAGAAAACAGAACAGGTTGCTGAACCTGTCCTACTGATCTGTGTTACTGACTCAGATGAAGAGAACTTGCTAAAACAAAGGTCACTCACTTTATCTGTCTCTATCTCTTTGCAGCCTTTGTGTCATACTGACAGTTAATAAGGTGGGAGATGGGTTATAACATGAGCAAGTGTGAAGCGATTCACCTCAATAATAACAAAAGAAAAATGGAATATTTTTCAAGAGGCCTGAAATTTCCAAAGTATTTGGGTATATTCATAGAAGGAGCAGAGTACAGCAAGCAATTAGGAAGTTGAATAGCTATTGGTCTTCACTGCAACGAGATCGGAGTACAAGAATAAACAGGTCTTGCTACATTGCGAAAGGATTTTGAACACTATATGTAGTTTTGGTCTCCATGATCTAATGAAGAATATATATTTTTAAAAATCAACCTTTTCAGACATGTTATGATACACCTCCAGAACAGGTTGGGACTCAAACCTGAGCCTTCTGCTTCAACGATAGAGACACTACCACTATGCCACAAGACCCTTAGTAAGGGAAAACACTTGTGACCCAGAGGCAACTTAGCAAACTTTGAGCAGATCAGTCGCTGGGGGTGACAGGTTCATCCTGTGATGCCCTGACTTGAGCCTGTATTCCCTGGAGCTAAGAAGAATGAGAAGTGATCTCATTGACACAGAGAAGGTTCTGAAGGGACTTGACTGGCTCAAAACTGAGAGATTGTTTCCCCCTGTATGGGATTACTGCACGCTCAAAGTTGAAAGCTTGGACTGAGCCCACCACATACTTTCTAGTTAGGGTTTTCTTTCAAACTAACACACACAATTAAAATAAACTAATTTCTTCATAATCTACCTGTTCAGATATGTTATTATACATGTCTGGGCAGCTGGGACTTGAACCCAGACCTTCTGACTCAGGGATAGAGACACTACCACTGTGCCACAAGAGCCTAATCTTCTTCAGGTATATTTGAATACAAATAACTGATCAGTTCACTACACTTGTTTACCTTCTTGCTCTTTAGCTCTTTATGCTTTAAGCTTTCTTGTCACATGTACTCAAATTCGGGAGCACAATCAAAACTCCTAGGAATGTGGGTGTCACTGTCTGGGTGGGCATTTATTTTTCACCCCTAATTGCCCAGAGGGAAGTTAAGAGTCAGGAGGGGAATCATTGCTCTGGGTCTGGAGTCCTGGCCAAACCAGGAAAAGGATGGCAAATTTCCTTCTGTAAACGACATTGGTGAACCATTTAGGTTTTTATGATCATCATTATACCTAGTTTTATTCCATATTTTTTATTATGTTTAAATTGAGCTAACTGCCACTGTAGGATTCAAGCCCATATCCCCAGAGCATTGTCTGCAGTTCTGGGTTTCCTCATCCAATGACATTACCACCAGGCCACTGCCTCCCCAGCATCTTATTAACAAGAAAATACTAATGGGGAATCAAAAATACAGAAGCACAGTTTTCAGCACAGGGGCCAACCATTTAGGAGGAGAAATGCCTAGCCTCCAAAGGTTGTGAATCCTTGGAATTCTCTACCACAGAATGTTGTGACTGTTGTGGAGAGATCACTCAATGGATATAGGGAGTGAGCCAGAAGGTAGAGTTGAGGTACAAGCTTAGCTGTGATCATGTAAAATGGTGGAGAAGGCTTGAAATACCAAATCATCTAGCCTTGCTCCTAGTCCTTATGATATTATCATGTTACTTGTCATGTTTAGCTTTGTATGTTTGTGCACACATGAATCTATGTATGTATATTTCAGAGTGTCTATGCTTTTGTGTTTTAATTTCATACTAACGTAGCCAATGTTTTCAAGTCTTTACCAACTGGGAAAATCTACATGTATCACTTTAGAGGATAACATGACATTTGCCCAATGTGGCTGAGATCAAGTTCCATAAAATTACTTTCCACCAAGCTTTTACATTTCACAGCTTTCCATCCATCTGTTAGTTTATACTGTGCCACATTTTTACAATTGTGTTATATTGTGACAAGGTACAACATAATGTAACTAGCATCCCTGTCACTATTTTGTAACTGAGTCATTCACAGAGTTCAATGATTGACTGAATTCCAGGTGGGTGGTCACACCATGCTTCCAATTCGCTGGATGCCTCCTGAGAGTATAATGTATCGCAAGTTCACCACCGAGAGTGATGTCTGGAGCTTCGGAGTGATCCTGTGGGAGATCTTCACCTACGGCAAACAGCCCTGGTTCCAGCTCTCAAATAATGAGGTAAGAGGCTCAAAGCATCATCCCTGGATATCTACTGTGGTATTGGGAGGAGTTGGGGGAGAGAAAGGCCAGCATTGCTACAAAGAATATGGGGCTTAGAGACACAGAGCCACTGGGAGCAGAAGAGTGTCAAACTCACTCTGCAGTCTCTCAGGCTGCTAATTCCGCATTGGTCAGTTAGCTTTACTGAAGTGATGCATTAGTTTGAGTGGCCAAATACAGATTACATTGAATAACTAATATTCTCCTTTTCAATGATTAACACAAGACTCTGCCTTTTTATGACGTTATGACAATTCATGGAAGACATGCACCATTCCAATTCAGTGAAGTAATTTTTCAGTAGAACTGCTACAACCTTCATATATTTCTTTGAACTAAAATGAATCTGTAATTCATCCTTTCAATTTTATAATCGTTTGTTGAATCTCTCTCCTTTGAGTGTAACTCGCTATCATCCAATCCATTCATGCTGAACATCAATAGTCACAGCCGTCCCCTGAGATTCACCACCGTTAGCCCACATTATTTCCTACTGTATTTCCAATTAAATATCCATCCTTATTTTTGCTAACACGTCACACCTTGGTACAATATATCTTATTTTTATTCTTTCACTTGATCATTTTTTTTATTCTTTCATCGTTGGCTCGGCCAGTATTTATTGCCCATCTCTAACTGCCCTTGACAAGGTATGGGTGACCAGCATTCTTGAACTGCTGAAGCCCATATGGTCTGGATACCACCCACAGTGCTGTTAGGGAAGGATTTCTTGAATTTTGACTCTGCACCAGTAAAGGAAAAGTGATATATTTCCATGTTGGGATGGTATTTGGCTTTGAGACAAACTTACAGGTGATGGTGTCTGTGGTGCCTCTGCTGCCCTTGTCCTTCTAGATAGTAGAGACTGAGAGTTTGTAAGGAGTGCTGCGAGTAACCTTGTCTTGGAAAACTTGGAACAGTTCTGCAATGAAGAGTACAAATATCATCGTTGATTGTTGGAAAAATCTGTCTGGTTCACTAATGTCATTTAGGAAAGAAATCTGCCATTCTCACCTAGTCTGGCCTACATGTGACTCCAGACCCACAGCAATGTGGTTGATGCTTAACTGCCCTCTGGGCAATTAGAGATGGGTGATAAATGCTGCCTGGCCACCGATGCCATCATCCCATGAATGAATAAAAAAAAATGCAAAGTACTTTGTGCCATTTAATTTCCAAGTATGCTATTGAGTCCATCGAAATTTTCCCTCACTCCTGTCTTTGCTCCCTAAAGTCCAAGCAAGGTACTTTTGAGCCTAGCTGGTGCACCAATGTTGTGGTTATTCATTAACAAATCTGCCTGACCTAGACCGTATGGATTACTGGGCATCAATTTCTATCTGTCAAAACCAACTACTTAGAGTCAAAAAGTCATAGAGCTGTACAGCATGGAAACAGACCCTTCGGTAAAACTCATCCATGCTGACCAGATATCCTAAATAAATCTAGACCCATTTGCCAACATTTGACCCATATCCCTCTTAAACCCTTCCTATTCATGTACCCATCTAGATACCTTTTAAATGTTGTAACTGTACCAGCCTCCACCACTTTCTCTGGCAGATCATTCCATACACACACTACCCTCTGCATGAAAAAGTTGCCCCTTAGGTCCCTTTTAAATCTTTCCCCTCTCACCTTAAACCTATGCCCTCTAGCTTTGGACTCCGCGACCCTCGGGAAAAGACCTTGGCTATTTACCCCATCTATGCCCCTCATTACTTCTTAAATTATTCTTAAAAACAAAAATGCCCTTTCTCTTAATTAATAAAAACCCCCTCAGTGGGGGAAGTGACTCAATCATGATGACGAGACCATCCATTCACCCATTTTAAACATGAGAAGAGAAAGATTTAAAAAAGGCCTGAGGGACTGTTTTTCACACAGAGATTGGTTCGCTGTGGAATAAACTTCCAGAGAAAGTGATAGATATGGGTACAGTTACAATGTTTAAATGACATTGAGATAAATACAGAATAAAAAGTGTCTGAATTGATATGGGCCAAGCACAGGCAGGTGGGACTAGTTTAGTTTGGGATTATGGTCAGCATGGACTATTTGGAATGAAGGGTCTGTTTCCGTGCTGCGTGACTTTATTCAGATGCCTCAGACATCCTGTCCTAGCAAGTCTTATGCTTGTTGCCAATTCTTTCATCCCTTTTAGACAATGTATCACATTGAACCAGACTCTGTGTAATTTCAGCATCTTCTGGAACCTCAAACTGAGGTTCTTGCTGTCCCCAAGGGGACAATTTTCATCCCTGTAATGTTGCTGATTCACATTCCTACTTTAACTCACCTTAATGTGTGTCTCTGTTACTTCCAGACTCAACTATCCCACTGTCCTCCTGCCCAACCTCCCATGTTTCCCCCTCATTAACCTCTGCTACTGGCTTTCCATCTTGCATAAAGTCCCACTTATCCATTACACCTGACTTTGCTATAGCTCCTAAAATTGTCTGTCTTAAAAGCAAGTTAACAAGAGTCCATTCCTACATTGCAGACACTCTATAAATGCAGGTTGTTGTTGTCGTTATTCCGCTTGAACCTGACTTTGGTGGCACAGACTCTGATCGTCTCCTAACAATCTCTGTGCCACATTCCCCTGGGGCACAGGTGCCCTCCTGGGATTCACCGTCTTGCCAGCTAGTTGTACTCAGGAACAGGTGATCGCAATTGAATGCCACAATGGTTGCAATGTAATTAATTAAACTAATTAGCTCCATATATAATATGAGAGGAAGGGATTAACCACTTTGTTCGTAAAGCTGGGAAGATTTCATTTACTTTATTGTCGCTTAATTTCTTCTGTTTTAATGTTCACTCAGTTCCCGATACATCCACACACACATCCTGCCTGGTAATTAAATGCAGTCTGCAGGCTGTGGAGCGAGTGGTGTATTTGAGTCTATGATGAGCCAGATGAGCTTTTCTATTTGTTTGCATAATACTGTTTAGCAAAACAGTGTTCTCACATTGTGGAGAGATGTAACTGCCCTCTGCCATGGAGCTGTTTCAATGGGAGATTTTATCTGTGTCATTCTCTCATAATTACCAAGCCATGATTGGAACTCAGCTTAGTCAATTAGACACACAGTGACTTGCATTGTCACATCCTGGCAGGAAATTCAAATAAAAATTCACTTCCTGAAATATACAGGTTAGGTAGCTGTGAAGAAAAGGATACTCATTCGCAGAATGATTTAAACCCCTTGACTACTCATTATTCCCTCACAAGCTGGTATTAGCTGGTCTTTCGTTGGTGATATTAACACCTGAAATACTGGCCATTTCCCCACTCAGTGATATTAACCCCTCAAACACCCATCATTTCCCCACTCAGTGATATTAACCCCTCAAACATCCATCGTTTCCCCACGCAATGATATTAACCCCTCGAGCACTCATCATTTTCTCTCTCAATGATATTAACCCCTCGAGCACTCATCATTTCCTCACTGTGTGCTATCAGCCCCCAACATACTGGCCATTTCCTTCCTTGGTGATATTAATCTCGGAAATGTTAGGATTTTACTTGCTGACTGATATTAACCATAGACTGCTGTAATTTTCACACTGTCTCATGGCTCTAGAGACACGATTACACTATTCATAATAACAGAATGAGACTGTTTAGACCCTGTTCTGCTGTTCAATTCAATCATGGCTGATCTGCAACCAAGCTCCATATACCTGCCTATTCCTCATATCTCATAATAACTTGGAATACACAAGTCTATCAATCTCAGATTTAAGATTTACAAATGGTTGCTGCTTGTGGAAGAATGTTCAAAATTTCCAGCACACTGTTCAAAGAAATATTTCCTAATTTCACTCCGTAAAAACTTCACTCTGACCGCTATACCCCCTGGACTGAGAATCCAGCAGAAATAATTTCTCTCTGTTCATCCTATCTATCTTGTCAAGTCTTAAAATCTTTATCCAAGTCACCTCTTGACCTTCTAAATTATAAGGAATCCAATCGTAGTTTACTTTCTCTGTCCTTGTGATTTGAGCCTTGGAGTCCAGGTTTCCTCATGTAAATCCACTCTGCACTCTCTCTCTCAGTCCTTCCTCAAGTGTGACCCTCAGAACTGCTCACGAGACTGCTCTGGTATGGCTGAACCAGGTCTTTGTACATCTGAAGCATGGCTTCGACCCGTTTGTATTCTAGTGCTTTATGTAGGAAGATTCAGTTTTTCATTAGTTCCTGAATTATTTTCTGTTCCACAATTCTCATGGATCTCCACTCTTTTGGACCTCCACCCAGGTCTCCAAACAAGCTCTGCCTTTTGTTTAGGTCATGCCTACTGTTTACCACAACACTGTTTTCTCTGCCTTTGCTCCATGTCCTTCGCCTAACTGATAAATCTTGGGCATTCCCTACCACAGTAAGCTGAACTATCACCTAATTGAAAATACAGAACCGATGCCAACTGAGTTGAGAGGTATAGCTTAATATGTACTCTGTACCTTTTTTCTTCATCATTTTTAATATATATTCTTTTATTTTTTTTTGTCAGCTGGCTTCCTCTTTAGAATTCTCTGTTATTACTGATTTCCTAACTCAAGAGTTCCATAGTGCTTTCATTCAGTGTCTGCATTTAATTACCTAACACGTCAGTTGAGCACTAGAAATACTAAGGAGATGTAAGCTCTTACATGATTAAGTCCCTTCTGTTTCCTGATGTGCATAAGCAATAGCTAATTTCATTCTTTCTATTACATGTTTGGCTTAGTGGCACTTGACAGAGTGTCTCAAAGAGGTTAAGAAAATGGAAAGGTAGAGTCACAGAGGGGGGAGATTGGAGAAGGAAGGAGCAAAAAAAAACACTGTTAAATGTTTTAGCGGGAGGGAGGCAGGGCAAAACTGGAAGAATTACAGAGGCTTTCACATAGAAACAGGAACAGTACAAACACAAAGAGAATGGTCTTTCAAACCATTTAGTATGAAAGGAAGATAATGTAGTGATTGTAATGAGGTCAGCCAGCTAGACCTCATAGAATATGAGTTCCTTGATTGGACCAGATTAACAACCCCAATCAGGGAGCCCTGGCTGACAGGTAAAAAGAGGAGTGTTCGAGATTCTGATTGCTGGCTCTGAAGAGGCAGTACTAAAGCCAAGGTCTGATCATTTGTAAGTAGAGAGTGACTTGGTGACAGGATACTGGCCTCCATGGAGTTATTTCAGATAATTAAAGAGAAGAGCTTTCAGAAGTTTTTTACAACTAGGGCTGAGGAAATGTGGCTTTTTTTTTCTCTTTCCCTACTCTTTACTTGACTACAATAGATTTTTAAAGTTAAAAATGGATGCTGTATTTCCAATTCAGTCTGTATTTAGCTATGTAGAATCATAAGGATTTAGAAAGACAGGTACTCTTGAGTTAAACACAATATAAATTACATCTCTTGCTAAAATCCTCTTGGATAGAAAGTATGATGAACCAAAATGTGCTGATAGATCATGTGTTTCACTAACATCCACAAACACACTCAAAGCATGCAGAAAAATGCAACTCTAGAATATCAGAGATCACCTGACCAATTTAAAATGCAGATCTTTTAAAATAAAGGACATCAATAAAGATCAACCAATTCTATATCTGCAGGCTCTGCCTCTTCTGCTAAAGCAGTTGCTTTGAAGTTATCAAGGTGCAGAGCTGGATGAACACAGCAGGCCGAGCAGGAAAGCTTTCCTGCTCCTCTGATGCTGCTTGGCCTGCTGTGTTCATCCAGCTCTGCACCTTGTTATCTCAGATTCTCCAGCATCTGCAGTTCCTACTAGCTTTGAAGTTATCCCTTTTCCCCTGGAAAATACTGAAGAAGGGTCTAGACCCGAAATGTCAGCTTTCCTGCTCCTCTGATGCTGCCCACCCTGCTGTGTTCATCCAGCTCCACACCGTGTTATCTCAGACTTCTGCATCGGCAGTTCCTACTATCTCTTGTTGTAGGACTCTACTGGTTTTCAATAGAGGTTCTGTCTGCTGCAAGGCTGTTAAGGCATTTCTTTTGAACACAAACAGAAGTTGCCGGAAAAGCTCAATAGATCTGGCAGCATCTGTGAAGAAAAACATCAGAGTTAACGTTTCGGGTCCAGTGACCCTTCCTCAGAACTGGACCCAAAACGTTTTTTTCTTTACGGGTGCTACCAGATCTGCTGAGCTTTTCCAGTAACTTCTGTTTGTGTTCCTGATTTACAGCATCCGCAGTTCTTTCGGTTTTTATGATGCATTTCTCTTTCTCAGCAAGACAGAGGTCAAAGCTTAGCCGGTATGTTGTGGAGAAAGATGCTTATATGGCAGTTTATGTGTTCCCTGCTCAAGTTTAAATTTGAACATTTACACAAAAGATTGTATCACATAACTTCTTTCCATGTTGTTTGCATATTGCAATGACTCTGGACTACATCTCATGTCTCATAAAGCTTTCCTTTAGCCATTGTTCCAGAGCCAAGGTGATAGTTTTCATGGCCCATCCATTAACCCGTGAATGATTCATCCTGCATTTCGATATAGGAAGGAACTTCACAAAATTGCAGTAATGTTACAGCATAGAAGGAGGCCATTCAGCCCATTGTGTCAGCTCTGGCTTTTCAAACCAGCCACATGACCTTGTGCCAATCTCCTTCTTTGTCCCCATAGCTTTGAACGCTATTTCTATCAGAACTACTGTACAAATGTCTATCCTGTTTTTTAGATATAAAAGTTCTATATACAAACAGCCAGTAAAATTACATTTAATATTCAAGTACTCATTTGGCAGTACAGAAATTGAGTATTGCTGAATAAAACACATTTTGTCAAAGCTTTTTGCCTTGATTTCAGCAGGGACCTTTGCAGGTTGCAAGTGGATTCTCATTGATACAGGTATTGCCATGGAAAGTGTACCCATTAATGCTGACTGACAGTTAGCTGCAGGCTTTCTTTACATGTTAAATCAAGCACCCTGTTTGGTCAGGCCAGCACTCTGACAAATGACCCAGCAAATAGCCCTCACCTATTTTGTTGAGGTGAAATGGTGTCGTGCATATACATGTTCTTTGCATCTTCAAAAACAGAAATTGTTGGAACAACTCAGCAGGTGTGACAGCATCTGTGCAACTCAGCATCTGTGGAAACCAATCAGGGTTAACGTTTCGGGTCAAGTGACCCTTCCTCAGAAACCATCAGAACCAATCCTAATTGGTGGTCAATATAATTTCTTGCAAGTGCATGATTATTCAGCAAAGGTTGTCCAATTCTTGTGAAAAGACCTGATGAGTGCAAGTTGACAAGGTTGGACAAAATGTGTCTTTTTCAGTAATATTCAACTTAATATTCCATATACCACATCTCCATGACAAGTGTTTGGACAGGTAGATAATAACAAAGTGTTTGGGGAAAGATTTAAATGAGTCAGAAGAGCATTTAGTGAGTAAAAAAACTTCCAATGGAGAGCAGAAAAAGCTCAAGGGAAGCATTAACTCAGAGTTACAAGGAAGATGTAGGTATTAGGACAGAATATTGGAGACGTTGACAGGAAATCAAGAGCAATGGTTGATGGATGATTTTGCATATGGAAAGTGACTTGCAATGGTGTTTCACCTGACTCAGTTTTGGGTCCCTTGCTGTTTGTGTTAAAGATTAATAATTTAGCATTAAATTCAGGAGGCATGATTAGAAAATGTTGCAATTTTAAATCAAGCACATTGACCCTATTGGGTTAGGCCAGCAGTCTGAGAGATGAGCCAACAAATAGCTCTCACCTACTTTGCTGAGGTGAAACAGGTGCAGTGTGTATACATGTTCTTTCCTGCTGTTTCACCTCAACAAAATAGGTGAGAACTATTTGCTGGTTCAATTCTCAAAGCACTGGCCTGGCCGAACAGGGTCAATGTGTTTGATTTAAAATGTAAAAAGAGCTTACAGCTGTCATTTAGCACTAATGGGTGCTTTCTCCAAGAGTGGACTTGCCCTCCGATCAGCATTCTCCTCTCATACAGTATCAATGTTGCGTTTCCCCTGGCAAAGCGCCTGTGTGTGAATATGTGTAACCTCCAGCACTTACACATTCACCCCACTATGTGCCCAACTGACAGTCCTACGTGGTTGATAGTAAACCGGATGGCAGTCTACTGGAGGAAAATAAATGGTTTGGTTGAGTGGGCGGAAAAGAGGCAAATGGAATTCAGTTTAGAGAAGCATGAAGTAATTCATTTAGGGACGGAAAATAAAAATGAGGGAATATCCAATAAGTGGGAGGGGATACAGAAGGAGAGAGGAAGTGAGAGACCTTGGAGTGCACATCCACAGTCCTCTGAAGGTGGCAAAGCAGGTAGATAAGATGGCAAAGAGGGCATATAGGACGCATTCGTTCATTGAGCAAGATATTGAATACAAGAGCAGGGCTGTAAAGATGGACCTGTATAAGACAGTGGTTCAGCCACAGTTGGAGTTTTGTTCTGTAAATTTTTGTGACCACATTACAGAAATGACATAATTTCTCTAGAGTGAGTACAGAGGAGTTTTACAATAAAATTACAAAAGGTTTAAAAATTCAGGAATGAGGGAAGATTTAGATAAGCTGGTGTTTTTTTCCCTTGAACAGAGGAGGCTGAGGGGGAACTTGAACGAGCTGTACAAAATAATGAAGGGTTTGTACAGAGTAGACAAGAATAACCTGTTTCACCTAGCAGAGAAGTCACGGATTTAAGGTGATCTGTAGAAAGTTACAAAGAGACTTTAGGAAAATTGTCCTCACCCACAGTGTAGTGGCTATCTGGAACCATTACTCAATTTGGTGGTTGAGTTGAAAATTGTTGAATCATTGAAAGGGAACCTGAATCTGAAGCTGAAGTTCTCACGCTGCAAGGTTACAGACCAGGTGGTGGTAAAGTGTCTTAGAGAGGGCAGCTGGTTTATTTGGCCATGATGGGCTGAGTGGTCTCTTTGTGAGCTGAAACTTTTCTTTGGCTCTAAGTTAATTGAAAAAGGGTGGGGTTTACAAAGGAAGACAATCAATACACTAGGGGATATGGACCTATTAAAATTGGCAACGATGCCTTGGCTGGTGGGACAGACCTTGGAGTGTGCAGTTCTGGATTGGCAGGATTGGAAAGGTCGATCCGAAAGAAGATTAAGGTCCTTCATAAGTTTCATTTATGATGATAAAAGTAGGTGAAGATCTGCATAGGTACTAAGGAAATCCACTTGGTTTAAAACACTGACTAGCTAAATGAAAACACAAATATAATGTCTTTGAAACTTGATGGATTTCTTAGTGAACTGGCAGTGCAGTTATTAGACAGGACAGAATATGGCCGGTCAGTTACAGAAGGGCTGTGATTGAGCAAATTCAGAAAGTAGGTATTTACTACAGAAAATGACAAAAACATCACACTGGCCTGCATCTGTTCTGATCAGGTCATTCTTCTAGGAGAATTTTCATCGTTCGCTGTCTAATGTGGCACTCAGATTCTTGACTGTGAGTGGATGAGCAACCAGTGATTATCAATGGCTGCTGCACATTCTGTAAATGCACTCATACTTATGGCAGAAGGCATCTTCATTTAGTGTATAACAGGAAAGCGGTTCGAGCTGATTACAGACACTCACGGAGCATTTATGTCTTATTGCAGGTGATTGAATGCATCACGCAAGGCCGTGTGTTGGAGAGGCCAAGAGTGTGCCCTAAGGAGGTCTACGACATCATGCTGGGATGTTGGCAGCGAGAACCACAGCAGAGGCTGAGTATCAAAGACATTCATCGGATCCTCCAGGCTCTGGGCAAGACCTCTCCCATCTACCTGGATATTCTCGGCTAGTGGACCAAGTGCACCAGCCCCCTCCTGAATGTACTCTATCCCAACAGTAAACTTCGGCTTCATTTGGGAAAATCAAAATAAAAAAGTGAAGTGCCTGCTGTATATAAAATGTACAGTTGTTTCTGAGGCAGTTTTCCTGGTACCTGCACGCAGAAAGCTCCTGTGAAGAAATTGCAAAGGAAGTTTGGTTCCAAACAACATCCCTCCAAACTGGCGACACGCTGTCACCATGTCCCAACCCTATTGTAATGAGGCGAGAAGCCTCTGCCCGAGGGAGGGGGGGTGCAGAAGGAAAATCCGCAATGTTATTACGAGCCTCCAACCCACCGGGCCCCCTTGGATGATTGGTTCCAACCAATTTCTTCGCCACAAAGCCAACTTGTGACGAGGATGCTTTTATCCATTCCTATGTTCCGGTAGATTTCGCCTGGTGAGCTGCCCATGACATGAAGCTGCCCTGCCCTCAGCAAGGGCGGTGAATTCAGATGCTGAAAGGAATCTGCGTCAACGGCATTTGGGCAACCTTTCCAAGTTCACTTATAAGGGATCGACAATGTTTGGAACGTTGTAAATCTTTTGAGGGCAATTGCCTGATGATTGCAGGTTGCCCCTATAATGTGAGAGAAGTGTGACAGGAACACAACTCCAGGGTTGGTTGGGCTACTGAGCTGCAATACCCAGTGGTCAAAGGCAGGTGCCATGATGGTTCTTATTGTCCTACCAAGCGCTTGCTGTAGATCGAATCTGGCTGCTACTTTGGCCAGTTCTGTACTTTTTTTTTTGTTAACCAACTGTTACTTCAAAGTTGTTGTCAGCTACCTTGTGTGCTGCAGTTATGATGCTTTAATAGACGCCTGTATTATCCATCTGTATATTTATAAGCAGACATCTTTTCACATTACTTTTAATTTCCAGGCTACAAGACTCAGCAATGTTTGAAGAGAAAATAAACTCCATGTTAATTATGTGGAGGCAGGAAGAGCTCCATTCCGTTTACTTCCTGAGCTAAAGGTCACAGAGCAATGAGTCACAGGCACTGATGCCTGTCACAGGAGGGCAAAGTGAAGTGAAACCTAATCACTGTTTCCCAGTGGGTTACCGGTAAAACGTCTATAGACCACATACCCATTTGAAACGCATTGGATATTCTGCCAGCAGTAGTGACTGTTCATGCCAAGCAGATAGCCCATCACTCAAAGCCGCTTCCCACAGTTGGCATTAATCTTGCCTCCTCAGCCAATCTCCTGTACAGTGGAGAAGAGGTATTGTAATTCGCTTCAAAGGAGTGCTGGCTGGTCAAGTGGAAGGCCTTGTGTTAAGAGGCCCCACTCCCTCAGTGTAATTAAAACAAATGGTCCCCTTGGCATTAAAATAATATCAAGTGCGACTGGGCATGACTACTGAGTTTTAAAGAACCATCAGCCCGGTCAATTGCTCCTGTCTGATGCTTGTATGAGCTAAGGGAATGCCTATATTGCACTGAGACACCTCTTCCACCTCTTCCTACTGTTTGGCCATTGGCAACCTGCTCTTTGTCTGTGGACTGCCTGCTATCCAGATTAGTGCCAACTGCAGACCTGTTCCTTAGCAAAAGGAAGTAAAAGACAGAATGGTGAGCATTTGTAGGATATCAGAATGTGAGGATGACCTTTAAACTTGCTGAGTATCACCCCTCCTCAGCCACATTGTAGAGTTTTCCATTAGTATGTTTGTTCCGAGTAATCTCAAATACTGTGCTCCCAGACACTAACTAAATGAGCAAAGAACTAATATCTATGTTGTAGGTGACACTCTGCAGAAAACCCGAAGAAACCTGCATTGTCTCAAAGAAAGCAGTGAGCTTAGCACACCGGTCCTCTGCTTCATCAACCCCAAGCTTCCTTCTTGCATTGAGAAAACTTAACTCCCTTGTCTACAGTTCGGATTTGTGCTGAAATGGAGAGAAGGTGAAGGTACAGTGGCCCAATCATGCCTCTCCCTGCTATTCTCGTACATTCATGGACACTCACAAAATGGGCAGATTGACAACTGAACAAAAGATGGAAGCGCTGCTGACGACAGTAATGTTTCAGAAGCCCAGCAGGATATGGCACTGTGTACCAAGTAATAGCAGGCACCTCTGAAGGCTTGGCATTATAAACCTTTGAACAAGAGCTCAAGGACATAAACTGAGGGGGAGATATAAGTGGCTCTGAATCGCTGCATTCACATGACATATTATGGGATCTACTGAGCCACAAAGGCTGCAGACGGTGCACTCCCCGTTCAGATGTGTTTTTTTTGATAGGGTGCTCCTGTTTCAACATTACTCCAAAAAGAGCTGAAGTGTTGAAAACCTGCAGAATACACTTTGTTTTGCTGTTAACTTATTATGTTCTTAATCTACTACCATCTATGTCATGTTGCTTTTGGCAAAAGAGAATTAAGCAACACCTTGTACGTTTTGCTGCTATGTATGACCATTTTCTCCATCGCTACACTGTGAACTTCCAGATTTGGAAGTTCCTGAAAATCAAATGGTTATTATTTACCCAGTTTCAGCACTTCACCCACTGAACAATATCACCATCCTGGGAGTTATGGTTACATAACACCAGGATCAAACCTGGGAGTGACGCTGACTCCAATGAACTTAATTAATAAGGGTGTAAAAATTACCCTGGGCACTTAATTTGTGTGTGGCATAATCATAAAAAGATTACTAGAATATTTCTCTTGTATCTCTTGCTATTTTATAAACACATTTCCAATTTTATTGCAACTGCTGAGCAGAGGAAATCTTCATCAATGCATTTATGATGCCACCGCACACTCACAGCAAATGAATGTACCGCAAGAACTCTGGCCCAGCTTCTGCAACACCACAGCTGAAGGACAGCGATATGAGAATGGGAAAGTGAGTGCTGCCAAGTTCCAGCATTTATCTGTTTCAAATCTCTGTCAACAGGGTGCAGAATACAATCGTTGCCCCTCTTCCCAACTCTCCACTCTGTCTCCTGTTCAGAAGTGCAGATGAATGGGGTAGTTTGTATGTGACTGTGTAACTCTAACATTCTTTTGCCTTGGAAATGCAGTCAGCTGGAATGCTCATTAAAGACTCATTAATTAAGGGCCCTGTTATTCCATGTAGACTGGAATCTGACAGTCTTTGCAGTTTGCAATATATTCATCATCTGATAGCTGAGTGATTCTCTGTAAATCTTAAGCTGATTAAAAGCAGTAAAAATCTAAAAATGTTTTGTAAAATTCTGAGTAAAAACCTTAACAGAAGTGTTTTTTTAAATGCAGACTTGCTGCAGTGAACAAAACTGCAGATAAACTATCTGTTCAGACTTAATAATTGTGCTGGTCAGGTAGAGCAATCATCCAGGATGGATAGAAGGCAAAGGCTTAACTCAGTGTCATAAATCCACAGCCTTGTGAGGCTCAGTCAGTACTTGGTAGCCAAACTCAATGGATTGAGTAACTGTTCTGTAACTCACTTTTAATCATCCCTAGTGTTTTAAACAAATGTCAATCATTTGTGTGACGAAGCAGCTTGCCAGGGGTATTCCATGTCACATCAGCCAAGTGAAAAGAAATTTTGTGACAGAAGGAATGTATGCTGCTTTTCATCAAATGATTAACAGCAGTATATTGCCAGAATACTTCAATATGCGAGATATGGTTAGAAAAGTAGAGTCCAACAAAACTGTGAGCACTCATAGCATTTGTGCCTGTTGGCTTGCTCAAAGGCCCGAACTCTCCACCACACTACTAGCTCACAAGGGGACAATAGTTTACACCATCTTACCCTACACGTCAGGAACTCGCATTCTACCAAGGTTCTGACTCTAGCCTATTCTCCGTTTCCCTCTGCCCCTGCCTGTGACCCTGCCATTGGCAGGCATGCATTTAGACTTCCAAACTTTGGGCTCTGGAATTCTTTTCTTAATCACCTCCTACTTTTCACCCCACTGTCCTCCTTGAAGATCCTCTTTGACCAGGTTCCACCCAACAGGTCTTACTTTCTTAGTCCATTTTTATCTGATTACGCCTCTGCAAAGCAACTCGGAACATTTTTCTACATTAAAGGCGCTATATAAATGCAACTTGTTGTTGATGACAGTTTATGTGAGTGAAATGTATAGTCATATGTGGGCATGAGACCATGACAGTTTTTACCAGTTCTATTATCAGCCACATAATGACTGTGTCAAATAAAGGCCTTCTGCTCCTCACTTTCACACAAACCTCTTGTGCTGTCTGTCCTTTTGTGTGTGCTTCTCTTTTTAGCTGTCTCTCCATCTCTCTTTACAAATTGGTTTGAAAATGAGGATACGGTTGAAGTTAGCACTGAGACTAGAGGGTTGTAGAATATACACTCGATCAGAAGGATACAGGAATAGTTTAGGTCCCCCATGACAGAGCAGTCAGTGTAAAAGGCATGTGCCGATGGAAAGTCTGAAACAAACTAATGATATTGCTCAGTCAGCAAACACAGACAAAATAGAGAAACTAACATTTTAAATATGCACCTTGCCATCCAATCATACGCCAAAGTGGAAATGGCAGGGTAGTTAACTTGGCAACTGTGCTTGCTCCAATAAGTTTATAATCTCCTTTACCCCTATGCAGACCACACTCAGACTGGCTAAATTGGCCTATCCTCCCTGCAGATGTTAGCTCTGAGTTACCTGGAACTCATTTTCAAACCTGTTTGGATTTCACAGCAGTCCCCTCTACTTCCCGACTCTGCTATTTGCTCAGGCTCCACTCCCCCTTGGCTATTAACACACACTTTGTCTCTTTAATGTCTCAATATTTATTTTTGTCGCCAGGCTGATGTGATCACACCACATTTTTCTATATATATACACATGTATAGCTTCCATCCCTTCTCTGTTTCTGTTACTATGCCTGCCTGTCTGCCTTGTATTGTTCAGTTTTAAGGATGAGTCATCTCTTGAAACTTTAACTCAGACATTCTCCCCGTTGATGCTGATTGACTTGCTGGCGGCTTCCAGTCTTTTCTCTTGTTGCTTTGTAAAGTTGACAGCAGGCAGCTCACTGCCACCTTCTCAAGGGCAACTAGGGATGGGCAATAAATGCCGGCCCAGCCAGGGATGCCCACATCTCACTAATTAATAAAGAAAAAAGATGAAAGAGAAAGAATTGTAAACCAACTTGTGGAAGCCATGCCCTTGTAATGAAAAAATTGAAAATCCACTATCGGGTCTGGAATGTTGGACATTGGTCATATATTTAGCTCGGAAATTTCCTTTGGCATTTTATGGTTCAGTTGTCTCCTTCCAAAAATGAGGACAGGTTTTGTCTGGCTGCCCTGGAACATCCCAGTTTTATCTTCTGAGTAACTAACCTTGAATTGATTGGCTTGCTGGCTTATTTCAGAGGGGCTATTAGAGGTCAATCACATTGCTAGTTCACACCTAGACCAGACCAAGGTAAGGTTGGCAGGCATTTTGCTCCCTAAAGGGACCTTTAGTCCAGGTAGGGTTAGAACCAGGTAGGCTTTCACAACAATCAATAATTGTTGTCCCAGTCATCATTACTGAGACGAGTTTTCGATCCCAGATTTATTAATTGAATTTAATCACCACCAGGCTCTGCAGTGGCATTTGTATCCATGTCCACAGTTAGTCCTGAGAATTTTTTTTATGACACCGCAGTCTCTCCCTCCCTCTGCTTACCAAGAATGTGCTATGTTTCATACAACTAATGGAAGGGGACAGGCAGAAAATCTGCACTTATTTAATGAACAAAGGAATACATAATCATAAGTGATATCACAAGGACCATCAGACTCCAACTGCTGCATTCACTGGCACTGTTCTAAATTACATCTCATCTTTCACACAATAAAGTTTTACTGTTGTAAAATAAATGTGATTTACAGCCTATTGGGGGTGGCAGATGGGCTCTGGCAATATCACTCTCAGAACTGATGGGATTTTATTGGCAAGTCTGGGAAAGCTGACATAACAGTGTGTGTTGTGTAGATAGATCGATGTCTCCTGATGCAGCCCTACCCTGATGGTCAAGGTTACAGGACAGCAAGGGCTGCAGCAGCCACACAATATTAAAATGCTCCATCACCCCTGGATCGCCCTCGAGAGCAAAGTGTCCATTGTGTGACGGGACAAGAATCAAAGAGCTTTG
Organism: Ginglymostoma cirratum; assembly: GCA_024137785.1. Lineage (NCBI taxonomy): Eukaryota > Metazoa > Chordata > Chondrichthyes > Orectolobiformes > Ginglymostomatidae > Ginglymostoma > Ginglymostoma cirratum. The sequence goes on along the minus strand of JAHRHZ010000047.1, from coordinate 7,328,700 downwards.
TATTATAAATTAACTCAAAAACAAAAACAAAAACAAATTAACTCAAAACAAACAATGGTTTGGAATTAAACGTCTCCGAGTTGCTCCACGTATTTAGAAGCATTTTGGTCTACTCGATTTAATGTCCCTATTGTTGATGCCCTTTAAATGTAATCACATTTATGACCTTCTTAAAGCTTTTAGTGTCTGAGTTTCCTTAGACTGTGCGTTTTAAATGTGCTATGTGCATGGACGCATTAGCTCGTAGTGACAGGAGACATTGCAACTGGATGACTGCTAGAGCATGGGTTGGGGAGCAGTCTGTGAGTGGGTTACACCTCCAAATACATTGGGGTGACTTTCCTGCCATCACTTTGCCTGCAAAGATGTTGTAAGGGATGCACATGGTAGCCGTCTGGCACAACAAACAATAGTAACCATAATTATTTGAAATTTAGGTGTCGAAAGAACCAGACTACTTTGAACTCCTCAGAGATAGTAGGAACTGCTGATGCTGGAGGCTGAGATAACAAGAGGTAGAGCTGGATGAACACAGCAGGCCAGGCAGCATCAGGGGAGCAGGAAAGCTGACATTTCGGATCAGGACCCTTCTTCAGAAATTTCTCAGTGTGTTCATTCAGCTCCACCCATTGTTATCTACTTTGAACTCCTTCCTCTTCTATAAACTGGGGTTCCATGATGTTATTTCCTTTTGAGTTAAGGGATGTTGGCGTTGCTAACCAGGCCACTATTTATTGCCCACCTTGAATTGCCCTTTGGAACATAATGGTGAGCTGGAATCCACGAGGTATAGGTGCACCAATGGCGCTGTGAGGAAGGGAATTCCAGGATTATTAAGATCTCAGATTGCCATTTATGGCCACAGCCTCCACCGTGCAGGTTGCCCTGATAATAATATCCCACAGAGTGCTCCATCTGAGCCCACAAAATACTCTAGGTGCTGTTTCCCTGATTTAAAAGGGCCCACCTACATCCATGTTGTAAAACTTATTCTTCATTGCTGGAGCACCACTTCAGCACACTTTACCGATTACCTTTACCATCTGTTCTCCTTGGTCCCCCTCCCTACCTTTTTTCCATCATCAAATCCAATCAATTTTCCAGCCACCCCCCCCTTCAGTTCTGAAGAAGACTCACAGTGGATTTGAAACATTAACTCTCCACAGATGCTGCCAGTCCTTCTGTGTTTCCCCAGCCCATTCTGTTTACATTCATATTGGTTCTGCCGTGACCTCATGACAACTAATTAAATCTCTTCTTAAACAAATTCACAGCCACAGTATGGGAATCACAGCAAGTAATTTGTGAATTGCAGGATCCCAGAAACAGCAATGCAGTAATGGCGTGACAATCTACTTTAGCATTGTTGACTGAGGGATAACCATTGGCCAAGCCACTAGGGAGAATTCTTTTGCAAACTGGTGCAGGGGATTCATTTTTACATTAACCTGAGCAGGCAGATGTCTCATCCAAATGACAACACCTCTGAGTGTTCAGTTCTCCCTCAGCAGTGCTCTGGAATGTCACCCTAGATTGTGTTGTCAAGACTTTAGGTGGGATTTGACACCTGACTCAGAGTCTATGAGCCGCGGCTGACATCATGTTCTCGCATGCAGCAAAAAGCACCCCTGAGTCAAAGCAAAGTTTCACACAGAAAGCAAAGCCTCCTTGCAGAGAAGACATTATGCTAATGTAAACCTATGCCAAAAGTCATTCCCCCATTGTATAACATTGCTAAATCAGTAAATTAGTAGTTTCTTTCTACTGGAGCCAAATCTTTAAAGTTACTTTTCTGTTCTGAAAATGCGTTTCAGTGTTCTGTATGTTTTAATGGAAACAGAGATGTTCAGTTACATTGTGCTCTCTACAATGTGGAAGCCAGCATTTTTGAAAACCTCTGGAATTATTTTAGCCATTCTTTCTCAGAGTATTCCTGGAATACGAGCAGTAGGAGATTCTAATGTTGCATTTTTTGACATGGCCATTTCTCCACACTTCCAGCTGATAACAAGAGCTGATAACACTATGAATTCAGGAGTACAACTGTGTGTTGGAACCATTCAGTTCAGTGTGTCCATGCTGGCTCTCTGCAACAGCAGGTTAGCTAATCCCACTCCTCCGCCCTTTTCCACTGGCCCCTGAAAAATTGTTTCTCTTTAGGCACCTGTCCAATTCCCTTTTGAATGCTATGATCGAACCTGCCTCCATCGCCATCTCATTTTCTGCTTTCCAGATCCTAACCACTCACTGCATGTGCAAAAAAATTTCTTCATCACTCCATTATGTCTTTTCCAGGTTGCCTTCAACCAGTATCCCCTTGTCCTGAACTTTCCACCAATGGAAGTAATTTCTCCTTATCCATTGTGTGTAGATGCCTTGTAATTTTGAGTACCTCTATCAGATTTCTTCACAGCATCTTTAACTCTGACGACATCCTAAAAACAAATGGCAGTTACAAGCAACCACCATCAGGAAAGAACTTGTGTTCCTCTTGTATCTCTCACAGCTTTATAATGTGCTCTGGGACATTTCTAAACAATGATTTACTTAGGAAGTGAAGTCACTGGAGAAAAACAGCAGACAGTTTACAGTCGATCCTACGAACAACAATGAAATAAGTGACCAGATGATCCACTATAGTTATTCATTGAGGAATAGATATGGAATGAGACACCAATGAGAATTTCAGAGATAGTAGGAACTGCAGATGCTGGAGAATCTGAGA
>JAHRHZ010000047.1:7275652-7325575 GCA_024137785.1 Ginglymostoma cirratum | reverse complement strand
AAGAGAGATACGGCATTGTTTACATCAACCTGAGAGGGCAGACAAACCTGGCTTACTGTCTCAACCAAAGGAACATCAACCCAAAAGTAGGTAACAAATACAAGATGATATTGATGAGGTTACGGGAAGAAGGACCGGGGTAGTGTGTGGTGTGTAAGCATGACCGGACTGGATGGCCTGTTTCTGTGGCTGGTTTAAGAATAAGAGCATAATTGTAGTAATTAACAAATGTTTAATCAGCCAGCTCCTTCACTGAAATCCTAAATCTTCAATTGTGACCCAATCTCACAAAAGAAGCATTCTCATTAATGGCAGATAACCTAATGATGGCCTAACAATTGATCATTCATTCTTGAATAAATAGTTTTGAAAGGAGCCTTCAGTGCGTAAAAAGAAACTGTCAAATTTCCATTTCATAGCCCCCCTGCCTAAGTTGAATATTGACCCCACAGTCTGATGGCCATTAAGCAAATGCTAAATTTATACAGAAGTTAATTAAGATGCTGGAGCTGTTAAGTAAATACAAGGTGAGTTTATCCAGTTACCAATTAAGAGGCTACAGACATATTAACTCTGATAGTCAGTGTTACCAGAAGATTCCTTTCTTTTATTTTGTTTTCTCTCAAGTGTGACACAAGGTTGATTATGATACATGAAGAGTGGCAGAAAGAAAATACACACTGCGTATCCTGCCAGATAATATGGTTGGTGTACTGTGAAAAGTTGTTACAGAAACTCCTCTAGTACTTTGTAGATCTCGCACATGTATCTGTAACATTTACTGAATCATGCCTGAAAATGCTTATCCAGTTAGTGATGCTTGGAGTTTTATAAAGGTGACTCGGTATTTGGCAAAAAGCTCTGCTTTCATGTTTGCCAACACAACAGAGTTCTTAACAGACAAAAAGTACATTTGAAGAGTAATCATTGATATGGGAAACACAGGAGCCAATTTATGTACAGCAAGCTCCTATAAACAGCAATGCAATAATGAATGGAAAGTCAGTTTTTTGAGACTCTTTGGGGGAATAACTGCTTTGGGCATCCTGGAAATAATGCAGAAGGATCTTTCATCTCTGCACACAGGAGCCTGAGTTTAATGTTCATCCAACCAGTCATACCTCCTACATTCAGCTCTCACTCAGGACTGGGGTATCATCGTAATTTCGATACTCAAACCCGGAATCAGGACTTGAACAATGAAACCTTAATACTCCAAGGTGAGTAACCAACCAAGCCACAGATAAGATTTTTCACCTTGTAACCAAACAGTTCAAATTTTTGGTTTTGTTTTGAAGTGTGTATGGATGCCAGTTCCAATGCTTCAGTTATCTCCCTTGACAAGGTCTAATTGGAATATCTGGCTGGAATTTTGCTGGACTGACAGGGGTCTCACCAATCAGCCAAGGAGCCCCTTCATCATTGGTTTTGGAAAGAGGGGAGGAAAGACTGACCTCATCTGGGTTTGAGCATCAAAATTAAGGCGACACTCCAGTACTGAGTGAGAGCTGTTTGTAGGAGTGTTGCTAGTCGGCTGAACATCAAACTGAGGCCCCTGTGGGCAGATGTAAAAGATCATTCTAGTACAAAAGGTGAAGTCACATGGTATCAGGGGTGAGCTGGCAAGATGGTTACAGAACTGGCTTAGTCACAGGAGACAGAGTGTAGTGGTGGAAGGATGCTTTTAGAAATAGAGGTCCATGACTAGTGGTATTCCACAGGGATCAGTACTGGGACTTCTGCTGTTTGTGATCGACATAAATGATTTGGAGGAAAACGTAGCTGGTCTAATTAGTAAGTTTGCAGCCGATCCAAAGATTGGTGAACTTGTGGAGGAGGATTGTCGGAGAATACAGCAGGATATAGATCAATTGGAGGCATGGACAGAAAAATGGCATATGGAATTTAATCCAGACAAATGAGGGGTGATGCATTTTGGAAGGTCAAGTCACAGGTGGAAATTACACAGTGAAAGGCAGAACCCTTAGGAGTATTGATATGCAGAGAGATCTGGGTGTGCAGTTCCACAGATCACTGATGGTGGCAATGCAGGTAGATAAGGTAATAAAAAAGGCCTATGGTATGCTTTCCTTCATTGGAAGATGCATTGAGTGTAAGGATAGGCAAGTTATGCTGCAGCTTTATAGACCTTTAGTTAGGCCACACTTGGAATATTGATTACAGTTCTGGTCACCACACTACCAGAAGGATGTGGATGCTTTGGAGAGGGCACAGAAAAGGTTTACCAGGATGTTGCCTGGTAGGGGGGATTTTAGCTATGAAGAAATGTTGGCTAGACTGGGTTTGTTTTCACTGGAATGAAGGAGGTTGAGGGGCGACTTGATAGACGTTTATAAGATTGTAAATGGCATGGATAGAGTGGAAAGTATGAGGCTTTTTCCCAGATTGGAGGGGCCAATTACTAGGGGACGCAGGTTCGAGGTGCAAAGATGGAAGTTTAAAAGAGAGGCGCGAGGCACGTTTTTCACACAAAGGGTGGTGAGTGCCTGGAACGTGTTGCCAGAGGAAGTGGTGGAAGTAAACACAATTGCAGCATTCAAGAAGCACCTGGTCGAATACACGAATAGGAAGGGAGTAGAGGAATATGGATTCTGTAAGTGATGATAGTTTTAATACGGAAGGGCAAAGTGTGTTGGCGCAGTCTTGGAGGGCCGAAGGGCCTGTTCCTGTGCTGTATGGTTCTTGTTATATTGTTCGGCTGCAAGTATCGAACAGGTTCCTTCAGGTCTGATCAAAATTAACACAAGAAGACACTTGCACTTTAATGTGAATCAAATTTATTTACTTAATCTACTTATATATGTCAGTGACATATGCAAACTAATGAATGAATCGATTAGCTGAAACTACATAACAAACACATATATATTCTAACAGGCGAGTCTCACACTGCCTTCTATCCATCAGGGACTATGGTGACAGTGGTACTCAGAGCTCTATTGTAGATTCCACAGCGCCAGGCTTGTGAATCCTAGTCCGATGGTGAACAATCCAATGAGTGCGACAAAGTCTCTGATACTAATGCTATTCTGAATCTAAGATTTCATGCTGAATCTCCATTCATAATAATTTAAGCACTTTACCAATCCTCAAAAGTAGGTGGAAAACAAGACCAGGTAACCCCATGTAGACTGCACAAGCAGATGGTTGCACTGTCTGTCAAGGTCAGGCAGTTTCCCCCTTCTCAAAGCAGGCTGTTTTTGTGTTAGATGAAAACCAAGAGCACTGTGGGATGCTGTAAATCGGAAACAAAAACAGAAATTGCTGGGGAAGCTTGGCAGGTCTGGCAGCATCAGTGGAGAGAAATCAGAGTTAACGTTTCAGGTCCAGTGACATTTCTTCAGAACTGAGGGTAGATAGGAAACAATTGTATTTTATGCAGAAGATAGGGTGGGAGGAGGTGGTAAGGAGTAAATGATAGGTGGAGATGGAGACCAAAGTGAGAGAAGAACAGTTGGACAGACAAAGGAGTGGATAACGGTCAGCCTAAGAGAATGAATGGCTGCTATTGGGGACTATCAGTGGCTAACAATGGGTTGTGTGTAATAGCAAACCATGTGATAATAATGCCTTCTGTGTGGGAGATGGTTAGCTCAGTTGGCTAGGCAGCTGGTTTGCAATGTAGAATGGTGCCAACAGTGTGGATTCAGTTCCTGCACTGGTTGAGGGTACCATGAAGGACTTTCCTTCTCAACCTCTCCCCTCCCCTGAGATGTGGTGACCCTTAGGTTAACCTTCCCCAGCCATCAGTCACATTTCTCTCTCTAATGGGAGACTAGCTCTATGGTTTGGTAAGACTTTACTTAGATATCTGTATTAAATCTAGCTCCTTCTGTCCAATGGGCTCCCTTTTGAAAAAAGGAAACGCAATTGCTCGCAGGATTAGTTCTCTACTCCAACCAATCTAAATCTGGGGTATATGTGTCGGAGTCATAGAATCCCTACGGTGTGGAGACAGGCCCTTCGGCCCAACAAGTCCACACCAACACTTGGCGCGTCCCGCCCAGACCCATCCCCCTATAACCCACCTAATCTACACATCCCTGAACACTACAGGCAATTTAGCATGGCCAATCCACCTAACCTGCACATCTTTGGACTGTGGGAGGAAAACGGAATATCCGCCCACAGACATGCGGAGAATGTGCAAACTCCACATAGACGGTTGCCCGAGGCTAGAATCAAACCCGGGTCCCTAGCGCTGGTGAGGCAACAGTGCTAAACACTGAGTCACTGTGCTGCCGAATGAAAAAGCTTGAAGGTGAGATAACAGCTGGTTGTAGGCAAGTATGAGATAGTTATTTAACTGAATGTGGTTCAAGTAGCACCATGAGTTGTGAGTGTAAAATATGAGTCATGATACACTCCTCTCAGTGTATTTTATCTTATATCCAGAGATGCTTGTAGTCACCACTGAATGGTTTATTTGTTCCACCACTAAATCACCGCTGTTAGTTTTTCCTTTATCCTCCATCACTAAATCACCCATGTGCCTGATTAAGGTACCCTTTTACATGCAAATCCCATCAGGAGCAACACTGACAAAATAGCTGAGGAAAAGGTAGGGAGAGAGGGAGGGGACTAAATCACAAATGGAGTTGGAGGAGAAATCAGGTATTCCATTCAACCGCCCCCTTCCCCGATCTAAATTGGTGGAGCCCCTCAGTAATAGATTATAGACGTAGAATCATTTTGGGAACCCTTTAGCCCTTTGTCTTATGTGGTTTTTTTTATGACTTTGCTTTCGTCTTTGTGATGGTGAGTGCACTGCAAGGCCATGAGGAGAAGCCAGTACTGCAGCGTTACTGAGGGTTTAATAAGGATCTGGGTGCAGTTCATAAGTAGCATGCCAAGATTTTTCATTCTAAGTGTTAATTCAAGCTCAGGCCAGCTCCTGTGTTACTTTTTCTGAAGTGCCTCGAAGGCCAATTCACCTGATCCCTTTAGTATTCCTCTCATGCTGTGTGTGTTGTGTGTTTTTCCCCTCTCTCTCTCTCTCGCACTGTCTCTGAATTGACTGACGCAGCTGCCGCAGAGTTGTGGCGGAAATGTAGACATCGCTCAGATCACACTTGCACTGAAAAGGTCTCTTGTTGCGAGACAAGCCAACAAGTGGGATGCGGTACGCCCTGCATCTCAATGAGGTCAGAAGCTGCGAATGAAGAGAGAGCGAGTGGCTGAGTGAACACACTTCTCTTAATGACATGGTTGATGCGTGTTGTCACAGACTGGAGAATAATTTTCCGGTCATTGCTCAACACCTCATGACACTGGAATGCAACGTAATTAGAATGGAATGGAATGACATTGCTATGTTAAAAATGATATTTTTCTGCAGCTTGAACAGCGGGGGTGCAAAAAATGGAAATCATTGTGCATGTCCCAGCTGCGAATAAAACATGAGGATGGGTTGGCTGGGCAAGTGCCCTTCAACTGACAAGGAGTGTTGCCCCCTGAGGTGCCCAGTCCTCTGTGCTGACATCCAATTTATCTTGCAAGCTGGCACTGTGACAGGAGAATGATATCATTTGCTAAAGACGGGGATCACGTGGCAGTGGTCTGACTGTTTTCTTTCCAAAACTTCACTTATAGGCAAACCATTTAATAAGAACAATAGTGAACAGCTTCACTTTCAACAAAGTGGACATTGTTAAAATCAATCAGAGCCTGAATAAAACATGACCTTTTTTTTAAATGTTGCAGGGGTTTCCTGAGTGCCTATATCACTGAGGAAAGGCAAATCTGGGGACAGCACAGTGTGAGATTGGCATGAAATAACTCGGGTGAAAAACACACACACACACACATACACACGGAGTTGAGACATCGTATCAAGCACTGGGAAAGTTGTGACATGGATTTGGTAGAAAAAGCAACACAGTTGAAAAAAAATCTTTCATTTCCTAAAGGCAGGGTAAGATTGAGTGGTATGTTAAGACTTCAGATGGAGAGCTGCCCTGAAGCAATTTCAGAGCTGTCAGGAAATCCGACATCTAGATTAACCTTTGCACAGTGAGTCTTAGACAGTGACTCATTGTGATGCATATGCTATCTCTTGCCTAAACCCTTGCTGTAACCCCCCGTGTCCCTTGTCGGTCGGTCTGTCAGTCTCTTACTGTCTGAGGGGACCCATGGAGAAGACAGTCCCAGTTTTACACATGCCTGACCTCAAAGGACAAGCTTTGTCAGGGAAAGGCTGAAAGAGAGTTGCTAACTTTGGCTCTCTGTCACAGTGACCCACGGTTCAATTCTTCCTCGGGAAGATAATCTTATAGGGACTGTAATAATCCATTCCACTTGATTATCTGGCAATGATTTGTGTTAACTCATAGGATTCCTTCTTTGAATGATAGAAACCTTTCCACTCTAATCTTTAACATGAATAATTTCTGATTTGCTCTGAATCCTCTCAACACTGATGCATTTTCTGCTGAAACCATATTTAAAATTAGGTTTACTATCACATACTCAAGTCTAGGAATACCTGAGTACAGTGAAAAGTGTACAAAGTCGCCATTGTCTGATGCTATCTTGGTTACAAAAGTAGAACTTTAAAAAAAGAATTATCCTACTTGACCAGTTGCAAGGTTTTTATTGCGATCTACTGTTAATTAAAGACTTTGGGCGGATCGCACCTTCTCTTCAGACATTGCTTATATTTGATTTAAACGAGCAAATGTAGATTAGAATTGGAATAGGATTCCAATTTACACTCCAAACTGTAGAGTGACCAATGCACAGAGAAGAATTATTAACCAAATCTTCACACTGTTTGTTGAGTAACAGCCGTAGGTTACCCATCAAAGCATTGGGACTCTTTAATGAGTAACTCATGAGATGGGTCATTCCATGAACGTTCAAAGCTTTTCGGTGAAGACAATATATGGATTACTCCCCAGACAAGCAGGCCCCTATTGTTTCTTTTTGACTCAATGCATAGCAACGAAAAAAAACTCTAACAGGACATCAGCATTTTGCAGCGCTCCCTTGCACATACCACTGAACATTTCCAAGCTGTTTCTTTCGGGATGTCAATGGGATATTCTGAATTATAGTCATGGCCCACCTGCTGAGTGAACACTCTGTATATTGGGAACAAATGGTACATTGTAGTTGTTAAATCAATTCTTTTACCGTGGAGTGCTTGGCACATTTATATAGCACTGCCAGCTTCTTCCTTTTCTAGATCACTGATTATCCACGTCCTGCCTCAGAGTTGGAGGTTGGGGAAGGAACAGAACAGGGCATGGGTCTAGGCCCGAAATGTCGGCCTTTCTGCTCCTCTGATGCTGCATGGCCTGCTGCGTTCATCCAGCTTGACACCTTGTTATCTCACTTGGTGGAAGGGGTTGCTTCCTGAACCTTGGCAGTGAGGTATTATAGTGGTCCAAACCACTTCAATGGTTCTCCACCATTCCAGGTGCTGCTCCACTCCGCTGTCTTGCACCACATTAATGCATTGAATTGGAGAGACAGACGGACATGGGTAAACAACAGAAGCAAGTCATTGACAGGCGAGGACTGAAGGTAGGGTCAGAGAACGGGGCAGTTATAACTAGCCAAAGCAGGCTGCACTAAGGTTAAAGTCTGATATTTAATTATAAACATTGTTAATTGCTGAACAATTAGGGGGCTGAAAACATAGATTCTCAGGGATTTCATTAAAAATTTGGAAATCTGGTTAAGAAGGCATTTGTTGCAGGGTTTAATGCTATTCCAAGTTTCTGTCTTTTGCTTACTGTGTGGCTTGTTCATGGCTCTGATCAGCAATAGGTGCCATTTTCTGATGGATGAACTATATATGCCATCTGCACCTCTGCAGGGCTCCAAACAGGGGTCAAAATATTTTTTTTGAGGGCTCCATTTGAGATTTTCTAGAAGACTGCTTTTTAACTTTGCACATCATTTTGTTTTATTTTTGAGGCCTATGTTTTCATTCTCACTACAGTTTATCAGGTGAAGCAGTCACATTGTAACATTACCTTTAGTATTTGTGTTGGTAGAGTATTTGGAATCATGGAGGAACAAAATTAGAATAATTCATCAATATCCTCAAAAATAATCTTCCTGTTAAACCTAATGACACAGCACATAAGGAGGGCATTAATTTTCTAGAGCAATAGGATTTAAATTACTTTAAGACAACAGGTATAAATCAGCAACAAAAATTTCTTCTCAAAATAAGTGATGCTCGCTTCCACATACAAAAAGCCATCACCATAAATGTATAATCTACTGATTGACGAGGCTACAGCTAATGCATTTCCATCACGTGTGCACAAAGCTGAAACATCTCAATCCAACAGTTACAACTCCTTTTACTGCATCTCCGATCACAATCTCAGATTTATATTTGATTGGTTCACATGTACTTAGGCACAGTGAAAAGTTTTATTTTGCGTATAGTACAGGCAAGATCATACCATACAAAGTATAAAGGGTAATAGAAAAGAATAAAATGTTATGGCTGCAGCGAAGGTGCATAGACAGCGAGATCAAGAGTAAATTTAAAAGTTGAGAGGTCCATTCAGAAGTCTAATAACAAGAGAAGAAGCTGTTCTTGAATCTATTCATATGTGTATTCTAACTTTTATATCATCTTATATCTTCTGTGTTATAAATTTAACAGTTACCGCAGTGTTCATGATGGTATGATCCACTCGTTTATTTCGAGAGCTAACGTAGCCTGACACAAGAAATTCCACATTCATAGAGCCATTGAGTCCTATAGATGTACAGCATGAAACCAGGTCTTTTGGTCCAACTCATCCATGCCAACCAGATATCCTAAATTAATCTAGTCCCATTTGCCAGCATTTGGCTCATATCCCTCTAAATCCTTCCTGTTCATATACCCATTCAGATGCCTTTTAAATGTTGTAATTGAACCAACCTCCACATTTGCAAGGAATTCATTCCTCAGTGATTTGAAGTTTTCTTGCATCCTGGTTAGCTGAGTATTCTTTTGTTGACAGGTTTAAAACTGTTCTCCAATTACCCCATGTTCATCTTGCAATATCCTTCTTTCCCCACACCAACCTATTCATTATGTTATGACCAAAAGTGAGTGTACATACTTCTCTGAGATAGTAGGAACTGCAAACGCTGGAGAATCTGAGATAACAAGGTGTAGAGCTGGGTGCATACAGCAGGCCAAGCAGCATCAGAGGAGCAGGAAGGCTGATGTTTCAGGCCTAGACCGTTCTTCAGAAGAAGGGTCTAGGCCCGAAACGTCAGCCTTCCAGCTCCTCTGATGCTGCTTGGCCTGCTGTGTTCATCCAGCTCTACACCTTGTTATCTCGTACATACTTCCCTGTTTTGAATACCTCCATCCACATTTCCCTCATTTTTTGTTTATTTATTTGCACATTTATATGGTCCAGGTTGAGTAGAGAAATGGTGCTGGACAATGTGCTTCCATGGTTATCAGTGTAAATTGCTAATCCAAAATTATAGCCTTGATTTAAGATGGGATGCATTGTATTCACGACTCTGAAATAAAGGATTTGACAGTGTTCATTTGGACCTTGAAGGGTTATTGAGTTGGTGGAGAAAAATCAGAGATTTGATCTACTGCCAAAAGCCAATCCATTAAAAATGTGGGAGGTGATTGATTGATTGAAGAGGCCAGTCATATTCACTGTGATTTCAGTAATGATTGACATGGTCTGTTCAGCATTTCTGATCTTACCTAACAGTTTTATCTATTTAGTGAAACGTGTATGAATTTGTTCAATGGCTGTTGTGTATTAGAGCAAAGGAGTGCAAGTATGACTTTAGTCAGCTGACATAATCGATAGTCAGCTATTTTTAGATGCAGAGCAATTCCGACTTTTCAGTCTTATCCTTGGAGTTTTATTGTTTAATCTTTCAAAGTGCTGAGGATGGAATTGCTCAGCTTGCATTGTGTGGTGGCATCATAAATGTGTTAATTCGGATGCAGTCACAATATGGCTATGTAATGCTGGGTTAATTTGCTTCCAGCCCTTGCTCTGTTAAAATGTATTCAGCTTCTCTCACTTTGATCAGCTTTGGTTGTCTAGAGTTTATTGTGTGCATTGTATGACTGTTTAGATATGGGGCTGTACAGGGTGGGGTGATGGGTCCCGGCTGCATCTCCCAAAACTGTGCACAAGAAGGCAATAGCTGTTAGTAAACTCAGTCAAGTTACAACCACTCCCAACACTCATGGCATTGGGTTTACTTGAGACTTACAACAGGGGTCAAGAATATACAGGCCCTCACACAGACCCCACTCCATAAGAAAATAACTATGAGAATATATCTACTCTGCTTGACCCTTGATCAGGTCCCATTCTCCTTCACTGCTTCATACTCCACATGCCCATACATGGGCTGATCTATGTTGTCTCTATTTGGTTCACAAAAACCCACACCTAACTGGATACTATTTCCTATTTTTGTTCAGGATCTCAAGTATAGCTGCTCTAACGCTTGTACATCTTGTAGCCCACCTTCCCCTGCTGTTATACATGGGAATGCGCTGAACCCTTTACCCAAACACCCTCACACCAATAAAGTTTGTGCTTTTCCACTTGGAAATGATCAATCTGCTAATTCATCAGATTTTTCTTTTAGAAGGTGGCCTACATTGGGAAAACGTCTGAGAATTTTTATTTTCAAATCAAAGGTCAGGTGGACTTGTGAGCAGCATATCTGAGCTTCAGTTTAACTATTTTTTACAATGTGTTCCTGGGGAACAAAACTGGCAGATTTTAAGTAGAAAGTTAAATTATCTGAACAATAGGATTAATTTAGCATAAATAACCCAAGGGATTTAATAACATGAGAAAAGTCCTTCTTGATTGACTTAATTCCTTCAATCTCTTCCATTTACCATACCAGGTGCCTACTTCCAACACGCATGGCATTCACACAGATGCTGTTTACAGATTGCCTGAGCGATAACATCAAAGGTGAATATTGGGAAATTATGGACGTGGATCTGACACTGAACTGCTGTCTCCATGATATTAGATGGAAAATGATGATGTTGGGATAATGGGAATTAACTGAAGGAGGATCAGTGATTGATACAGTGTCTGGAATGCAGTTATTTGCACCTTTTTCCCAGACTAATGTTCTGCAGTCTGTTTTGCGTACTGTATCAAATTCAAATGATATTAAATTTAGTGCCTCTTGCTCATATCATGTGTTATCAGACCAGATCCCCTGATCCAAGGAAAGTGCTAGATTTTAGTCCCCACTCTTAAAATGGCCATGAACTAACAATGGGTCACTTTTCCCCAGTAGAAGGTGCAAACAAAATTGCAAAACAGAAGGGCACCCTGATCAAGAACCAATCCCAAATCATCTATTTACATTCTTCCATTTGGTCAGGAATTAACATGGAGTGCAATCAGCACCAATGCAGAAATCATCTTTCAAATGCAGACACAAAATGCCACGTTAATGCAGGGTCAGAAACACTTTGGAATGTTTCGAATTGGTATGATGCTGATATATAGACACATGTTGTATTATCAGACTGTCATAAGCTCACTTGAATCTCATTTTGAAAACTTTGTCATGACAGTTTTCCTTCTAGCTGATGGAAATTGAATTGTTTCGTAAAATACATCAGCCAGATTGGTTCCGATCGACTCCACGATATCTCTGGTATCTCTTCCCATCCAGTCAGGCCTCTGTCTGCACTCTTGACATTTTCCTTCCCATTAGCCAATGCGAAAGTTGCTCCATTGACTTTGTCAGTAATGGAGTTTGCCTTGCCTGAGCAGCCACAGATAATCATTGACTCCACGACCTGCGCAGATACATGTTTTTTCCTTCAGCAAGTTGTACTACTGTCCTTCATATATTTTAGCATCATTTAGAAAAATGAGAATAGGTCGCATGTGAATGGCTGTACCTCTAACAGTCTTCATGTAGTCATTTAAAAATACACTAGTTGTCACACATGCTTGGGTCAGTTAGACCATAGAACAGTACAGCACAGTACAGGCCCTTCAGCCCACGATGTTGTGCTGAACTTTTACCCTAAATATAAGGTCTATCTAACCTTCACCCCTACCTTATACTATCATCCATATGCCTATCTAATAGCCACTTAAATGCCCCTAATGAGGCCGACTCCACTACCCTCTCCAGCAATGCATTCCAAGCCCCTACCATTCTCTGAGTAAAGAACCTACCTCTGACGTCTCCCCTATACCTACCTCCACTCACTTTAAAACTATGCCCCCTCGTAATAGCTGCCTCCACCCTAGGAAAAAGTCTCTGGCTGTCCACTCTATCTATACCTCTGATCATTTTGTACACCTTTATGAAGTCACCTCTCATCCTTTGTTGTTCTAAAGAGAAAAGCCTTAGCTCTCTCAACCTTTCCTCATAAGACCTTCCCTCCATTCCAGGCAACACCCTGGTAAATCTCCTCTGCACCTTTTCCAACATTTCCACATGTTTCCTGTAAAGAGGTGACCAGAACTGGACACAATACTACAAATGTGGCCGAACCAGGCTTTTGTATAGCTGGAACATAACTTCACAGCTCTTGATCTCAATCCCTCTATTAATGAAAGCTAACACACCGTACGCCTTCTTAACAACTCTATCCACCTGGGTGGCAGCTTTCAGAGAACTGTGAACATGAACCCCAAGATCCCTCTGCTCCTCCACACTGCCAAGAATCTTTCCGTTAACCCTGTATCCTGCTTTCAAGTTTGTCCTTCTGAAATGAATCACCTCACACTTTTTGGGGTTAAACTCCATCTGCCATTTCTCAGCCCAGCTCTGCATCCAATCAATGTCCCTTTATAACCAAGAAAGCCAGTTGCTGGTGCTAGTCAATTGATAATGAAACAATATGCCATTCACTTTGAGGAGAACACTTATCAGTTTTAGGAACATTAAAAAGTAGAAGTAAATTTAATTGTAACATTGAAATCTCTCAGGATTAAGTGGTGAGAATGTGTGATCAGGCTTCTGGAGATCTGGGCAAAGATCTTAACTAAAAGGGTATGGATCATGGTTCAGTGTTGAATAATATTTGCTTCTTTCGTTGGGTAACTTGTAATTTGTTCTTGATCAGGAAGATTCCTCCACATATGAGTACTTAGACCTCAGTCTGGTTTCTTCAATGCTCTTTATTTATACTGTGGCACATTCTAAACTACTGGGCAAGTACACCCCTCTCTTATGCAGACTGTTCCATCACTTTTAAACATGGCTGTGGATTCCACTGTTATGTCATCATACACATCACTAACTCATTCCTCTGGAGCACCAAAGCCACAGGGCCACAAGCCTTATAACATGTGCTATGCATTGCTAGAGATGTCAAGGCTGGGTTTTACCTTCAATCAATAATATACAAGACAGATAAAGCATTTTTAATTAATCTAACCAGTGCCATGATATCCTTTTATATCATTTTATATCATATCCCCATTTCTGAAGAAGGGTCCAGACCCGAAATGTCAGCTTTCCTGCTCCTCTGATGCTGCCTGGCCTGCTGTGTTCCTCCAACTCCACACTGTGTTATCTCTGACTCCAGCATCGGCAGTTCTTACTATCTCCCATGATATCCTATTGTCTTTACTTGCTCACAGAATGTGAACAGGATTGAGCATTTGCATTCCTCATTCTCTCACCAACAGCATGATCTTGCATGATAGAAGGCATTTGGAGTCAAATATAATGTATGGACCAGAGATGACTGAGTAAAGGGCAGAGACAAAGGTTCAGTGATGGCAGAAAGAGCGAAAGACGGTGGAAAATTCTGCTCTTCTTGGTGCTATGCTTGGAAGAGGGAAAATAAATGACTTAATCATATCCCTTACCTATGGCTTGAGTCATCCTGCGATCCTAGGACTCTGGTAGGTGTTTGTCCTACAAATGTTACCACTTCCCAGATGTTGCTGATCACAGCCTCTGAATAGTCAACATTTCTCTGTTGGCTGGAGTTCCTCCCCCAGTCTTTTGATGCCAGGAGAAGGCCCACTGGTGGACTCTCCACTGCCTGGTTGGCAGTTCTGACAGGTCTGCCCAATAAAAAGTAGTGCAGGTCCTTTGCCAATTCTTGAACCAGTGGGTGGGAGCTCTAAAACCTCAATGAGTTTCGACTGCACAGTGTGACAGAGACAGAGTGGCCAGATTTTTGCCAGCCCTTCAGTGGCCTGGGCACAGCTGAGAAATGTGGAAGAATAGAGAGAGAATGAAAATATATGATTCTGAAAAAGTCTGTTTTCCCCCTTAAGGTTGAAACAGCTAAATGAGAATCTCGCTACCAAGTGGTTAGCACCTTATTTCCATGTGTTTTCATGTCACGAGTAGCTAATGTCACCTCATTTTTTGTGCAGGTCAAAGTTCTCCCACGTGCAGGTGAGAAACTAGATGGTGCCAACTCCGAATTTGAAAGTCAAAGTGATTTCCTGGCAGATGCAGTTTGCCACTTGTTACACTTGGCTCTCCACGCTAAAGTCTATTCACCACCTTCTCATTGCACACTCCACAGGCAGCAACCACCTCCCCGCTTCATCCATTGGATAAACACCATGCATCCATAAATGATGGATCTGAGGAGTCTTAGCTTGCTTTCTTAGCAGTCACAGTTTTTGCAGTTACCTGGGCACTCATAGCATGTTTTTCTTGCCTTACCTGTTAGCACATTACCACTTCAATGAGTGAGAACCTATAAGCTCACAACATGTCAGGTTGACTTGCTTTTAACACAAACAGAAAAGCCATGTATCATGGTTGCTGCACTGAACAGTCAATGGGGTGGAAATGTTGCTGCACCATCTTACATCAACTTCACGCCCACGGTATGTACCAGCAGCTTATGCTGCAGACATACTGCATGTGCTTCAACCAAATGGCCACGTTTAAATATCAAAGGAGAATAATCTTCAGTGAAATGGAAGTGGGCAATAATCAGTTGGGGGGTTGCAGCATTCAGTCATGGATATTATTTGACCCCAATCCAGGACATTGACCATGATGTGACCAGAATCCAGTCACAGTCAGTCCTGGGGTTTGGGCAGGTACTGTCAAGAGGCAATACCGGGGAGCAGTACAATGGAAAGTGGGAAATTCAAGTCTTGGGGTGGTACGTGTAACGTTGGGACTCTGAGGGGGTAATCACAATGAAGTGGGGGCAACTTTATCCAGAATCAACTTATTACATGTTCGAGGCCATTGGAACAGGCAGGCACATTTTCCAACGGGTGGTCAATGGGATGATTAATGCCATTAAAAAGGTGACAAGTTTTTTGATCCTTGTTTTGAAACCATTATCACTCTTGTTAAATCCCATTCTGGCAACTTAAAATAAAGCTCAGGTAGAAAGTTCCACCATTTGCCAATCTGTGGGAGTAACATTATCTGTTCCCACAGCTTGATGTACAGGAAAGAAGAATGAGAAACTGGTAAACACACAGCAGCAATGTGGATTAAAGAACTTCTTGATCGAATGAGAGGCAATAGCAACAACATTTATAATGCACTTGCCCTGCAGTTATAAGGCAAGACGTCCTCAGTTTAGCTCAGAGTGTAATTGTGCCTACTGTGTGTAAAACTGAATGGAGCTGGATTCCACAGAATCTCTGCAGGGTCTGAACTTTTTAGATGTCTGTGATTGTATCATGTGGAGATCCTTGTGGTGCAGTATGAAGCTTATCTGTCTCTGAATCAGAAACTCCGAATCCAAGTCTGACTTCAGGATTTGATGGTCCTAACTCACTCATAACACAGCGAAGCAGTCCAACTAGCAACTTGTAAATCTTTCCAACACACACTGATGGCAGGTGCTAAATGTGGCAGAGGTTCCTGGTTAATCTGTGTTGAAAAGACATTGGAGCCTCTAACATCATTACCCGTAGCTTCGGAGTGCAACAGGTAGCAGGCATGGGTGTTGCCATGGTAACTCGGACTCCTTGGAGGCCGAGGCATAATCTCCTGACTCCTCAAAGCCTGTCCAGCATCGACAAGGCACCAGTCAGGGGTGTGATGGAATACGTCCCACTTGCCTGGTTGGGTGTAGCTTCAACAACACTCAAGAGGCTTGACACCATCCAAGACGCAGCAGCCCGCTTGGTTGGTATCACATTCTCAAGGATCCATTCTCTCCACCACCAATGCTCAGTCACAATAGTGTGTACTATCTACAAGATGCAGCAAGATCCTCAGACAGCACCTTCCAAACCCATGCCCATGTCCATCTCAAAGGACAAGGGCAGCAGATACATGGGAAAACCACCACCTGCAAGTTCCTTTCCAAGCCACTCACTGTCCTGACTTGGAAATATATCACCCTTCTTTCACTGTCGCTGGGTTAAAATCCTGGAATTCTCTCCCTCAGGGCATTGTGGGTCTATCTAAAGCACATGGGCTGCAGCGAATCAGGAGGCAGCTCCCTACCAGCCTTTTCAAGGGCAACTAGGGATGGGCAATAAATGCTGACCAGGCAGCAACACCCGCCTCTCTCCAATGAATAAAAAAAAACTTATTTGGTTCGCAACCAGTCATTAGAGAAAGAACATTCTTGTCTTTCACAATTTGAACCCATATGTTGACCCAGACCCACAACAATGTGGGTAACAATTAACAGCCCTCTGAAATGGTGTTTCAAACCACTAAGGAAAGGTTCAATAAGAATAAGGATGGTCACACACCATCCTGACTCGGAACAATATCACTCTTCATTCACTGTAGCTCGGTGCTTTTTTTTTTCCTTTATTCATTCACAGGATGAGGGCGTTGCTGGCTAGGCCAGCATTTAATGCCAATCCCTAATTGCCCAGAGGGTAGTTAAGAGTCATCCACGTTGCTGTGGGTCTGGAGTCACATGTAGGCCAGACCAGGTAAGGATGGCAGTTTTCTTCCCTAAAGGACATTAGTGAACCAGGTGAGTTTTTCCTGACAATTGACAATGGATTCATGGACATCATTAGATCCTTAATTCCAGATAGTTTATTGAATTCAAATTCTACCATCTGCTGTGGTGGGACTCAAACCCAGGTCCCCAGAATGCTATCCAAGTCTCTGGATTAATAGTCCAGCGATAATGCCACGAGGCCATTGCCTCCCCTGTGTTTCAGTGCATTGACAAACATGAAGGTAGCTCACCATCACCTTCTTGCATGCAATTAGGGAAGGACAATAGTGCTGTGGCTTTGTCAACATAATACCACAAACAAATAAAAAAAAAAATTGGTTCAAAAAAATTTTGGGGGTGGATTCTCTTTCTTATTAGTTGTGCCTTTTCTAAAAAGAAAAGCAGCAAATTACTTTTTTGTCATTAGCGATAACACAGAGCAACCCAGTCTAATCTTTACAGATTTGTTAGAAAAAGCAGTTCCACCTTTAATTGGTGCTTGTGGTACACAGCCTGTATGCAGTTATCCAATTCAGTGTTTATTTAAATATTTATTGTACCTCAATGTGAAAACAGCTCAGTTTAATAGAACATTAAGTTTTACTGTGGTTTAACACTTTGCAGGGTTGTATCCACTCTGTAAAACATTATACTGTTTGGTTATAACTTCAAAGCCTTAAGGAGTGACTTCCAAATAGTGCCACCAGTTTCTCATTGATGCATAGCAGTTGCTTGGTCATTCTCTATTTTATACATTTACTGCAATAAATTCTGCAATAAATTTAATGTAAAAAGAAAACAGCCTAAACACAGGCACTGTTACGAAATGCAAACACAAAGGCGGATATTAGGAATGTCAGGCACTAGCTTTATGATAATGGCTTCAGTCTTCCAATTGCTGTAACTACATCATATCCAAGACTGGAGCAAGCAATCTGACAGGACAGAAATAGTGAAGATTTGAGTAATGTCACGAACAGGTTCAAGCTGGATTTTGCCAGAAAACATATGGAAACAGGTTCTCTATCCGTGAGTAATAACAGCAAGAAACAACATCATAGAGGTGAGAAAGGGGAAGGGAGGAGAGGCTAGATCTTTGGGACACCCCAGGGGTAATGGTGCTGGGATGGGATGCAAGGCCACTGTTGGAGATATTCTGACTACAACTGGATTGGAAAGGATGAACTAGTGTTGCGACAAGAACTGAGATAGATGGTGGAGAAAAAGTGTTAAAGGAGATCTCAGTGTTCATCACTCCCAGAAGAGGGATGAAAGAAGTTAACAGAGATGATGTTATGGTCTCAGCCAGAGAGAATGTCATTGGTTAGGTTTGTTCCAGTGTAGCACCAGGAATGTAAATCCATTTATGTTGATTGTATCCAGGAACTCTAAGCAAGATGGTCAGACACCTGAAAGGCAAAAAAAAACCCAAAGCTTTTGAAGAGGACAAAGCGATTGTAGATGGGCTCATATTCTTCAATGTCAGTGAGATTGGTTGATAGTGTAGGCTTTGAAAGAGAAGCAGAATGTACCAAAGTTGAGGAAAATAATTTTAGCTTGTAGAAGGGACTTTGGGTGCCAGCAGTTTAGTGGAAACACAGACAATGGGTAGGAGGTGGACCTTAACATCAACAGAAAGAACAAAAGGCCTCAGACCCAGAAAATTTGCTTAATTACAAAAGGAAAATGGGCATATGAGCCATTGAAGGGATAAATTGTAGTGAAAAGTCTATGAACTCATATTTAATGTTGAAGGTGAGGATATGGGGAGTTGGAGAGAGAGTTTACAGGGATAAATGGTAGTGCAGACAAAAAAAATGAACTGAAAGATGCCTTTATTCTTCAGAATATCTTTGGTTGTAGATAATGTTTGTAAAGAATCATGGGGTCAACAGCACTTAATACAGGTTAGTCTGCCCGACACAGATTTTACTGCTTGGACTGGCAGATTCAATAATGGGGCCAAACCAGGAGGAATGAACAGAATGAGGGGAGCCAGGGCTTTTGCGAAGGGTTAGGGGATCAAATGGACTAGTGAGGAATTCAATGAGCATATCAAGGGCTGCAATAGACCTCATAGTAAATGGGAGCTCAGTTGTAGTCATTTAGGAGTTGGCAGCCCTATTCCACAAAAAGGTAGGTGCAGATGGAAATGGATTTGAAGGATGGAGGAGGATAAAGGTGGCGAGGAATAGGAGGAAGTGGCCAGAGATGGACTTGTCAGTGATCAGGATCTTGGGAGTAAAGAAACCCTGCAAAATGGAGATCTCAAGGATAGTGACTGTGAATTTGGATGACAGGTTATCTGGAGGAAGAGTTTTGGGGAGGAGAGGAGGACATTTAAGTTCACAAGAGAAAGGAGAAGGGAAGGAAAAAAATGGGGATTGAAATGAAGATGGATGAGGAGTCACATAGTGCAGGACGGGAGGGAACCTAAAGGAGCAACTCAGGACTGGGCTTGAAGATATAGAAAATGAGAATTTTGTGTGAAATTTGAGAAGGTTGGAAAATTGCAATGAATGAGGAAGAAGAAAGTGCCAGAGGAGTGGAGGAGAGGTCAAGATACAACCTGAAGATAAGGCATACCTTGTAGCAGTTTGAGAGGAATAAGCATTGGTCAGTGTGGTCAAGGCTCTTTAGTAAGTGTCAATAACAATTAACTAGTTTTCAGGTAAAGCTACAGTGAGAGTGCAAATATCTAAAATAGGGTTGCAGATGGAAAGGTCATTGTTTACAACTGAAAGGAGGGAATTCTGGAGGGAAGTTAATAATAAACAGATATTCCCTATTCTTGAAGGCCTCATCACTGGATACATTCACAAAAGGTAGTTTTGTTTTAGATTTCAAAGACATCAAACAGTAGGAGAGAGAATGGGAATATGGCTCTCAAACTGAGGATCAACCATGATCATATTGATTGGCAGAGCAGGCTCAAAGGGTCGAATAGCCTACTCCTCTCCCAGTTTCAATGATTCTATGAAATGTTAAATTTATATGATCAGTGATGGCAAAGTGATTAAACATGGAGGGAAGCCTTACTGGATGGTTAAGGACATACAAAATAATTTGTCAGGATATATATTTTATGTATGGCACAAGAGCAGAAGTGAATTATTTCCTTCAATAGCACCATTTTGTTTAATTCCATTCCATATACACCCCACTGCAACCCTCCTTCTATGGTACTGTTGTTTTTACACTATTCCTGGAGGGCAGCATTTTTAATTTGTTTATTGGGTGTTTCTGTCAATTTGTTGGTGGGTTTTTTTTAATGAAAAAGAAGAGTTGGGGTCTTGTTCCTGGTGGGGAGTTTTGTTTTTCTTTGTAATTTAATTCATGTATGTATTTTATAACAAGCAAAAAAATGAGTTGGATTCTTCCCCAGTGAAGAGTTGGCTTCTGGACAGGAAAAGGGTGCAGAATGGAAAATTGAACATTGATATTTGCGCTAAACTAAATATTTACAATAAAACCTTTGTAAATCTCCAAGAATCTTTTGCTGCCTATTTCAACGTATAGGCATTGATCTTTGGAACAAAAGGGTGAGGGAAGAAGAACAACAGAGAGCATTGGACACACGGAAAAAGTAAGGGGAGTGAAGAAAGGATAAAACAGAAATGGGGATGAGGAAGGGGTAGGAGAGAGAAGGTAGGAAGTAGATGAGAATTATAATGAAAGCTAATAAACAGGGGGATAGCAAATGCCTCCTAAAGACAAGGAACCTGAGTGTTGAATGTCCATGCAACACCATCTCAGCAGCTTTTGTTTGCCTGTCGGGTTCCTCCAGCATTAGCCTGGCCACATTAGCGGGTACAGTGGAGAGATACCTCACTTGCATATGGTCACCCACAGGTATATCTCAGGTACCTGCCTGGCCTGTGCTACCAGAAACTCCAGCACCTAGACGTTCTAGATATATCTATTGGCTGCTTAAACCCATTGACTGTCCCCTATGTGTCTGAGGACTAAAATTAAGTTGTCTTTTTTAAATTATTCAATTGTGATTCTGCCCTGACAGTCTTCTATATCTGGATTTTCTCTGTGACCCACTTGCACTCTTCTGGAATCCCACATCCCACTGTCCATTAACATCGATATTGCCTTGTATCCCATATGGATCTGTTAGATAATCAACTTGTTCAGAGATGATGTCACACCCCTCTGGAGTTGATGGGCCCTGAACTTGGGTCTCCTAGCTCAGACCTAGGGATGTATCATTGCACCACAAGAACTTCCTAGATATTTTCTCATCAACCTATTCAGAGATTCTATTACACACCTCTGGAGCAGGTGGGACTTGAACCCAGGACTCCTGGCTCAGTGGTAGGTTTGGACTTGGTAGATGGGAACTCCAAATCTAGGGAGCTCCTGGTTACTGCTATAGGACTTTTGAAAGTTCTTTCATGGGAGTTGGCAATGCTGTCTAAACCAGTATTTATTGCTGAGCTATTGAGAATGTGTTGGTTAGCGCCTTGTCGAACCACTCCAGTCTATGTGTTGTAGGTGCACCCATAGTGCTGATACAGAAAGAGTTTCAGGACTTTGACACTGGGCCAATGAAGGGACAGTAATGCATTTCTAAGTCAGGCTGGCATAGTGGTACTCACACGTCCATTGGCCTTATCCTTTTAGGTGGTAAGGTTCATGGGTTTGGAAGATATTGCCAGTAGAGCCTTGGCAAGCTATTGCAGGGAAAAGGAGTAGAAAGCAGGACTGATCCTTTCCAGGGGCTAGCTGCTGATTTCAAGTCTTTTCCTGAGTTGTTCAGCCACTGAAGTTGAGTGGAGTAGCAAAGTAAATTCATAATTTAGTATTTCCTCATTTGACTCACATTTTATTAGAGGGGATCACTACCTGAAAGGAACAGCCTCATAAACCAGAACCAGTTGGTGCAGCTACTGTGCCTAAGGTCACTTTTGTTTTTATTTATGTCAGTGTTGGCTTGTTCATTATGTAGGTAACAAGCCTGATTAGATGTGAAACTGCAATATTGGAAATCTTACATATCCACAATACCAATATCAACTCTTGTCCAACTCAGGCACTCCTGGTCTCATCAATAACCCTTAGTACTTCATAATAAACACATCCAAGAATAAGTAAAGAACTTCTGTGAATTGATGTAGAAATGCTCGCTGCTGATAAAGGACAGTCGTTTTCAGAGCTAGGAAACCTCTTGCAGTCTGATTTCATATATTCCAGGTTTGTATCAGAGATCAATTAGTTATTGCTCAATACTTGCCTATCAAGCAATCACTCAGGGTTCACATGTAATTATGTTATCTTTGCTTTATGTAGGCATAATTTGGTTGATGAGAATAAACTTATCAGGAAATGATTTCCCAGATGATTTCACTGACCCTATTCCTTAATCTCTGTTCTATCCTCGGAGATGACGCAGCATTTGGATGCCTGACTACAATATTCCTGATATGGATCCATCGATCACTGTCAGTTATTTAAGGAGAACATTGAGCTCAGAGTTCCAAGGACTGTAAGCAATCAGAGTGTCGCAGAGGAGAGTGTTTTCTTCCTGATGTATAATGTACAAAATTCATCATCATGCATTACAAGGTAAAATGACGCCAACAAAGAGCTCAGATTCAAACAGGTACTGGGGTAACATACCACGGCGAGTATGTTAAATAGGATAAGTTTCAAAAAGGATGGAAGTTAGTCTAATCTGAATCTGATTGATTAACACTAATCCAAGCCAGAGCTCCTGTGCAGTTTAGGCGGTGTCCAATGCTGTCATCTTTCAATTATCTGGTCACCACAATACCAGAAGGATGTGGATGCTTTGGAGAGGGTACAGAAAAGGTTTACCAGGATGTTGCCTGATGTGGGAGATAAAGATGCGAAGAAAGGTTGGATAGTTTGATTTCACTGGAACACAGGAGGTTGAGAGGCGACCTGATAGAAGTCTATAAGGTTATGAATGGCATGGATAGGGTGGAAAATATGAGGCTTTTTCCCAGGTTGGAGGGGTCAATAACTAGAAGACACAGGTTTGAGGTACAGGAATGGGGGGCCTGGGGGTGCGGGGGTGGGGGTGAAGTTTTAAAGAAATATGCGAGGCAAGTTTTTCATACAAAGGGTGGTGAGTGCCTGGAACGCGCTGCAAGAGGAGGTGGTAGAAGCAAACATAATAGCTGCATTCAAGAAACACCTAGATAAATAATGAATAAGTAGGGAATGGAGGGATATGGATCCTGTAAGTGAATACAGTTTTAGTATGGAAGGGCAAAATGTGTTGGCGCAGGCTTGGAAAGCTGAAGGGCCTGTTCCTGAGCTGTATTGTTCTTTGTTATTTTTTGTTCTATTCTCTTACTTAGATTACCATGGTATTAGTCAATAAGGAGCAGTGGAATTCTTCCTAAAGTGCTGGCCGTCACTTATCTTTCTAAAGACATCTAAACACAGCAATGAATGGAGTAGATGCTGAGGAACAGATTACTCGATCCTATATGGTGAATGCAACACATTCTAACACCTCTACTGAGTATTCTTCCACTGTGGATCTAGTGTCACTATTATCCTGGTCCCCTGACACTGTCAACACTCATGTTACCTGAGGGCACAGTCAAATAGGGGCCAAAATTCTAATGCTTTTTGGTCGCCAGGCATAACTCTGATAGGAGACAGACAAAACGCTTGTCAAACTGAAGCTTTTGATTTGTGATTGGAACACCAAATAAGAGCTAAAACTCCCTAGGATAGTGTTTCTGCAATTCTCTTTTGATATCATCCAGCAACTGGTATGTCAGGAGTTAGCAGATTCAAGGGCAGGTATCTAATTATTAAGTAAGCATCTATTTGGCCCCTTTCATAAAACAAATGATGCCTTGGGGCAGAGCCAGTTAGGGGATATTTATTTGTGGAAATCCTTGTTCCAGACATTAATGCGTAAACTGGCATACTTACACATACTAGCTTCCATCCATGTAGTGGCGAGTCCTTTCAAAAACACTTAGGCCAGGGAAGAGGCTTAGATCCCAAAAATGAGTTGCTTGTCTTTGAAAGGGACTGGCACCAATGCTTGCCTGACTGATATTGCTCTGACAATTTACTGCTAGAAAACACTAATGGGTAGAATCATAATGTAAATTGTCTCCCAAGGAATTTCAATCTGGAAGTCTGGGCTCAACTTTTCATATAATTACTGAGGGATTGTTGCATCATTGAGCATGATATTCTTTGGTTTCAATTTTTCTAGGGAGATGGTAGCAAAATGGTCATGTCAAATGGTAATTCAGAGACCAACGCTAATACCCTGGAGATATTGGTTCAATTCTCACCATAACAGTCGATAAGATCTGAACTGAGGTAATAAATCTGGTATTGAAAACTCAAATCTATTGGTAATGGTTAGATTATCATCGATTGTTATCAAAGATTCATCTGGTTCAGTAATGTCCTTCAGGGAAGAAAATCTGCCATCTTTACCTGGTCTGGCCTGCATGTGTCTCCAGACCCACAGAAATATGGCTGACATTTTCACTGCCCTCTAAAATGGCCTAGCAAACCTCTCAGTTCAAGGGCAGTCAGGAATGAACAAGAAATGCCCACGTCCCATAAAAAGGAAACCCAAGAACCTTTCTACCTGTTTCAGTGGCTCATGTGGCAAGTAAAAACCAAAATGATTAGAAAACACTCACAGACAACGAGTCAAAATTTTCTTTTCGGCCAATATCACTAGAAGTAAGATTACCGACTCTTCATTTTACTGTTTGTGGTGTGTTATGGCTTGTCAACATAACTGTCACAGCATTGCAAATCAATTAATTGAAGTACCCAAAGAGATTTCAACATGATAAGGTGTTTTATAATGCATATTATTTCCCAAATCACATGGCTTCATCATTTAATTTACCACCAGTCTAATGAAGAGCAATGAACTGAAACAGAATAAAACCCAGAATCCCATAATACCTAACCCATGACTAGCCCAGAAAAAATGCATTTGTTGTATGTGAACACATTACCACAGGCACGAACACACTACATATCATATTATAATATCCCTCACACCACAACATTCTGGCATCAATCCTAAAATACATTATAGCCCATCCACAAGGTTAATAAATTAATATTACAGTCTCTGTTATTGATATTAGTGAAAACATTTGCAACACCAAGACTATCTTGTAGAATAATGAGATATCAAGAGAATGTATAATGGTGATGTCGGTGTCCTGTGATTATGTGGATAGACAGGATGGGTGCAGAAAATGGGAGTCTTGAGAGAGCATGTGCATCTACAGTGTTGCAAATATAGACATGCTATAGATACACCTAGGACTCGAGAGGTGGTATTTGGGAGGCTAATAACACTTAGAACCCATGCACACAATAAAACATCTCTCTCTGTTCCACAGACTCACACATAATCAACATAATTGCTTCAAAAGAATTTCCTGTTGTAGTCCTTCAAAGGGCCACAGAAAGTTTTTGGATTTTTTCATTATCTCTTGCATGGAAATCCAAAAGTTTGTACCAGTATGTCCAAATTAAACAACTGAGAAATCAGCATAGCAGTTTTGGCGATAACAAATTGCCTAACAATAACACACCAACACAACCCCCTGTTGGGGATCTGGAGAGCAGACACTGACGCTGCTCCTTATGAAGCCATCCAAACATCTCTGATGAAGAAAGTGACTATGATAGATTACATTAGACAATATTGTCTTTGTCTTGCTCCCTCACTGAGAGATGGCTTCTGAAGCTATCCAATGTTAAAATCATTTTGAAGTAGGATATTATTCCCTGGATCGAATTCAAGAATCAATCAGTTGCTACCAGAAACTTCCAGCTAAGTCTTCAGGGCTACACATCAGATGCTTAAAAGCTTTATGAATATCACTAACAGCAATATTTCTCCTTAGTAATCTCTTCTACAGGCCACAGCCTGCACTTGTTTTTTTTAATGAAAACTAATTCAAGGCTTAAAGTTTTGCAGTCTCTCTAGTGGAGATGATACATCTGATATCTGCGTATCAAAAATCCCAAAAAGCATCATTAAAACTGATCAGCATTAATCCAGAGCAGTTGGTCATCTCATTAGAGTTCATCCTCTGGAACCTCAGGTGCCCTTTGGAACTTTGTGAGGATGGAACCTTCAGATAGCTGCTTGATTCCTGACATGTCGGTTCTCTTGGCTTTTCCCATGTTCTTTACCTGGAGAAGTTTTTTAACAAATTGGGCAAATCATCAATTTTAGCTGCCCAATCATTTGTCTGGCAGAAATTAATGTGGAATCCATTGCCTCCTGGTGAAGTGGCTCATTAAATCTTTCCATTAAACCACACCTGCTTTTCTTGCCCTCACACAGATGGATCTACATTAGGGCTTAAAGGGTCAGGGAGAAGCTCAGTGTAATATTCTCTCTTGACATTAAGAAAGCCCTATATATTCATTGAAGAGCGTCAGTCAATCAATCATTGACAATAACCTGATGGAATTCTATTGACCATGACTGGACATTAGACTTGAGTCAACATCAAAATGATTGTGTATCATTCTCATTTAATCGCTGACCCCTTGATCACTCACCCCTCACTCACTCATCCTGATGAATCTCCACAAGGAACCTCTGAACCCATCAGAGGGTGTTACATTGTCATCTATATTTTCAGCTGCAATGAAAAAGACTTCAAGTGCAAGTTTTGTGATGTCCTGTTTGATCTTGCACCTTGGGAAAGATATGAGGGAAGCAATATGGGTTTATCACAATAATATCTGGACTCCAAGTGTTAAACCATGAGAAGAAATGACAAGCATTGTGTACATTGGAATGTAAAAGATTAAGGAGAGATTTGGTCAAAGTTTTCAATATATTAAAAGGAACAGATACTGCTGTGTTATTGCATAGATTCCAGGCCAAATGAGCAGTGTACCTCTAAGACATGTATATGACATCACAACTTGTGACTTTCCAATATTAAGCTATCCGCCTCACCTTCAATCACTCCCTCGGCACAATGGACTAAGTATAGAGTATTCAGTCAGTCAGTTATGTGCATGTAATGTACAATAACATTAGTAAGCACCAACCCCAGGCTGTGCATAAATCTGCGATATTGTGGGTAATATAAGCAATTAGTGATGGTTAATCAACTGCAAGACAGCTGTCTTAACAAGAACACAAACTTTATGATATATGTCACAAATGCAAACACAAAGGGAAGCATTCAGACAATAAGATGCTGGCAGTAGTTCTTGACCTTAATCAGACACAGTAGAGAGAGAGATAACAAGGTGTAGAGCTGGATGAACACAGCAGGCCAAGCAGCAGAGGAGCAGGAAGGCTGATGTTTTGGGCCTAGACCCTTCCTGCTCCTCTGATGCTGCTTGGCCTGCTATGTTCATCCAGCTCTACACCTTGTTATCTCAGATTCTCCAGCATCTGCAGTTCCTACTATCTCTGAAACAGTAGAGAGAGAAAAACTGCTTCCACCAGTTGTGGGGTTGTCAGGGGGGATGGGAGGTGGTGGAATTATGACTGAGAGTACAGTCTTAAACTTCGAACCATATCTTTCCGGACTGAAATTAGGAAACACCTTTATGCAAAAGGATGGTCGAAATTTGGAATTCTCTTCTGCAAATGACCATTGTCACTAGCTAAATTGTTTACTTTAAATCAGGGAGTGATAGGTATTTTGTTGCAAGTATTTAGGAAGCTGGTGCAAAGACATTAATTAGGTTGTTGTTTTGCCATGATCTCATTGAATGGTTCAAGGAGCAAAGCAGCATTCACCTCTTCCAATGTTCCTCAGTATTATATTTCGTGAAATGCAAAAGCTATGGTTTGAGTTTATTTAAAACTTTAATCAAAGAGAAACAAGAACCAAAGTCTACACTGTCTGCTACAAGCTCCAACTTTCAACAATAAAGCAGACACAATCCAAGGCCTTTTTCAGCTAGTGTTACAGTCAACATGTACGGCCAAACACGCCACAATGATTTCCTTTCTTTTAATTAACTTTGATGGCCATTTCTCCTGCCATATGATTGAAATCCTTCCCTAAAAGCTTACCTACTTCCTTTGAATAGTCATTTATGATGTAGTGTTCAACCGTTCATTTTTTTACATACGTCTATTGGCCACTCATATGTGCAATTGATTAAACCTGATTATGGTGACCGACAAACAGAAACTAAAATGAAACAAAAAGCTGAAAGCATGAGGGCAGGTATTTTAAAGCATTGTATAAAACTAATGTTAAGTCACATAACCTGGAGTGTATCATCTCTGCATATTTCCAAGATATTAAATGCAATAGATATCAATGTGACTTATTTACCTGTCTGAATGTACTAAAAATCTGTAAACTTTTCTATCACACTATCTTTCCAGGAATAGAACCATACAAAAGTTGCAACACAGTAAGAAGCCCTTTCAGCCAATTTTGTCTACACCAGCTTGAATGAACAAGCTGCCCATTCTAATTCCATTTACCAGCACCTGGTCTATAGCCTTGTAGGTTACATGCATTGACATATTTAATCCCTTTCTCTCCAGAGAAATTCTGAGGTAATTCTTCTTGAAGTCTTGCACTTCAATCTAAAAACCACTAAATCAAAATCCTCTTTGAAGGCCTTTGACCAACATGCACAGAGATTTCAGAAATTCACCCTACTTGTCGGAAACAGTGTCAGAGTCAAAACTCTTCTCCTTGGATGCTATTGTAAGACTACTTTTAGCACAGGGACTAGCGGTCAATTCAACATGCCACTCATTTTGACCAATACAACAGCATTTGGGCCAGCATTCTTCACTATGGAAGTAACTGAGTACCACTTTGAATCTGGTATTCCTCAACACAATTGGAAAGTAAACATTATGCCAAGCTACTAACCTAACAGTTACCTAACAGTAAGAACATCATTACCACATGGACTCTAACAGTTCCAGGAATAAGCCAAGTTCCCCAAGAAATGCAGCCCTGTCCATGTGCCTATGTTCCAAGATTTATTGTTATTTTACTAATGATACATATCAGGTATCACTATAAAATGCTGGCCATTCAATACAAACAAAGATCCTAGCTCTTTATGGATGTTTGCAAGACATGTGCCATGGCTTTGGGTGATGACAACAGAGCCAGTGCCCCCATTTGAAATTGGTCTTTTCCAAACAAAAGAAATTTTTCTAAGTCTGAGTTAGAGATAATTGCAACCTGTTTAGAATTGTAGTTATGTCTCTCCCCCGCCTCTGTTTCTCATTCAGTGTCTGTGCAGGATCTGTCAATAAAAAACAAGTCTTTGCAAGAGAGTGCATCTCTTTGCAAGAGAGTGTACCTGACCTTTCCAATGCAGCTGAAAGCCCTGTAAATGTTTTTATTGAAATATAGACTGAATTTTGTGAGAGACTAAAAGAACATTCAGATTTGATGGTTCTGAAACACAACATACAGACAAACAAGAGGGAACAGTGAGGAATTACAGTGGCTCTGTGCTTTGGACTTACAAAGCGTCAGGTATCAAATTTACCTAATGTCCTCCATTGAAGACTCATTTCAGATACAGTATAACACAGACATGAAGTAAAACTTTCAATACACAGAGGTACCAAGTAATCCCAACTGAGGAATGTCAAGCACAGAAATATAACTTTTTTCTTCTATTCATTTGTGGGATATGGGCATCGCTGGCTGGCCAGCATTTCTTGCCCATCCCTAGTTGCCCTTGAGAAGGTGGTGGTGAGCTGTCTTCTTGAACCACTGCAGTCCACCTGCTGTGGGCTAACCCGCAATGCTATTAGGGAGGGAATTCCAGCATTTTGACCCAGTGACAGTAAAGGAACAGCAATATATTTCCAAGTCAGGATGGTGAGTGGCTTGGAGGGGAACTTGAAGGTGATAGTGTTCCCATATATCTGCTGCTCTTGTCCTTCTAGATGGAAGTGGTTGTGGATTTGAAAGGTGCTGTCTGAGGATCTTTAGTGAATTTCTGCAGTGCATCTTGTAGATTGTACACACTGCTGCAACTGAACGTCAGTGGTGAGGGGAGTGGATGCTTGTGCAGGCTGTCCTGGATTGTGTCAAGCTTCTTGAGTGTTGTTGGGGCTGCACTCATCCAGGCAAGTGGGGAGTATTCCATCACACTCCTGACTTGTGCCTTGTAGATGGTGGACAGGATTTGGGGAGTGAGAAGGTGAGTTACTCGCCGCAGTATTCCCAGCTTCTGACCTATTCTTGCAGCCACTCTGTTTATGTAGTGAGTCCAGTTGAGCTTCTGATCAATGGTAACCCCAAGGATGTTGATAGTGGGGAATTCAATGATCGTAACACCATTGAATATCAATGAGTGGTGGTTAGACTGTCTCTTATTACTATTGGTTATAGCCTGGCATTTGTGTGGTGCAAATGTAACTTGCCACTCGTCAGCCCAAGCCTGGATATTGTCCAGATCTGTTTGCATTTGGACACAGACTGCTTCAGTATCTGAGGAGCCATGAATGGTGCTGAACATTGTGCAATTATTGGCAAACATCCCCATTTCTGAGCTTATGATGAAGGGAAGTTCATTGATGAAGAAGCTGAAGATGGTTGGGCCGAAGACACTACCCTGAGGAACTCCTGCAGAGATGTCCTGGAGCTGAGATGTTTGACCTCCAAACAACCACGACCATCTTCCTATGTGTCAGCTATGACTCCAACCACTGGAGAGTTTGCCCCCTGATACCAATTGATTCCAGTTTTGCTAGGGCTCCTTAATGCCACACTCAGTCGAATGCAGCCTTGATGTCAAAGGCTGTCACTCGTACCTCACCTCTGGAATTCACCTCTTTTGTCCATGTTTGAACCAAGGTTGTAATGAGGTCAGGAGCTGAGTGGCCCTGGTGGAACCCAAACTGGGCATCACTGAGCAGGTTATTGCTGAGCAGGTGCTGCTTCGTAGCACTGTTGATGACACCTTCCATCACTTTACTGATGATTGAGAGTAGGCTGATGGGGCAGTAATTGGCTGGGTTGGATTTGTCCTGCTTTTTGTGTACGGGACATACTTGGACAATTTTCCACACTGTTGAGTAGATACCAGTGTTGTAACTGTACTGGAACAGCTTGGCTAGGGGAGCAGCAAGTTCTGGAGCACAAGTCTTCAGTACTGTTGCCAGAATGTTGTCAGGGCCTGTAGCCTTTGCAGTATCCAGTGTCTCCAACTGTTTCTTGATATCACGTGGAGTGAATCGAATTGGCTGAAGACTGGTATCTGTAAAATGGGGACCACTGGAGGAGGCCAAGATGGATCATCCACTTGGTACTTCTGGCTGAAGATTGGTGCGAAAGCTTCAGCCTTGTCTTTTGCCCTGATGTGCTGGGCTCTTCCGTCATTGAGGATGGGGATATTTGTGAAGCCTCCTCCTCCAGTGGGTTGTTTAATTGTCCACCACCATTCACGACTGGATGTGGCAGGACTGCAGCGCTTAGAAATGATCCGTTGGTTGTGGGATCACTTAGCTCCGTCTATCACTTGCTGCTTTTGTTGTTTAGCGTGCAAGTAGTCCTGTTTGGTGGCTTCACCAGGTTGACACCACATCTTTGGATATGCCTGGTGCTGCTCCTGGTATACCCTCCTGCACTCTCCATTGAACCAGG
This sequence comes from Ginglymostoma cirratum, assembly GCA_024137785.1. NCBI lineage: Eukaryota > Metazoa > Chordata > Chondrichthyes > Orectolobiformes > Ginglymostomatidae > Ginglymostoma > Ginglymostoma cirratum. The sequence continues at coordinate 7,294,093 of JAHRHZ010000047.1, read as the reverse complement.
GTTGATTCCCTGGTTCAGTGGGGGATAAGCCAGGCCATGAAGTTACAGATTGTGCTGGAGTATAGTTGTGCTGTTGACGATGGCCCACAGCGTCTCATGGATGGCCAGTCTTGAGTTGCTAGATCTGTGCGAAGTCTGTCCCATTTAGCATGGTGATAGTGCCACACAACACGATGGAGGTTACTCTCAATGTGAAGGCAGGACTTCGTCTCCACAATGACTGTGCAATGGCCAATCTTATTGACGCTGTCAATGGACAGATGCAACTGCAGCTGGCACATTGGTAAGGATGTGGTTAAGTATGTTTTTGCCTCTTGTTAGTTCCCTCACCACCTGCCGCAGACCCAGTCTAGCAGCTATGTCTTTCAGGACCCGACCAGCTCGACCTATGGTACTGTTGCTGAGCTACTCTTGGTAATGGACATTGAAATCCCCCACCCAGAGTACATTTTGTGCCCATCCTCAGTGCTTCATCCAAGTGTTGTTCAACATTGAGGAGTACTGATTCATCAGCTGAGGGAGGACGGTATGTGGTAATCAACAGGAGTTTCCTTGCCCATGTTTAACCTGAAGCCAGGAGACTTCATGTGGCCCAGAGTCAATGTTGAGGACTCCCAGAGCAACTCCCTCCTGATTGTATACCACTGTTCCACCACCTTTGCTGGGTACTGTCCTGCTGGTGGGATGGGACTCTTCCAGGTACGGTAATGGCGGTGTCTGAGATATTGTCTGCAAGTATGACTATGTCAGTCTGTGAGACAGCTCTCCCAGTTTTGGCACTAGCCCCCAGATGCTAGTGAGGAGGACTTTGCAGGGTCTATAGGGCTGTTTTGGCCATTGTCTCTTCCAGTGCCTAGGTCAATGCCAGATGATCTGTCCGGTTTCATTTCTTTGACACTTCATAGTGATTGGTACAACTGAATGGCTTGCCAGGCCATTTCAGAGGGCAATTGACAGTCATGCATATTGCTGTGGGTCTGGGGTCACATGTAGATCAGACCAGGCGAGGATGGCAGATTTTCCTTCCCTGAAGGACATTAGTGAACCAGATGGGTTTTTCCTAACAATCAGCAATGATTTCATGGTGATCATTCGATTTTTAATTCCAAACTGTTTTTAATTGAATTCAAACTCCACCATCTGACGTGGTGGGATTTGAACCTGAGTCCCCAGAACATTAGCTGGCTTTCTGGATTAATAGCCTAGCAATAATACCACCAGGCCATCGCCTACCCTGTGCTGGAAAACTCCATGGAGAAGGTAAAAGGTGATCCCGTGAATTTCTAATTTGCACAGACCTAAGTGTGTACTTTGGGAGATTATGGCCAGACTGCAGCTGGTGGTCTACATTCAGCAGGTGACTAAGGAACAAAATATCTGACAAAGCCCTGGAAATGGTGCAGGGACAGATCGACCCTTTGATCCTGATGTCAGAGGACTGGGATAAGAGGGAAACATAGGAATCCTAGATTTATAAGCCTTGACACGAGATGATGAAACATGACATTATTGATGCATGCACAGAGGGAGGCAGTGACGTAGTTAGTAATCTAGGATTCCAGCTAATGTTCTAGGGACATGAGTTCAAGTCCTGCCATGACAGATGGTGAAACTTAAATTCAATCTAAAAAAAAATCGGGAATTAGAAAGTGCTAACTTAATGGCAACCATTAGGCATTGCCACCTATTATTTTTGTAAAATCTGGTTCACTAATGATTTTTACGTCAAGAAATCTGCTGCCCTTACCTGGTATGGTCTACATTTAACTCCACACCCACAGCAATGTGGTTGACTGTTAACTGTCCTCAGGGCAACGAGGGATGGACAATAAATACTTGGAATGATGATTTCACTTGGTTTCCATTCCCTGTATTTAGGTACATGATATCATTAGGAAGGGGAGGTCAAACACTTCTGATAATTAAAATCAAAACACAAGCCCCGAGTCTGTTACAGCAGGAGTAGAGGTCCCCTTACCAAACTTATCTTCCACCTTCATTTCCATCCTTTTATGTCAGCTATTCTGTTTAATTTGCAACTTCTGAAGTTCAAACTGTCTCTCTTTCTCCCTCTCTTCTCTCTCTTTTTCCCTTTCTTCTCTCTTTTTCTTTTTGTTCGGCCAGAGCAATTCTTTCCTTTTTTTACCCCTCTGCTTTTAACTGTAATTCAAACTGTTTCAGTTCCCTTTCCTCCTCTTCTGACCTGGTTCTTCTTTCCTCTTCTTTATCTTCTAACTCTAATTGTCTAATTTTCAATTTACATTTTCTAACTCCCTGCACTTGCCTGTTTCTCTGGTATGCTAAAAACTTGACCAACTCCATTACAATTTCAGCGTTCCTCCTATCCCGAGTTAAAACAAATTCTAGCCTGTTTGCTAGGTCTAAACAAAATACTTCCTCAATTTTTCTAAACTTTCTTGGCAAATTTGGGAAGCATCTTCAAACCAAGAACCTCTTTAGCAATGTTAAGAGCCATTTCCGCTGTCTCGCTAGACATAAACACGTTTCTTCCGCTGATTCTGCTGTCAGGGATGTTTTCTGTGTGAAGTCTCCTAGTTAGAAGTGCTGTGGTACCTTTCATGGATAAAATGGTGGTTTCTTAGGGAGCTTAGTGATTATTTGTGAGAGCTAGGTGCTTATTTCTCGGGTGGCAGTTCGTTCTCATTCCAATTTTCAAAAACCCTCTCCTTATATACCTTGGATGACATATCAATTTTCTTACAATAACATTACTCTGAGGTTGTCAAAGCCACCAGATTTAAATTCAATGGGCTTTCGATCACTAAGTGCTTGGTTTAAATTAATTGGCTGATTGCAGCCAATTAACACACCTAAGATTTCCAATCACACATCCAATTGATACTTGTTTCAATTTTAGAACTGTCCGTACACCATCACCTACATGCAGACACTTTTTTGTTCCTGTATAAATCTCTAAGCTTAGAGAACACTTTATCTCTTAAAGGAACCACACATTCTACACAACTTCATAACAATATCATACAAGACAGAAAGGCCATTCGGCCCATCAGCTCAGCCCTGGTATTTCTCTTCACTGAATATATTCACACTCGTCTGTTCAGCCCAATCACAATTTAATATGCCTCTTATCAAGCAATGATCTGAATCTTTAACGGCAAATGTACCAACTCTGCCTTGACAACCGGTAATGCTGCCTCTCCCAAGCAAAAACACAAGGCCCAAACAGATCAGTGAATGTAAACGCTGTGATTCTACATTTGTCAGTGGAGAGATAAAACAGTGTACTTTTAAAACAAAATATCTGGAAAAGATCATAAAACAGCTATGCTGCAGATTATGGCATGATTTACAAGAAGTGTGGAAGGTAACATCCTCTATAATCCCCAGTGGAGGCAACAGCTGAGTGGTATTATCATGGGGCTGTTAATCCAGAAACTCAGGTAATGTTCTAGGGACCCAGGCTCAAATCCTAACATAGCAGATGGTGGAATTTGAATTCAATAAAAATCTGGACTTCAGAGTCTAATGACGCTCATGAATCCATTGTTGATTGTGAGGTGCAAAAACCCATCTGGTTCACTAATGTCCTTTTGGGAAGGAAATCTGCCATCCTTACCTGGTCTGGCCTACATGTGACTCCAAACCCAACGCAATGTGGTTGACTCTTATGGGTCCTCCAGGCAGTTAGGGATGGACAATAAATGCTGGCTTGGCCAGTGACGCCCTCATCCAGTGAAGAAATAAACAAAAAAAAACACAAGTGAGAGCCTTGGTACAATAAAGCATTCCCACTGAGTTAGAATGTTGTAGGACACTGCACCGACTTGAGCACGTCAGCAAGGTTGACATCCCAGTGATGTAAAAAGAGAGTACAGCACTTGAGAGGCATCTTTTGGATGACTTATCAACGAAGATCTTGTATGTCATCTGAGATGGGCATAAAGATCAACAGCGTTGTTGAGAAAAACACCAGGAGAGTTTCCCTGTGCCCTGTCAAGCAGCAGATTGCCTGGTCATAGATCTCACAGCTGGTTTTGAGAATTTGCTGTGCATAACATAGCAGTCACATAGTGACACAACTTCGAATTTCTCCCATCAACCAACCAGGTCGTACCTATCACCAGTGTCCACCTATCACCAACATTCCGTCACCACCCACTCCTTTATCCGCAGCTCCTCCTACCCCCACATCCAGTCATGAAGAAGGGTAATACCCGAAATGTTGACTGCTCCTTTCCTCCAGATGCTGTCGAGCTTGCTGTGTTCTTCCAGCCTTCTGTTTGTCTACCTCAAAATGAATTTATTAGTTGTATTACACTTTGGGACATCCTGCACAAAACTCACTTTACAAATGCATTTCCTTTCATTTTCTGCATGGAACAGTGACTCCAGCATCTCATAGAATCCCGACAGCATGGAAACAGGCCATTTGGCCCAACAAGTCCACACTGACACTCTGAAGATCATCCCACTCAGACTCACTACCCTACCTTGTAACCCTGCATTTCCCATGTCTAATCCACCCAATTTACATACCCTAGGATGCTATGGGCAATTTAGCATAGCCAATCCACCTAACCTGCACATTTTTGGTCAGTGGGAGGAAACCAGAGCGCCCAGAGGAAGTCCAGACATACATGGGAAGAATGTGCAAACTCAACACAGTCGCCCAAGGCTGGAATTGAACCTAGGTCCCCAGCACTGTAAGGTAACAATAAGCCATCATGCCACCCGACCTGGAATATAGTATATGATATCCTTGAGAGCTGTGACTTTATAGAGTCAAAGTATAATGCAGCAAGGAAACATTCCCTTCGTTCCATCATATCCATGCCAGTCATCAAGAACCTCCTTTCTGATCTAATCCCTAATCCAGCATTGACCCATAGCCTTGTATGTTATGGCATTTCAAGTGCTCATCCGAATACTTCTTCACTTTTGTAATGGTTCCTACTTCTACCAACTTTCAGGCAGCGAGTTCCAGATACACACCATCCTCTGGATGAAAAAATATTATTTCATTAACTCCCCTGTACGCCTCCTGCCCTTGCTTTAAATCTATGCCCTTTATTAAAGAGAAAACTGTGTTCTATCTCCCCTATCTGTGCCCCTCATTATTTTATGCACCTCAGTCAGACTCTCTCTCAGTCTTCTCTGCTCTAATGTTAACAACCCCAGTCTATCTGGTCCCTCTTCATATCTGAAGCACTCTAGACCATCTCTCTCTAGTGCAATTACCTCCTTCCTAAAGTGTGGCAATCGGAGCTACAAACGGTACTGCAGCTGTGGTACAGTATCTCTCAGATACTATACAAGTACTTCACAACAATTAACAAGTAGAGGATATTATAAATGCATAATAGTGGTGGTCAATTCTAGAGAGTGGGAGAGTCGGAATAACAATTGGAAACTTAAAGGAAAACTAAAATAATTTCAAAAACAATGAAATGTACAATTTCCTTCCTCTCTTACTTTGTGTGTGCCTGACAACTTACTGGAGGCCAATGTTTCTCCATGTCAACAGCATCTCCTTGGTTTTTTCACCACTCCAGGTTGAGTACAGATCCTTAATTGGACTGTATTTAATAGAATCAGGTTAAAGCAGCAGTATGCAGCCTCTGCCTCTTCTACATACGCACAGTGCAAGTAGGCAACAATGATGTCATGGGTTTCATCCACATGTAAAAAAACAACTAAATTTCAGAATGTGATCCTAAAACTGTACTAAAATGTTGAAATCCAAAGTAGTAAAAAAAAATGCAGCCTGTGCGTCTGCCTTGAAGCAATGGATCCCAGGTCCTCTTCAATTTACAATTTTTGCAATTTGGATATTGGCATTGCTCACAAGGTGGGTATATATTGCCCATCCCCAACCACCCTCACAGTTCATGTGGTTACAGTACTCGTTCAGCACCATTATGGTAGTGCTTTCCATGATGCTGATCAGGAAAGATAGGAAATGGTAAATTATATCCAAATTAAGACAATGTGTGACATCGACAGGTATTTGAAAGATGCTGTCTTCAAGCAACTGCTGTCCTTGTCCTTCAAACTTGTGGAAGTTACATATTTGGGAAGTGCTGCCAAAGGAAGCTTGGTACATTGTTGTGCTGTATCCTGCACAGATTCATCACAGTGAGCCTGTTACATTCCTAAACAGGGAGTTGCATTACCCTCCAAGGTCTTTACCCCATGCTCTCAGTATCAATGGCATGAAACAACCTTTAGATATAATTTACACTTCACATGTTAAGCCCTTATTATCTCCCTAAGCAATAACATGTACCCAAGGAAGGTCCTGAGGAACAGTTACTGAACCCGAAATGTTAACTCTGATTCCTCTCCACAGATGCTGCCAGACCTGCTGAGTTTTTCCAGCAACTTAACTTTTTGTTTTTGATTCACAGCGTGTGCAGTCCTTTCAGATTTTATTTTACATAGACCCAAGGTTGTTCAGTGAGATCCTGTGGGCAAGAGCTTGTTAGTGAGTGGTTATGCTTCCAACAATTTCTCCCCTTGTCTTTCCATCACTTTCTGTCTACAGCCACGATATCCTTGAGAGCTGTGACTTTATAGAGTCAAAGTATAATGCAGCAAGGAAACATTCCCTTCGTTCCATCATATCCATGCCAGTCATCAAGAACCTCCTTTCTGATCTAATCCCTAATCCAGCATTGACCCATAGCCTTGTATGTTATGGCATTTCAAGTGCTCATCCGAATACTTCTTCACTTTTGTAATGGTTCCTACTTCTACCAACTTTCAGGCAGCGAGTTCCAGATACACACCATCCTCTGGATGAAAAAATATTATTTCATTAACTCCCCTGTACGCCTCCTGCCCTTGCTTTAAATCTATGCCCTTTATTAAAGAGAAAACTGTGTTCTATCTCCCCTATCTGTGCCCCTCATTATTTTATGCACCTCAGTCAGACTCTCTCTCAGTCTTCTCTGCTCTAATGTTAACAACCCCAGTCTATCTGGTCCTTCTTCACGTCTGAGGCACTCTAGACCATCTGTCTCTAGTGAAATCACCTCCTTCCTAAAGTGTGGCAATCGGAGCTACAAACAGTGTTCCAGCTCTGGCCTAACTATCATTACATACAACTCCGTCATAGCCTCTTTGCTCTTGTATTCAATGCCTTGACTAATAAAGGTAAATATCCCACATGCCTCCTTAACCACCTTATGCCGAAGCCCTGGTGCCTTCAAGGATCTGCGGACATGCACACAAAGGTTCCTCTCGTCCTCCGTATTTCCTAGGATGTTACCATCCATTGTAAACTCCTTTGTCTTCTTAATCCTCCCAAAATGCATCACCTCATATTTATTAGGATTAATCTCCATCTGCCATTGTTCAGCCCATCTGACCAGCCTGTCTATATTGTCCTGTAGTCAAGGCTTTCTGTATCACAGTTTACCATCAACAATTTTCATGTCATTTACGAACTTACTGATCAAAACCTCCTGCATTCATGTCTAGACCATTAATGTACACTACAAACTGCAAGGAATCCTGCACTCACCTCTGTTGTGTGCCACTGGACACACACTTCAAGTCACCTTCAATCAGCATCCTCTACCTTTTGCCTCTAAACCAATCTTAGATCTAATTTGTCACTTGCCCTGGATCCAAGGGGTTTTTATCTTATTGACCATTCTCCCATGTGACACCTTGTCAAAAACCTTACTGATGTCAACGTCGATCACACCAAATACCACTACCCTCAAATCATTCAGTCAAGTTTGTTAAACATGTTCTCCGCAACAACTCCATGCTCACAATCTTTAATTATTCCTTGTCTCTCTAAGTTGAAATTAATCTGTGTTCCTCAGAATTTTTCTACACATTGCCCTCTCACTGATATTAGATTCATTGGCCTGTAGTTTTTTTTATTCGTTTGTGGGATATGGGCATCGCTGGCTGGCCAGCATTTCTTGCCCATCCCTAGTTGCCCTTGAGAAGGTGGTGGTGAGCTGCTTTCTTGAACCGCTGCACTCCACTTGCTGTAGGTTGACCCAAAATGCCATTAGGGAGGGAATTCCAGCATTTTGACCGAGTGAAAGTAAAGGAACAGCAACATATTTCCAAGTCAGGATGGTGAGTGGCTTGGAGGGGAACATGAAGGTGATAGTGTTCCCATATGTCTGCTGCTCTTGTCCTTCTAGATGGAAGTGGTTGTGGGTTTGGAAGGTGTTGTCTGAGGATCTTTAGTGAATTTCTGCAGTGCATCTTGTAGATTATACACACTGCTGCTACTGAGTGTCGGTGGTGGAGGGAGTGGATGCTTGTGGATTTAGTGCCAATCAAGTGGGCTGCTTTGTCCTGGATGGTGTTAAGCTTCTTGAGTGTTGTTGGGACTGCACCCATCCAGGCAAGTGGGGAATATTCCATCACCCTCCTCCTCATTTGTGCCTTGCAGATGGTGGACAGGCTTTAAGGAGCCAGAAGGTGAGTTACTCTCCGCAGTATTCCTAGCTTCTCACCTGCTCTTGTAGACACTCTGTTTCTGTATCCAATTGGCTAGATGCCCCTGGATTCCATGTGATTTAACCTTGCTAACCAGTCTACCATGCAAAACCTTGTTGAACATCTTGCTGAAGTCCATATAGACAACATTTACTGCTCCGCCTTCATCAATCTTCTTTGTCCCTTCTTCAAAAAATGCTATCAAGTTAGTGAGGCATGACTTCCCATGCACAAAGCTATGTTGACTATCTCTAATCTGTCCTGGCCTTTCCAAATGCAGATAAATCCTATCCCTCAGAATCCTGTCCAATAACTTATGTCAAGTTCATTGGTCTATAGTTCCCTGGCTCTTCCTTACCTTCTTTCGTACATAATGGCACCACATTAGCCAACCTCCAGTCTTCCAACCATCAATGATACAAATATCTTAGCAAGGGACGCAACAATCTTTTCTCTTCCCTGTTCATTTCCTGGGGATTTATCTCTTCTTCTTTCACATAGACTCTTTTCAAGATATCACTATTTAATTCCCCAAGTTCTTTAGCTTCCACATCCTGCTCCGTAGTAAATAATGACATGAAATACTCGTTTAATATCTCACCCAGCTCCTATGGTTCCATGCATAGACAACAGCCTTACTGATCTTTAAAAGGCCCTATTCTCTCTCTAGTTTTTTTTTGCCCATTCGAGTATTTGTAGAATCTCTTTGGATTCTGCTTAACATTATTTGCCAAAGACATCTCATGTTTCCTTTTTGCCCTCCTGATTTCTCTCTTTATAATATTCCTACTGCCCTTATACTCCTCTAGGGATTCCAGCTGCCTATACCTGATATATGCCTCTTTTTTTTTGATCAGGCTTCAATTTCTCTAGTTATCCAGCATTCCCTGCACCTACCAGCCTTGCCTTTCACACTAACAGGAAGATACTGTCTCTGAACTCTTGTTATCTCATTTTTAAAGGCCTTCCACTTTCCAACTGTCCTTTTAGCTGTGAATAGCCTTTCCCAAACAACATTTGAAATTTCTTGCTTGATACTGTCAACATTGGCCTTCCTGCAATTTAGAACTCTAACTTTTAGATCAGGTCCGTCCTTTTCCATAACTATTTTAAAACTAATAGAATTATGATCATTGGCCCCCAAAGTGTCCCCCTGAAACCTCAATGATTTGCCCTGCCGTACTTCCCAAGATTAGGTCAAGTTTTGCATCTTCTCTAGTAAGTACATCCACATAATGAATCAGAAAATTTTCTTGTGTACACTTAACAAATTCCTCTCCATCAAAGCCCTTACAATTTGGCCAGTCCCAGTCTATGTTTGGAAAGTTAAAAGCCCCTACCATTACAATTTTTTTATTCTTACAGATATCTGAGATATCCTTACATATTTGATTCTCAATGTCCCACTGACTATGGGGGGGCCTATAATACAATTCCAATATGATGATAATTCCTTTCTTATATCTCAATTCCATCCATATAACTTTACTGGACGTATTCCCAGGAATATCCTCCCTAAGTACAGGCGTAATACCATGTTTAACCAAAAATGCCACTCCCTCCTCCCCTGCGCCCCCTTTCTGTCCTTCCTATAGCATCTATCTGAAACATGAAGTTGCCAATCCCGTCTATCCCTGAGCCATGTTTCTGTAATTGCAATGATATTCATGTCCCTTGCTTTTGCTTGCCTTGACTTTTTAACTTGCTCCTTTTCTCTACTGTCCAAGCCTCACACTTATCTCTTTTCTCACTGCTTCTTTGGCCCACCCTCACCTCACTAGTTTAAACCTCCTAGATAGCAGTAGCAAATCTCCTTGTCAGGATATTGGTCCCCTTCTAATTCAGGTGCATCCTGTCCCTCTTATACAGGTCACTTCTACCTCAGATTAGATTCCAATGATCTAAAAATGTGAATCCCTGCCCCCCTGCACCAGCTCCTCAGTCACACATTCATCTGTTCTATCCTCCTATTTCTACTCTCACTAGCACATAGCACTGGGAGTAATCCAGATATTACAATGCTCGAGGACCTACTTTTTAACCTCCTGTCTAGTTTCCCATATTCTCTCTGCAGGACTCCCTTTCTATTCCCGTGTTGTTGGTATTAATGGGTACAATGGCCTTCTGCAGGTCTCTCTCCCCTTTGAGAATATTCTGTACCCTCTCCAAGACATCCTTAATCCTGGTGCCATGGAGGCGACACACCATTCTGATGTCTCGTAGTCAGCTGCAGAAATATCTGTCTGTGCTGCTCACTAGAGTGTCCCCTATCACAATCGATCACTTGGAACCTGACATACCCCTCATTACAGTAGAGTTAGTCTCAGTATTAGAAACCTGGCTGTTAATGCTAATATTGCCCTGAGAGGCCATCATCCCCTACATTATCCAAAATAGCATACTTGTTTAAGGTGGAGATAGCTACCTGCCTACCTGCCTACCTCTCCTACCTTTCCTAATGGTGATGACCCATCTATCCAACTGTATCTGCAGTTTCTCTGCCTCCCTGTAACTGCCATCCATCACAGCACTTGCCTCCTGTAAGTTTCTCAATGCCTCTAACTGCCACTCCAATCGATCCATGATATCCCATAGGACTCGCATCCAAACACACTTCCTGCAGACATAATCTCCAGGAACATTGAAATTCTACCTAATCTCCCAGATAAAATATAATAATAATTTCCATAGAATCCCCACAGTGTGGAAACAGGCCATTTGGCCCAATGGGTCCACACCAACCCTCCAAAGACTCACCCAGATCCACAATCCTGCATTTTCCAAGTCTAACCCATCTACATCCTGAATACTATGGGCAATTTAGCATGGTCAATCTGTCTAACTTGCTCATCTTTGGACTGTGGGAGGAAACCGGAGCACTCGGAGGAAACCCACGCAGACGCAGGGAGAACGTGCAAACTCCACACAGAGAGGTCCCCGATGGTGGAATCAAACCAGGGTCCCCGGCACTGTGAGGCAGCAGTGCTAACCACTGAGCCACCGTGCCATCTGACAGGAAGAGCATATCACTCTACTAAAAGCCACCTCTGCACTTTAAACAATCTACAGACTCAGAGCATACCCAAAAAATAATCATAACACACCTTCTCAAAATCTCACTGCTCTTGTGGCGCAGTGGTAATGTCCCTACTTCTAGCCCATACAGAGCTGGTTGCAAGTCGTACCTGTCTCATGGGTGTGTAATAACATCCCCGACTGGTTTAAAAATATCTATGTGGGTACCTACTGCTTCCATGTTCCTGTGCTGTACAACATGTGAAACCCTGTTGATGATATTATGCAAGTCACTGGATCTCATTTGTTATTTGCTGTATATTTCACAAAGACAGAAATGTTAATCACTTAACTTGCAATTTTGTTAATTTACTCATTCTTGGGATGTGAGTATTGCTGAAAAGGTCAGCATTTATCATCCACCTGTAATTGCCTCTGAATCGCGTGATTTGCTTAGCCATGAAGAGCAGTGGATCTGGAGTCATCTAAAGTCCAGTAAGGGCAGCAGCGGTTGTCCCCTGAAGGGTATTAGTGAATCAGATGGTTTTTTTCTATGATAATCCCATATTATTATTATTAATGAGGCTTGATTTTTTTTAAAATTGTATTAATTCATCGAATTTAAATGCTCCCAGTTACCCTGGTGATATTTGAACTCTTGACTCTGCAGCATTAGACCTTACCTTTGGATTCCTAATGCAGAAATATTGCCACAATGCCATACAATGTCCCAAAGACACCTCATATAGAATGCCTGAATCCTTATTTTGAGGAGTTTAGTAAAAGCCACAAAGGGTTTAATAGCTCTAGGAACAGATCAGCCTGCTATTTAATGGCTAACCGTGAAATTGTAAAGGGAAATGTAATTGACTTAAACTCCAAAAATGAATGTTGGAACTCTGAACATTGTGAAGATAAATCCACGCATGTTTCTGCGTAATCCAAGTCAAGTGTGCGAAACAGCTTGTTATCAACCACTACGGCCTGCTGAGGAAACCCAAGATTTCTGTCTTTAATTTAAACTTAGAGTTATTTGGCTTTGAACATTGTTGGTACCTAATTTTATTAGTGATGAGCCGAATTACAGTCAGAATACTTGATAGAAGGAAGCCCATGTTTTGCCTTCTTTTATCCGGAGGCTGTGATATCAGTAAATGTAAAGTCACCATAATCTTACCAGATCATAGGGCCTCTCTCTCATAGAGAGAGATAACTGATGGTGAGTTTAACCCGAGGGTCACCCTGCATCAGGCAAGAAGACAGATTGAGAAGGAGAGTCCTCAGCTGGTGTGGGAATTGAACCCATGCTGTTGGTGTCATTCTATATCACAAAGCAGCCATCCAAGCTAAAGCAATCCCCGGCAACAGTAAACCATGTGTTGAACAAGCCAATGGCTGTTTATTTCTCTAGACTGGAGAAAATGAATAGATTCTCTGATAGCTTCATGGGAATGGGATTAAGAAGCCAATTCTTTTTTTTCCGTTTCTACCCTCATGCAATGGACTAAAATTGACTAACATGATGCAGATCAGATAATACGCTGTGGTGGAAGACACTGGTGTTATTTGATTATATCCAGAGCTCTCTGCTAATGTCCTGAAGACATGGGTTCAAATCACATTATGGTAGCTGGATGAATTAAAAAGTAATCAAGTTATAAATCTGGAATTATAAAGCTAGTTGCTGTAATAGCGATCATGAAACAATCACCAGTTGTTATTAAAAGCCATCTGGTTCACTAATGTCCCCTTTGGGCAGAAACTCTGCTATCCTTACATCATCTGGCCAACATGTGACTCCAGACCCTCAGTAAAGTGATTGTCTCTTTTGAGTCATCTGAAATGGCCCAGAAACCCCTGCAGTTCAAGGGCAATTAAGAATAGGCAAAAAATGCTGGCCTTGTCAGTGATGCCCACATGCAAGGAAAGAAAAGATATTATCATTGAGGATTGCTGTTAAATGGTAGCTCCAACTAATAGAGGAACATTACTCTGGCCCTGAAACCTAGGATTAAACATTAACACCCAAACATGGGTAGATTGGAGTTAAGTCAGGTAATAAAGTATTTTTTAAAATCTCAAACTCAGACCCAAACTTCTGGCTTGAACTTGGGAGAAGGGGTGGGCAGCTGTCCCTGCCACACATTGGCAACTTCTATGTTTGAATAAGACTAATAGCCTGTAAGATTATTTGTTCTATAGCTTATACAGTGGGCAGCCTGATTCTGCAAGCTTCAGGATATGCATTAGCTGAAGAGACATGAGGAGACATTTGAGAAAAAGGTAGGTGCCTTCACAGAATTGCTCGAGGGCCATGTGCTGCTGAGGAATTACAGCTGCCATACATCCAGGGAGTGAGGATCAGACTCCCCTCTTTGTTCTAAATTGGGCCAGACTGGTCCTGGAGCCTCTCCCTCAAGCCCTCCCTGTAGCTTGTCAATCAGTTTGACTTTCAGAACAGAAACATGTCAAGGAGAAACGATCTATGCAGTGGTGTTCAAGTCCAATGATCCATGCATGTGCCTATGTAGCCCACCATTGTTAATAACCCGGCCATAGCTGCTGTATGAACAATCTGTGAATTGAAATGATAAAGGATAAACAGCAATGTTTTTCATCTTCTGGGGTTGTGTTCTCTCTCAATCTGTTTCACCATGATTTTTCCCTTTATGGTCACTGGGCAAAGTCCTGGATCTTCCTTCCTACTGTGGATGTCCCCATCCCCCAAAGATGGTATCAATTTAAGAAGGAAGCTCTTCACCATGTGCTTCTCCAGGGCAATTAGAGATGGGCAATAAATACTAACCCAGCCAGAGGCAGCCACATCCCATAAAAGAACTACAAAATACAAAAACAGCTCAGTTGTTTGTCCAGGCTTTGGTCCTTTTGCGTATTCTATTCCAGTCAGTGGGTCATAAATCCCATGTGATATGGAGAGATCTTGAGGAAGAGAATTAACTTGCAACCATCTGTGTGATAACCATAAAACAGACACCAGGCCTCCAACTGTCACCTCATAATCTGCCTTCACCCATCTGTACTAAAAGGGATTACCAAGAGTGAGATATAGAGCAGCGAGTCACTAGCCAATGTCACCAACCTTTGAATCTTTCTGCCATTGAAAGAAAGTCCAAGGGGTTTCCAAGATAACAAGGTGTGGAGCTGGATGAACACAGCAGGCCAAGCAGCATCATAGGAGCAGGAAAGCTTGACATTTCGGGCCTAGACCCTTCAACAGAAATGGGGGAGGGGAAGAGGGTTCTGAAATAAATAGGGAGAGAGGGGGAGGCAGATAGAAGATGGATAGAGGAGAGGATAGGTGGAGAGGAGGCAGACAAGTCAAAGAGGCGGGGATGGAGCCAGTAAAGATGAGTGTAGGTGAGGGGGTAGGGAGGAGATAGGTCAGTCCAGGTAGGACGGACAGGTCAAGGGAGCGGGATGAGGTTAGTAGATAAGAGATGTTTACAGGAGAACTACCAAAGAAACTTGTTTTCAAGTCTTGAAAACTAGTGAAAACTGAGGAGTCTTTACAGATGCATACTTTGACTTGGAAAGGGAATGCATCAGTTGTCTCCATAGCTGGGTTCGCTCAGAACAGTTTGCATAACTTGAAGGAGCTGGAGGTTGGGGGTAGGGTAAGCGAGGATGGGTGGGGAGGGAGGGATTGGCCCTCCAACTTAACTTTTACTGATCAGGAACTCTTCTGTTCATATCACCTGCCTCATTGAAAGGGCTTGCAGGCTGATAATCAAAATGTCCAGCTACATTGTCAAAGTACTTTCTGTGAACATCAAGCACTGGAGAAGGTCCCTTCCCAGAGTTTCCAGCTCAAGGACTACCCACAATGCCACAAGGTCTCCCATTGGAATCTCAGGCAAATGGAAAGATGAAATATAAATTCTGAGTTAATATTTCAGGTCAAATATCAAGTAACAAGCAAAGGGATATAAGTGGGCAAACTGGTAAAAGGCAAATTCTGGACTGATGTCAGGAAAATATTATGAAGATATCAAAGATTTGTATATCAGGAGTGGAGAAAAATATGTCAAGACTTTCAGATGCAGTCAGAATCTTTTGTGGGGCAGTCTAGAGACAGACAAAGGATGGGAAGATTAGTTTCTTTTATCTACCCTCATCTTTGTTATGTTGTTGAATTTTAACATCAAATAATCCAGTTTCATGAATAATGCAGAAATAGCACCAATCCCTCAGGTCACTTCAGTCAAATCGCTTCACAGGAGATGGATTTTCTACTTTAAAGTGTCTGAGGATAATGCTTTTCTCAGCAAAATTGGTTCCAAATAAAGTCCTGCTGTAGTAGTTCCACCGGGTGTTGGGCTCCCATTATGGCTGATGGAGTCATCTTGAAAAGCAAAAAAGGCTGACTTTTATTTGTATTGTGCCCTCTCAACATTGAAAAACATTTTGCAGCATTTGACACACAATAGGCGACTTTGAAGTACAGTCAGTGTTTCATGCCTCTAAAAGTAGCAACTGATCAAGGCAAAATATACCCCAGACAATAACGAGACGATTTTGCCACTGTTATTTGACAGAAAAGTGAGCCAGATTCAACAGAACTCTCGATACTTCTTCTAATGCTGGTGTGGCACCTTCAATATCCAAATGAACTATCAAAGTGAAAGGTAAAATCATACAGTCTTATCAGACCAATAGGGCTGCCTTCTCATTGGAGAGAAATGGCTAGGTAGCTTAACCTGAGGGTCACCATGCCTCAGGAGAGGGGAGAGGTTGAGAAGGGCAGTCCTTTATGGTAACCTCAGCCAGTGTGGAAATTGAACTCACACTGTTGACATCACACTACATTCAGCCAACTGAGCTAACCAACCACCCATTAGTATGATGAACAGGGTCAACATCCCATCCGAAAATCAATACCTCCAACATTGCAGCGCTCCATCAGGACTTTACTTGAAGTGTCAGCCAGAATCACGGCTTTCTTCTGAAACTTGGGACTCTAGCACACAGTCTACTGACCTAGGGATAGGCATGTTACAAATTAACATGAAATAAAAACACAACGTACTGGGTAAAGCAAACTCCACCTGTCAGGAAGCGTCTATGAAAAGAGAAACAGAGCTAATATTTCAGATCAATAGCAAATATCAAAACTAGTGCAGCTTCTAAATTCACTCACAGGACTCATCAGCACATTCAGTGACAGCATCACCATGTTCCATGCACAGTGAATCGAACAGATGACAGAATCTAGGCCTTTGGCAGGGGTGGGAGTGAGGGCCGGGGAGGTTTATACCCAGGACTGAGGTGGAGGGAGAGGCCTACTCCGGAAGGCAGCCCATTTTTTGCCCAGGAGTGTGACAGCAAGGCTGGGAGGCCGCAGCAGGGCAGTGGGAGAGAGAGAAAGAGGCTGCAAGGAGAAAACAAAATAAATTCTATTTATTCTATAATGCAGGCAACTTTAATTTACATCGAGCCAGCTGCTTCCCACCATTTCAGAAGTACAGCAGCTTTCTTGATGCTCTGGTTGGCTCGCTCACTGAGCTGGTTCGTTGTTGTTTCACAGATGTTTCATTACCCTGCTGGGTAACATCATCAGTGCAGCCTCCGATGAAGCGCCATTGTGTTTTCTCACCTGGTTTTTAAACCCTGGAGTCCGTTGAGCTGGATTACCTCACTTCCAGTTTTCCTTTGCAACGGAGTGCATATGGGGTCGAATTCTATGTGTTTGTTGATAGTTTCCTCCATGGAGTACCGGGCTTCTAGGAACTCCCCTGCCTGTCTCTGCTTTGCTTGTCCCAGGATCTTGGTGTTGTCCCAATTGAATTGGTGGGTGTCCTGATCCATGTGGAAAGAGGTGAGCAAGTATTGTCTATGTCATTTTGAATTGGTGTTCGTGTACCCTTGTTGTTAATTTCCTTCCTGTTTGTCCAATGTAACGTTTGTCACAGTCTCTGCAGAGAATCTTGTATATGACAGTGGTCCTGTCCATAGTGGGTAGTGGGTCTTTGGTTCGGGTGAGCAGTTGTCGTAGGGTTGATGCGGGTTTGTGTGCTACTCTGATGCCCAGTGGTCGTAGGAGTCTTGTGGTCAGTTCAAATGTGTTCCTTATGTAAGGGAGCATGATGAGTGTGTAGTATCTTCTTGGTGTTGTTTGTGTTACAAGCATCTTCTGACCCAGTTTTTTGGATATCCATTTATGCTCTTTATGCTATCTAGGCATAGTGTTCTTTGGATACCCTGCCTTCAGAAACACATTTAAAATGCACATGTCTAAGTTTTTCCAAATCTTTTGCGTGAAATTTCAAAGCCAAAGGAGCTAAAATCAAGTTGTAGTTTAATTATACTGAGTTTATCAATAAAATAACAGGGACCAGTTTTTTTAATTGAAATCACACCAATTTGAGTACAGACTTGAATTGGATACTTTGAATACTCAAGTGTCAGTCACGGAAAACTAACAATTCCTTTTTGTTTAAAGTATGAGGCAAAATTCCTAGTCTTTAAACTCTCCAACTGATATCACAGTTAACGATGAGAGGCTTTATGGTCGGGAGCAGACAGCTCAATTTATCAGCTTAGTGTAACCACACTGTATTTCAACAACATCCATGTGCCTTTAATTCTGTGCAATATGTAGGTCAGGGTAACTTTGTGGTGCACGGATGATATCCCTACCCCTGGACCTAGAAGCACCTGAGTTCAAATCCCACCTGTACCAGAAGTCTGCAATAACAAGTCAATCAGAAAATATCTAGATCAGGGTAACTGCAGCAATATAAATGGAGGAGCAAGCAGAAGAGCTTCTTGGGCAAATTACTTTAAAAAGTAGCAGTAGATGCTCATTATGTTGGATAACTTTAGTTAGAGGATTGAAAATCTTTTTTTAATGGATTCTAGTTACCACGTCCTGAGGATGTAACCATGTACTCAGAGAACTGCTGGCCTGACTATAGGCTGACGATAGTGACAGGGAGGATGTGGCCTCACTATAGG
>JAHRHZ010000047.1:7246046-7275642 GCA_024137785.1 Ginglymostoma cirratum | reverse complement strand
GGAGGATGTGGCCTCACTATAGGCTGACGATAGTGACAGGGAGGATGGGCACATTCTCCACTGCCAGTCAGGCATCACATACTTCATTTTTCACAAGACCGTGAACCAAATTTACGTTGTTTATTCTTCACTGAGCAGTTTTGCTTGGCCACAAGCGTGCACACTCGTGTCGCTGTGATTCTAACCGTCAGCAAAATGGCACAATCTTGGAGCCAATTTTCATTCTGATCCATGGTCTGACTTCAGAACGTAGTTGCTTGTTGAACCTGCATTTAATCTCATATGTAAGATGTGAATTTATAGTCATTGTTTCATACAGGTAGAGATCAATCTCCAAGCTCAAGAGATTCCAAACCAAACTGCTTAAAGGGTAAATGCAAAGAGTTGCTGTTTGCTAGATAAGGATAAAGGATGTGCGCTCCATTCCAACACCTTTTTATTCTCACTTATCCAAGCCCAGAGCTGAGGGTTGTTGGCAAAAAGACAAACTCGAGAGGCCCCCATTCAGACAGATTTAAGGATTGATTACATACAAAAATAGAGTGGGTACAAGAGCAGATCAAAGGTTAGGAATACTGCAGCAAGCACCTCCCGACTCCCCAAAGCCTGCCCATCATCTACAAGGCACAAGTCAGGAGTGTGATGGAATACTCCCCACTTGTCTGGATGACATCAGCTCCAACAACACTCAACAAACTGGATACCATCCAGGATAAAGTAGCTCCTTCAGTGTCACTGAGTCAAAATCCTGGAATACCCTCCCTCAGGGCATAGTGGGTCCTCCTACAGCACGTGGACTGCAGTGGTTCAAGAGACAATCCACCTTCTCAAGGTCAGCTAGGAATGGGCAATACGTACTGACCAACCAGTGTCGCCCACATCTGACAACAGATTAGAAAAACACCTCCAAGAGATTAACCTGCTAAGGGTGTACAATTTACCAGTACACAACCATCAGTAAAGCTCCCAACTGTCTTTAAAACTAGAACTATTCCACATGGTACAGCATTAGTTTGCAGAGTTTACCAGCACAGAATGACAAAGTATTCAGTTTCCAGACTTGTCCACCATCCACTCAGGTAAAAGCAAAATCCTCGAACTCTGAAATAAACTCGGCAGATCTGGCACCATCAGTGCAGAGAGAGAAATAGAATTAACATTTTGAGTATGACATGCTGCAAGGCCTGCAGAGTTTCTCCAATACTTTCTGTTTTCATTTCATCCATGGCCCAAACTATTTGCGGCTTGTCTGTCTGTAACCAGGATCCCAAATCTCTTACAGAGCACCGGCTGAATCAATTCCACTCCCTTCCAGTCATTCAGACCTGGCTTGCATTCCAGCCTCTCACTAAAGCAGCGCTAAACCACCGAAGGGACAGCCAATGTTGCTTTGGTTATCTTGGTGCAAGCTACAAACCATAATAAGCACAAAGAGAATGTCCCCAGGAAAGCATGTGTTGGCAGCTGGTAGCAGGGATTTAAACCGCAGAATCTTTTTTCGCCTTTTCCTTCCTTTGCTTGCATTTTGAGCTTTTGCCTGTTTGATCACTGTTTTCAAAAGTTCAGATTGTGAACAATGCACACGATATTAAACTGCAATTCACTACAATTACCTCCGATTCCTGAGTGATCATGTTTGTGTTGCAGATACAGAGAAGAGGGGAGTAAAATACAGTTCTAGGGAATTCCAGCCTCAGCCTCAGTGTAACTTCAGGGACGTGATCACATCTGAGCTTTGAACTTGTTTAACCAACTTGTCAATTTTGTTTTAAAAGGGCCCTCCCTGTAGCGAGATCTTAATCCAGATGCACAGGATCCTTATTCTCCAACCATGTACAGTGTAAGATTGAATGATAAGACAGCAACGAACTTAAATTACCTGAATATAGACTAGGGTATTCAGAACACAAAGGGCTGAGGGAGGCTGGAGTTCCCCGATTATATTCGTATTATTCATTGACTGACTACGTCTACAAATTATTTGCTTTTTGAACAAAGTAGCATGTATCTACAAATGCGTGTGTGTGTGTGTGTGTGTGTGTGTGTGTGTGTGTGTGTGGTGGGATCACCTGTAGTATGACATGAACCCACGATCCTGGTTGAGGCCATCCTCATAGGGACTGAACTTGGTTATCAGCCTCTGCTCGGTGACTCTGTGTTGTTGGGTAACCTGAATCTGCCTTGGAGGACATTTACCCGAAGGTCCAAAGCCAAATGTCCTTGACTGCTGAAGTGTTCCCCCACTGGGAGGGAAAGTCCTTGTCTGGAGATTGTTGCACAGTGCCCATTCATCTGTTGTTGTATGGTTTGAATGGTTTCACCAACATACTGGTTGTCGAAGGTGAAGACGTGGTCGAGGATGAAGCAGATGAGTTGTAGGATGATGTCTGGAAATTGGCAGTTGGTGGCATTGAGTACTGAGGCTGTTGCAGCGATGCCATTATCAGGGGGCATGCTGGTGTGGAGTGCCAAAATGCCAATTGTGACAAGGAATGCTCCTTGTTCGAGTGGTGCATGTGTGCTGAGTTTCTGTAAGAAATCTGTAGGGTTTCCTACAGCGGGGGTTTCCAGAAGCTGGGGGTTCCTGCTACAATGGGTTTCAAGATACCCTCGACATCACCAGAGAGGTTCTCACACAGGGTCCCATTGCCTGATACGATGGGATGTCCAGTCATGTTAGCTTTGTGTATCCTCAGATACGCCACAGTGAGAAACCATAATGAACTCCTTAGAAGACAGGCACAGGATAAGACAGACAGGGTGCCCTTTGTCATCCAGTACTTCCCGGGAGGGGAGAAACTACACAATGTTCTTTGCAGCCTTCAACACGTTATCAATGATGATGAGCATATCGCCAAGATCTTCTGTACGCCTTCACTTCTCGCCTTGAAATGACCACCAAACCTTAAACGGACCATTGTTTGCAGCAAACTACCCAATCTTCAGGGCAACATCGACCACTGCACCATACAACCCTGCCATGGCAACCTCTGCAAGACATGCCAGATCATCGACATGGACACTACCATCACGTGTGGGAACACCACCCACCATGCACACAGCAGATACCCATGTGACTTGGCCAATGTTGTCTATCTGCAGGCAATGATGATCTGGGGCATGGTATATTGGTGAAGCCATGCAGACACTACAATAACAGATGAATGGACACCACACAACAATCTCTAGACAGGGTTGTTCCCTCCCAATGGGGGAACACTTCAGTGGTCAAGGACATTTGGCCTCAGGTCTTCGGGTAAACATCCTCCAAGGCGGACTTCGGGATGCAGAACAATGCAGAGTGGCCAAGCAGGGGCTGATAGCCAAGTTTGGGACCCATGAGGAAGGCCTCAACAGGGATCTTAGGTTCATGTCACAATACAGGAGGCCTCACTACATTTTTCACTCTCACACACACATGCGCACACACACACTCTCTCGTGCGCGCACGCACACACACAGACACACTCACTCACACAAAACATGGAGTCAATTTGTATTTGCAGTTTTGTATTTGCAGATAAATTCTATTTTCTGCAAAAAGCAAACAATTTGTAGGCATAGTCAGTCAATGGGGCATTTTATAAATGCCTGCTTTGGAAATAAAACCAGTCTGACTCCAGGTTAAAACACAGAAAGTTTCTAAACAAGGTCTCACACCTAAATTGTATTGTCTGACCTGAGATGTCACGTCTTGTATACTTTAGTTATCACGGGGCAGTGACTTGAAAGGAATTCTGGGATTTGGATTTTAAACAATCGAAACTTACATCTCCTTTCTAACTGATTAAAGATTTAACAGGAGGGAGTGAGCCCTCATTTGAGGTGTATTCAATGCATTCACATCAGTTGTATGATTTTTTGATCTTTTACTTACAAGTTCTGTGCCTTGATGCCTTTCTCGCTGACGAAGGAGAACGCTCCAAAATCATGTGTTTTCAAATAAACCTGTTGGAATGTAACCTCCTGTCATGTGATTTTTGACCTTGCACAATGAAAGGAAGACGAAGAGAGTTAATGTATGAATGTGTGCAAAAAAAAAAACGAAAGATAATGGTGCAGAATGAATTTTGCATTCAACATGCTCAGAATATGGGGGCAGGTGGAACAGTATCCCTGGAACAAGAGGAGAAAGACAGGAGCACCATCCTAAGTAAAATTTAGAGAAATATAAAAGATTAAAGGGATGAGAGAGGTTTGAATCATAGGCAATGAAAGTATCCATAACAGATAACAGGCTTTCTCTTGCATCCAGTCCAGGAAATGAGAAAGATAGGCTAGGGGTGAAGGGCATTGATTGAAGGCAGAATTAAAGATTATCCCTCTCTTTCTTGTCACGGAATTGACTACCTCGGAATTACTGTCACTGGTGGTTGTAGTTTTGACTGTGCTATTTTCTTGAGGAAGCTTTGAACAGCTTTTAAGTCTGACATGGTTAAAGTAACTCATGGCTGGTCTTTGTGTAAAATATTTAATTACATTCCTCTATAAATTAAATATTGCTTGCGGTGCTGAGTTGCTGTCTGCGCTTTACTGATCAGGTCAAACAGCTAGCACAGTTCTATTCTGGAGGAGCTTTGTTAGCTGCCCTTTCACAGATTTTAAATAATTTTCTTTTTTTTCTGGTTAATAACGCTAGGGACTGAATAAAGGGAAGATAGGACAAAATATCTAAAGATGCTGTTCAGAATTAAACATTTCCAATCTTAGTATCGTGGAACTTTAGAAGCTTAGAGTGCAACAGAAGGCCATTTGGCCCATTGTGTATATGCAAGCTCTTTGCTCCAGTATCAAGACTGAAATTACCGCTTCCATGATGTTCTTTCTCATTTATTACTTCTCAACATTAAAGAGACTGAGGTTCTCTAACTTTTCCAGGCTTTTGACTTTAGTGGTCAGCCTCATGCTTATTCTCCTGTTCTCAGGGTTTTGATGTTTTCTACATGAACTATTTGATCAGACCACAGAATTCACATTGTGATCAGAACAAGGTAACATTTCACTTGTGTATCAGTCTCAGACTTAAATTATTAATTTGCTAATATAGCGTGGCATCCTGTTTATTGTTCATCTGAACTGTTCAACATGGGTTAAAGTCAAATGAATGATATTTCCCACGTTCCCTTCAACCTTTCTCACAGAATGTTTATTTCTGTTCAATGAAGCACATCCCCACTATTCCTCCAGTGTGTAAAATATTACATTTACGGATATTGAACATCACCTATATTCCCTTTGTGCCTCTGTATATTTCCTGATGATGTTATTAGATTGTACATCCCCTCTCTGTTATATCAGGCATTAAGCCTGACTGTGGGCTATGCTAATGAGACTCAATGTACATCATCACAGGAAGTGATGTAATGTCACGTGATCTTTCTGTCTCTTACCGAGCAGATTATAGTGAGATGTTTGTAAATGAAGATGGTGCTTTCCTTGCCTCAGCGGACTCTGAGACTATTCTATGGCTGCACAAATGAGACAAAAAAGTATTAAACTATTTATTTTGTCATCTGTAATTAGGATGAACTGATTTGGCTGAATTTTTCCACCTTAATTTTTAAACAGGAGGGATCATCAATTTCAAGTCCATGATCCAGAAGCAAGAATAGTGGCCCTTCCTGATCAATCTTCTGGTCCAATTTTAAACTTTCCTCTGGGATGACCATTTACTTAGGGACAGCAGGTGACGTTAGCAGGCTGAAATGTGACTCAGCTCCTGAGTCTGACCAGCAGGCTTCAGTGTGGCTGCAGCCAAATTTACTGGAGCACAGGATGGTGAAGCAAAACAGGCTTGAGAGGAGACCAGGAGACATTTACCTATACAAAGTTGCTGCAAAAACTCAGCAGGTCTGGCAGCATCGGTGAAGGAAAAAACAGAGTTAACGTTTCGGGCCCAGTGACCCTTCCTCAGACCGGCTTTGTTCCTAATTTACAGCATCCACAGTTCTTTCAGTTTTTGTTAGACATTTTATTATTCGACATTATTAGACACTTATTTATCCTCAGTACCACCTTTTTACGCCGCTCAGGGAGATCATGGACGACTTGCTTCCATTTCAGTGTGATGGGTTCTAAAATGGCTGGTAAAATCCAGTACTCCACCTGCAGGCTCTGCCACATGCAGAGCAGGTGGTGGTTGAATGGTCAGGCAGGTGATGTGTTTGTACTCCTTCCATCATCACAAGGTCTCGTCTGCGTCCTTGTGACTGTCTTTCAATATTTCAGGACCTTCCATTTTGGGTTAGTCGCAAGCCAGGGGCCCCAATGAGGTGACCTCTTCAAAGACATATTGAGGACATTGCTCAAGTGTTTATGTTGTCCTGATGAGAGTCTCTTGTCCTGATTGAGTTCCCAGTTGAGTAGTTGCATTCTGGCATTTGAACTCGCTGCCTCAGGAAAGCCATCAACATAGTCAAACCACTTCGGTTATAATCTATTCCTACCTCTTGCATTGGGCAGAAGATATAAAAGTTTGAATAAACGTACAAACAGATACAGAACAGCTTCTTCCTCACTGTTATCAGATTTTTGAACAGACCTCTCAAATGTTAATGTTCTTCTCACTCTCTGCACTTTCTCTGCGGCTATAACATTGCACTCTGTTCTGCTACCATGATGCACTGTATGTGGTACAATCTGCCTGTATAGCATGCAAAACAACACTTTTCACTGTATCTTTATACATGTGACAATAATGAATCAAATTCAAAATGTATGGCCCCAAAGAATTAACCTGGGCTTCCAGATTTCTAATGCAGTGATGTTACCACTACATCACCATCGCTTTTACTCACCTCACCTTCCCCTTCATCTGACTGCTTTTATGGTTAGAGGGGGAAAGTTCAAAGGAGATGTGAGAGACAAGTTTTTTTTACACAGCGAGTGGTAGGAGTCTGGATCGCACTGCCAGAGGTGGTGGTGGAGGCAGATACAATAGCGGCATTTAAGAGACTTTTAGATAAGCACACGAACATGCAAAGAATGGAGGGATATGGGCAGAATATGGGCAGGCAGAAGGAACTAGTTTCATTTGTCGTCATGTTCAGCTCAAAATCATGGGCTGAAGGGCCCGTTCCTGTGCTGTACAGTTCCATGTTCTATGTTCAAACCTGGTGGACATGACCAAAAGATTGCTGCTAGACTGGAGCACGTAAAGCGGCCAGGGCTGAGCAGGAACAGCCAAAAGAGATTGGAGGAAAAAATGAAGAGCTGAGGGCGTCACAAGAATTCTTTGCGATGCAGAGAAAGAAAGAACACTCCTGTTACTCATAGCTCATCTGCAAGGAAGCCGAACAGTAAAAACTGACCTGCCTGGCCCAGGGTCCTCTTGCAGATGGGTTTTGCCTGACAGAATAACAAATCCAGAGATAGTAGGAACGGCCGATGCTGGTGAGCTGGAGGAACACAGCAGGCCAAGCAGCATCAGAGGAACAGGAAAGCTGACGTTTCGGGTCTGGACCCTTCTTCAGAAGATTCATTTCCGAAGAAGAGTCCCTACCCGAAAGGTCAGCTTTCCTGTTCCTCTGATGCTGCCTGGCCTGCTGTGTTCCTCCAGCTGCACACCTCAATAAACAAATCCAACTCTTGTGCCTGATGTCACTTCAACTGACAAAGGAGCAGCGCTCCAAAAGGTTGTGATTTCTAATACACCTGTTGGACTATAATCTGGTGTTATGTGACTTCTTTACTTTGTCCACCTGACTCCAGCATCAGCATCTCCACATCATGGGTTAGACACAACAGTCCCAATCCAAACCCAAGACGCACATTTCATTAAGATTGGAAACTGGGTCACTGCCGACTCCTTACTGGAACCATCAGATGTTTTCTTTCACTGGTCTCTGTTCTTAGCTGATTATGTCCAGCATGGGTGAAGGGATGAAGTCTATGGTGTGGAGTATCGTGCATGCCTGGATAGGGCAAGCTAGTTCATTATTCCCATTGTTTTTGCGTATGTGGATTCTGAGCTCCAGACTGGGAGGGTATTCAAAATCCAACTTGACACACATCTGCAAATCACATATTTATGCGTTTTCAGTAATGATTCCAGTGTGTATTAAAGACTTCCAGGGCCAGAAAATAAAATTTTATGATAGAATCAGTAGGGCACTACAATTTGGAAACTCCTGCTGCAATCACAGATGAATAACTTAATGTGCATGAATAATAGAGCCACTAGCCACCATTTTGCTATAGACACTAACCCAATCATTTTTAAGTACTTATGCTCTATTATCACCAGCATAAGCATGCAGAGTGGCCCTGCTTAAAACAAAAACACGCAAGTCGCTTAAAGGCGTGAAATAATTTGAGTATAGTGCTTCATCTGAACCCCCGAACAAGATAGATAACATTGGTGTACGTGTCCTCCTTCTGAACTGACATAAAAATGATGATTGAAGATAATTAAATGGGTTGCTCCACATTGCAAATGGGAAGTGTGATGGTGAACCAGTTTTCTGCAGGGCAGGTGTAGAAGGCATCACAGATGCATGATAATGATTGTCTATAATGGGATACTAACGAAAGTGAAATGAGAGAACAGTCCCACCCATCCCCCAGCCATAGACATGTTGCTATCTAAGTGTTGGGCCTCCGGCTCTCCTTATCCGCTGCATTGATGTTCAATACAGAAACCATTCCAGAGTGCATTGCACAAGTGCAATCAAGAAATGAACAGCAAGTCACTGGAGGAGATATTCAATGGGGTGTTAGAATGGGGTGTTGATCAAACAAGGTGATCTTCTGTGAAAATCAGACCCTTCAGATAACTCCAAAAATGGGCACCACAAAAACGTCTCAAAATTAAAGCACCAACTAATTATTTGATATTAGAGGAATTGATATATGAACTGAATGGATGGTGATCTTATGGCATTGACTATGATTAGCTCTCACAGTAAACTGGTCTAAGCAGTATGATCAAGGTGCAGCAGTCACTCAGCAGGGAGAAGCAGAGAGATTCATTGAAGCAAAGAAATTGTTGGAAAGTAACTTTGCAGATAATAGATGGGGTAATATTGGCCACACATGACTATAAATACCACAGTCAATTTTCTGAAAGTCAGAATAATTTGTTTCTTATCTTTTTTTCAAACAGACTCAAAACACTTGAGACAACTTTTTTTATTAATTTATTGAATTCATCTGGGTGTTGCTGGCTGCACCAATATTTAAAGCCCATTCCTATTTGCCCTTAAGAAGGTGATGGTGAGATGATTTGTTGGACTGCTGCAATCCAATTAATCTGTTATTGTTCAAAACATCCATCTTAAGACAGCATTCAGAGCAGTATATCAGCAGTCCCAGCATCTGAAATCTCACAGATTAAAAACCTTTGTGGAAATTGTAAGAGTCACTTGGATGCATTTCTATCCTTACAGAATACAATGGCCCTGATCTTCAACACCTTTAAGACCTGAAATATGACAGCAATCGCAAAAAAGGAACGTGATTTCAAAGCTAATCCACTATGCTGCTGTCTGTACAGGTTTCTGCTTCAGCTGTTAGGGTATCTGATCTGGATGTTTGCACAGAAAACTCCTCCAGAGGTGAGTAGAAGTTTCTTTTTGTCCAATTGGAATCAGAATAGGGTTTTTGATCCTGATTGGAAGATCTGGGCCAGGGTCTTCAGCCCCGAAATGTAGCCTTTACCAAAGTTATCCCATTTATATCTCTCTAATGGTGAAAGATGCCCATATGGACAAAGGCTAATTATTTTCTTAGGCTATGATCAAGGGATAGATTTGCAAACACACAATTCAAGCTAATTCTGCCTTCAATGGTATTGTGTATGAGAACAACGTTGGAATGTATCTACGTCCTCAGGAGCAAATGTCACAAAGATATCACTTTCAACAGCTCCAATAGTTTAACTAGTGGCTAAATGGGCCATTGAGTGCAGGAGGGCTTGGAATTCAATTGGTCTGTCCTGACTATTAGACCTTAGGCAGACTGATAGGCAGTGATGGTATAATAGGCTTCAACACTCCTTTGCTCCTGATCACCATCTCATGACACCTTATCAGACATGAACATGTAGGCATTGGAGAAGCAGAGCATTAAACTCTTCAGCCTTTTATGCTCAAACAGCGTGGTTAATGCTCACTGTTCAGGCTCATACACAAAGAATGGCCCTTGGAACTTGTTCTCCAGAGAAAATCAATGCCTCAGGAAGACAAAGTGGGTCAATGAGAAACTGATGGAGACACAGGGCACATTAGGAAACAGCATGTGATTTAGTATATGGTTCACAACTTCACAGGAAATGCAAAGTGCAGGACAGAATCCCGACCAAAATAAAAATAAAACACTGCAGGTGCTTGAAATCTGAAATAAAAACAGAGAATGCTGGAGAAACTCAGCAGGTATGGCAGCAACTGTAGAGAAAAAACAGAATTAACATTTCAAGTCCGATACAACTCGTCTGCAGAATCCTGTCAAAATACATGGCATATAATGTAGCACACAGTGTACAATAGTTCTAGTTAAAAACAGAGCTAACACTCTTGTGAAAAGAAAGTTGTTGTGTGTAAGTGCCAGATGGAGTCATGATATCCAGTATCCCAAGAAAACTTAGTGAATGGATCACACATCCTTGGAAATCCAGACACAATTATTGAGACTGGAAACGTGCAGTGATTGGAATGAGGGCCAGACGGATCTCATTGACTATGAGATCCCTGATTGGAGTTGTTAACCTGGGCCAATTAGGGAGCTCTGGTTAACAGATATAAACAGGACATTCAGACAGTCACTTCATTCCAGGGACTGGTTCTGAGCTGGCTGATCAGAGCCCATATACTGTGTCCATGTAAATAAAGGGTGACTTGGCGGCGGGATGTTTGCCTCTGTGCAGTTATTTCGAAATGAGACAGAATGTAACATTTTATTTTTGATATAACGAGCTATGCCTGAATTAAAAATCCAATCTCCTCTTCTCCTGCCTCTCTTTCTTACTCTTTCCCTGGATGCATCAGTATCCCTGTGTACTCACAGATGGATTCATTGTCAGGAAAAAAAGGTGCTCACATTGAGTTCTTTTCCCCCTTCAGCACGGTTCATCGGTTTCTATGTTAACTACAATGCCCATGTCACCATTAAACTCTCATCAATGTGTGACAAATTCGGCTTTTGCCAGGCTCATCAATTAACCAATTGTGTTTAATAATAATCTTCCTCACAGTCAGGAAAGTGAGTGATCCATTAATTGTGAATGTCTGGCGTGGAATTGTGCTCTGCTTTTCCCACTCAAGCTTTCTCTGAATACATTGATTGTAGCAGGGTCCCTCTTTGTCTCACTAAATGTTCCTGTTTCGCTTTGTTTTTATTGCTCTGTGTTAAGTTGCCGAGTTGTACTATTGCTTAAGACCAGCATAATGCTCCCGCAATGGTGTTTCGAAAACATATAACCAAGTTAAAAATAACAGCCTAAAGGTGTGTGAGGTTCTGTTGTGAGGTCATCCCACCATTGTCATTGCAAAAATCTCCGCCACTTCACAAGATTGTCAAAATCATTTTTATTTATTCACAGGATGTAGGCATCACTAGCTAGGTAGCATTTATTGCCCATCCCAGAGGGCAGTTAAGAGTCAACCACACTGCTGTGGATCTGGAGTCACATGTAGGCCAGGTCTGGTAAGGATGGCAGTTTCCTTTCCTAAAGAATATTAGTGAACCAGATGGAATTTTCTCAAAATGGACATCATTACACTCTTAGCTAAAGATTTTTTTTTGAGTTCAAATTCCACCACCTGCTGTGGCAGGATTTGAACCCGAGTGCCATTACTTGGGTCTCTGAGTTAACAGTCCAACATTAATACCATATGTTATTGCCCGACAACACATTGGTTTTCTCATCAGATAGTTCCAACACTGTTAACTGGGTCAGGATGGGACACACGGTGGCCTGTCCCCCATTTACTAGGTTGGGGTTTATTAAAGATACAGTTCAGGCCATCAGTAATATTGTTAACATATGCATATGGTCAGGCAATATGCAGCAGTTGGACTGATTAGGAGACAAGCAGACAGGAGGCATTGTCAAAGTAGCTGAAGTTCCTGACTTAATGGATAGAATAAGGTGATAATAATTCGACGGCACATGGGACGGCATGGTGGCTTTCAGCGCCAGGGACTTGAGTTTGATTTCAGCCTCAGGCAGCTGTCTGTGTGGAGTTTGCACATTCTCCCCCTGTCTGCCTGGCTTCCTCCCACAGACCAAAGATGTGCAGGTTAGGTGGATTGGCCGTGCTAAATTGCCCATAGTGTCCAGGGATTTGCAAGCTAGGTAGGTTAGCCATGGGAAAATGCAGGGTTACAGGGAAGAGGTGGGATGCTGTTTGGAGGGTCAGTGTGGTCGTGATGTGCTGAATGGCCTGCTTCCACCCTGTGTGGATTCTAAACATTTGTTTTTTCCCAACTGATCAAATTTCAAAATGATGATGTGCATGTCCTTTGCAGTGGTGAAGGGTTTTGACTAGTTGTATAGGGAAAGGTTACATCAACAGGGAAATGGTCAAGACACCTGTTGCCTACATCACATCCTGATTCAATGTTAATGAGATTCTAACCTTGCTCATTTTCTTTTCCTGTCTTTTCTGCTTTTATTTTGATCATCTTTGACACATTACAGAATCATGTGACAGAGGGTGACCGTTCAGTCCATCTGAGTGAACTGAATTGGGTCCCCACTCCTGCACATTCGTTGCAGCATGAGTACTTTTTTCTTCCTACTTAAACTCATCAAAAATTCCTTTTAAGAGTTAGTTGTCTTTTACAATTACTCCCAAAACCTTGTTCAATCCTTTCACCATTTCCACCTAAAGAGTGCCTCCTCTTCTGATTATACTTTCGAAAGAATTTTTATAATCTTCTTGTGAGAAAAAAGCCAAGCAATGAAATACAGCTTTCTGGATTTGGCATTTGTTTTATTGTCATTTGCTCCCGAGATTGGGGGTGGGGGAAGGCTTGCATTCATGAGTATCTAACGGCAAAATCACAGGGATAATAATTTGAGAAGGGGTTAACTTAAAACAGGAAATCCTGGCAGGAGTCTCCAATCAATCATTCAAGGTGGAGGCATCGGTATTAAAAGCCCGACATTTTAGATATGGCACATAGACAAGAACACTTAATGCAATAAGACCTATGGCAGAAATATTGAAGAAAGTCAGTTGCCAGTTAGTTTCATATTTCCTTGAGATAAGGGTTATTGATTTTTCTTACTTGAAAACCCATCCTTCAGTCTGATGGATGTCCTTTTGTTCAATATATATAAGTAGGTTTATATTTGATCATTCGCTTTCTGCAACGTAATATATAACCTCGATTGATTTTCTTAGAATATTGTATTTTCTTCCTCTGAAGTTGTAATATCAGTAACTTTGGCTGATTGAGGAGCTGGCTCGTTAGATTTCTGCAGTGTGACCAACTCGACAAAATCACTTTAATTGCAAGTCAAAATGGTTGTTGCCCCACCATTATTGCTCATTCTTGTACATATCTGAGAGTTACCATAAAGGAAGACAAATAATACATGCGAGAGAAGCTATCTAGTTGGATCAGCTGGATAATATCAAAAAGGTAACGCTCTGAAGCTTTTAACCTTAATGTTTGTAATGATAAATCCATGGATGAGGTCTCCTAACTTGTCCAGACAAGATACCTCAAACCATTAAGTTTCCAAACGCAGTGGAGTGAACTGGAGCCCCTTAGTTAACCACCCACCCCCTCGGTCAGTCATAACAAGGTTAATTTTAAAAGAATCCCCTCCCTTGTGGCTACCTTTACCCCGGGCTCAACTGAGCTTGTATTTTAAAAGGGACCTATTTAAAAAGCTTTCTTAAATTAACAAAAAGAGTGAGTTTATTAATTACTAAATGTGAGAATAAATACTAATGCCTCATATCCACACAGAGATTAGAAATAAGAGGTGAGTCCTGTAAAGGGGTGACATACTTTCCCTTTTGGGATCATAAGCTGGAAACTGGAAGTTGGTCCAGGAAAATGAAGCAGGAGGGGATTTTGTATCAGAGATAAAAGGTACTGCAGATGCTGGAGAATCCGAGATAACAAGCATGGGGCTGGATGAACACAGCAGGTCAAGCAGCATCATAGGAGCAGGAAAACTTGACGTTTCGGGCCTAAACCCTTTTTTCTTTTCTGTGACTTGAAGATCAAGTGGGACTACACAAGATGATGTTACATTCTTGGAGCAGTGAGGTGGATAAACAGTGAGACATACTGGCATCAGGAGTCTTTGAATTAAGGAAAAGCTGCCCATTGACATTCTTTGAATCGGTCGAGCCGTCAACTATTCACACCTGTAAGTTTAGTGCAGCCAGAGACATCCTGCAAACAGGAAACCTCCCCTGACAAGGCTGTCCCCCCGTCTTTCTCTGTCTCACTCTCTCTCCCTATTATCTCTGTCTGAGAGAAAAACCAATCTTGTATGAGAATTTCTGTATGAGAATTCTTTCTTGACACTCAGAAGAAAGAATTCTCATACAGGAAAAGACCTAGATCCACCTGATCAGCCATTGAGTTGAGGATCAACCATCATCCTACAGATGACAGTTTGTTAAAATTAGGACTGTGGGGAAAACAAAAACTCTCCATTCTAAAGGCTGGACTTACAGAAATTGTTTTTCTGACTATATCTTTCCTGGACATATTATTTGTGTCAAATTGTCAGTTTTTTTCAGTCTTATTCGGGAATAATTATTAATTACTGTGCATGTGGGGAGAGGGGTTTAAGGTTTTACAGTTAAATTTGCATAGTCGTGAAGCAGTCATCCTTTCTTTGACTATTTGTTAAAAATTAAGGTTGTTTACAATTGAGTCATTTTCCTATGAACACCGAAACATAGAGTGAGTCACTTTT
This sequence comes from Ginglymostoma cirratum, assembly GCA_024137785.1. Taxonomy (NCBI): domain Eukaryota; kingdom Metazoa; phylum Chordata; class Chondrichthyes; order Orectolobiformes; family Ginglymostomatidae; genus Ginglymostoma; species Ginglymostoma cirratum. The sequence goes on along the minus strand of JAHRHZ010000047.1, from coordinate 7,260,755 downwards.
GTCCTGAGTAGCAGGTAGCTAGACAAATTGATCATCTATATGATTTAATTAGGTAGATACACATTTGTAATGGCTTATGGAATAGTGGGGCTCAGTCATCAATGCTCCATTCCCAACTGAACCACAAAGATTGCAAGTTAAAAGAGGATGCATGATTCAATCTTTGAATTGTATGTGAAGAGCAAATAGTTGAATATTGCAGCTGTTGCAGTCAATGTTGCTGGGAGCGTTACTGTTGGTAGTTGAGTTTCGATTTTGAGATTTTTAGCGTTGTGGACTGATTGAAACTCTTTTGTTCTGATTCCTTTTGATAGTTGCTGACTGGCAGCATTCAAAGTGAGTATGAGCCTTTTTCCTATCTTCTACCTACAGTGAAGACATGTTTAAATGACTGTTTTCAACAGCGCATCAGTCCACACACTACAGCAACAGGCCACCAGCACACACAAACTATGCTTGCTGTAACCTCATGTCCCTACGTATTCTTGAAAGTGCGAAAAACATAATTAGGCCCCTCAGCCATGCAGCTATCTTTTAGTAATGTTATGTTCACACTCTGAGATACTCCCAGGAGATTACAAGTTCAATTTTTAGGGTTTTTCTCCCATTGAAGTCTCTTTAACACCGTATCAGGTATGACATTCCAGAGTCTCTCTCTCTCCAGACAGCCACTGAATGTACATGTCAGACAATCTTTGGCTGTATGACTTTCTAAAATAAAAACATTTCCATAGTTGAAGTTCGATTATCCTTATGTGATCCAGAGTTATGTTCTGTGGTCATGGCATGTTACATTAGCTCAAGCACTCGACTGTAGCTTTCGGAAGTAGCAGATGTATCTATACCAGCTCCATAAGATTTTAGTAATTACACCTGACCAAACGTAGCTTTGCTCATTTTGGTAAGACAAGAAACAGCAGGACTTGCACTGTTAAAGTTAGAGCCTTGGGGAGTGTTGTCAAACAGAGAGACCTAAGGGTTCAGGTACATAGTTCCTTGAAAATGGCGTCGCAGGTAAACAGGATGGCAAAGAAGGCATTTGGTGTGCTTGCCTTCATTGGCCAGAACATTGAGTATAGGAGCTGGGAGGTCATGTTGCAGCTGTTACAGGATGTTGGTGAGGCTACTTTTGTGTACTATGTACAGTTCCGGTCTCCCTGCTATAGTAAAGATATTATTAAATTCAAGAGAGTTCAGAAAAGATTTATCAGGATGTTGCCCAAACTGGAGAGCTTGAATTATAAGGATAGGCTGGGACATTTTTCACTGGAGCATAGGAGGTTGAGGAGTGACCTTAAAATAGTTTATAAAATCAGGAGGACCATAGATAAAGTGAATAGCATAAGTATTTTCCCTAGAGTAGGGAAATAGAGAGCATAGTTTTAAGGTGAGATGAGAAAGACTTAAAAGGGACCTGAGGGGCAAGTTTTTCACACAGAGGGTGGTTTGTATGTGGAATGAGATGCCGCAGAAAGAGGTAGATGCAGGTACAGTTACAATATTTAAAAGACATTTAGACAGGTACTTTAAAAGGAAAGATTTAGATGGATATGGGCCAAACACAGGCAAATGGGACTAGCTTAGTTTGGGAAACCTAGTCAGTATGAACGAGTTGGACTGAAGGCTTTGCTTCCATGCGTATGACTCTATGACCCTATGACTTGATAACTGTCTTATGAAGAGAGGTTGAGTAGATTGGGCCTGTATTCGTTGGAATTTAGGAGAATGAGAGGTGACCTTACTGAAACATACAAGATTCTTAGAGAACTTGACAGGGTAGGTTGCTTCCCCTCCTGGGCAAGTCTAGGACCAGAAAATGTAATTTCAGAGTAAGGAGTCACCCATCATAGATATAGGTAAGGAGGAATTTCTGAGGATTGTGAATCTGTGGACTTCATTATCTTGAACAGCTGTACAGGCTGGAATGTTAAATATATTCAAGACTGAGAGATTCATGTTTTTGATCAATGAGAGAATCAAGAGTTATGGAAGAAGGCATGAATGTAGAGTTGAGAATAATCAAATCAGCCATGATTTCATTGAATGGCGCAGCATATGGGCTGAATGACTTACTTCTGCTCCTAGTCTCATGGCTTTATCGTGCAATTAACCTTGTGATCTAAGAACAGTGCTTTTTTTGTAGATACTCTATGGCAGTGCATCCTGCGCAACTAATCACGAGATAGGCCCGAGATAAGGAAAATCAGATTGGTGACAGAAAACAACCCTTACTGAGTATTACATACTGGTAAGAGCTGATAGATATCATAAGGTGATGAAGTTAGTGTTTCAGAGAACTGCCACAAATCAAAGTGTTGAATCTTTCCTGCAACAGGACATTAACGTTCAGGTTACAAAGGCCTTAAGGATTTATGCCTTAGTTTGGTGTGAAAAGCAAGACTCTTTCTCAACCAAATGTGACTAAATGGATTGACCACAATCCTACTGAATGGTGGACCAGACCGGATGGACCGGACAGTCTAGACCTGTTCCTGACGATCTAAAAACCTACTCAATGACCGATCATGCTGACCTTTATTTAAGCTTTTCTGGAGTATTACCTGTGTTCCTGAGTGAGAAGATCATCACTCTGTGCATAAAAAACATCTCTCTTTGGAGCTTAATTTAAATAATGAAACAACAGCTCAAGATTCCCTCTCTCACACTGTGCTAGTACAGAGCCCGTGAGAAATTTGAAGCCCCTTGAGAAATGTGCCCTGTCTGATCTGTGACTCAGTTCACTGGGCAAAGACAACAGCAAGTTTGAGCTTTCCGGTGTAAAGACAAAAGTGACACGCATTCAGCTACATTCATGGACATTCCTCTAAAATGACTTGAAATAGGAAACACTGACGGGAACATAGTAACAAAGTCTGAAATGACACATAACTAAATGAAATCACTGAATCATAGAATTGTACAACATAGGAGTCCAATTCACCCTTTGTGCTAGTACCAGCTCTTTGAATGAGCCCTCAATATGACCCACTCCCCACTCCTTTCCCTGTAGCCCTGCAATTCTTTTCCTTTTCACATACTATATTTTTCTAATGTTTATTTGAAAATTAAAGTTGAATCTACTTCCATCACACTTTGAGGCAATGTATTGCAGATCATAACAACTCACAACATTAAAAAAATTTCATCTCTTGACTGGTTCTTTTGCCAGTTCTTGTAAATTGGATGAAGTGTTCAATAATCGTACTAAAAGCAGAAAATCTAGATAACACTGAGCACTGCTACTTAGCTCCACAAGCCGATATTCAAAAGCTCTGCTTTCTTTTTGTCACTGGCCCTGCTTAGTATTTTCTGCATCTATTGTTTCTTTGTTGCAGCATTATTTGTTTTCCTATCTGTTATTGTAACACTGCCAATAACTTACCAAGTAATGAGTATCATTACTAAGCCAGTAATAGACGCTGCAGCCAGCTTAGCAACTAACACTGGCAACCAGACAATTAATGCAATGCTACCACAATTCACTCAGTACTACAAGTAAGCTAGGGTTCTTGTGGTGGGGTGGTCATGCCCCTACCTCTGAAGCAGGTTTAAGTCTTACATGTTCCACAGGTGTGTACTTAAGCATATCTGAACTGGTTGATTAGGGCTCCTGCGATACAGTAGTAGTGTCCATACCTCTGGGATAGATGGCCCTGGGTTCAAATCCCACCTCTTCAGACCACATCGCATCTATGTACAAGTTGATTATAAAAACCTACAAGTAGCCTGTTAACTAGTTCATTGGCTAAGTTTGCCAATAGACCAGAAACCAATGATATAGCTAGTCGGTATATTATTCATTCATAGCCATCTAGGCAAGATCCAGGATCCTTACGGATAAGGCAGTCATCCTTCTGGCTTTTCTATATGGCTCTGAAACTTGGACTAAGTATGGACACCACCTTGAGACCCTGGGGAAGTACCATCAATGCGTTTTTGAGGCTGATTCTCGGCATCAGCTGGGAGACCAGGCGTACCAACATCAGTGCCCTTGAAGCGGCTAATAGCACCAGCATCGAGGCCATAATCATCCAACATGCTGGCCACATGCTGAGAGTTTCTGAGTTCCATCTACCAAAGCAAATCTTCTTCGCTCAGCTCAAGGAAAGCACCCGAGAGAAGAGGACACAGGAAGTGTTTCAAATATTCCCTGACGGCTTCCCTCAAGAAATGTGACATAGATGTCAACGCATGAGAGACCGTCATTCAGAAGAAACCGACGTGGAAGAAGCTCCTGTATGAAGGGATGCAATTCTTTGGTGGCAAGAGGAAGTACAGAAAAGAAACAGGAGAAAGGAATGCCAGCAATCTAGAGGCGAAGGACCACTTCCACATCCCAGAAACATTTGTCAAATGTGTAGTCAGAGATGCAGCTCTCGGATCAGACTCATCAACCGCACAAGCAGCGACAGAACCCATGATCACTGACATGGAACTTCCTCATTAGTGAGTTGCTGATGGCGATGATAGACGTTGCTGACAACTCAGTATTTATCACCCAGCTGAGGAGGTGATAGTTTGCCACCTAATTAAAATGCCACCTCGTGGGCATTGAAAGTGGTCCCATTGCGCTGTTATGAAACATGCTCTAAGAATTTGACTCAGCAATAGAGAATCTATTTCAGGGTGTGTATCTTGGAGGAGAATTTGGAAATTGGGGTGTTCCTAATTGGCACCACAATCTAAGCCAAGAACAAACACCATGGCAAGCACTGCCAGACACCTTGGGAGCTGGTACTATAACCAGTCTGACAAACCATGCTGTAACCAATAGTGTACAGCTCTACTGCAGCCCACACTGCAGCCAGAATTGCAAATGACAGTACATGCAACACTTCAAGATAATAATCACTGCCATGGAGAAGGAGAACACAAGAACATTTTCTGAGACAGTGCTAGGAATGAGAGCCATGAATTATTAGAAATCATTAGAGAAATTCAGTCTTTTTCATTTGAACAAAAAGACTTTCAAATGGGGAATTGGTAGAAATGTTCATATTACAATGGTTTTATAAAATAAATTGGGGGAAATGTGGTTGCAGAGGTTGGAAAGTCAGTAGGAGTAAGACATAAATTTACAATCATTACAAGGATGAAGGGTGATTAAGTTTTTTTTTGTATAGGAAGAAAAATACAAGCAGAGCATTGATGGAAGTAGATTCCACACTAATTCATTTTTAAATGGCAACTCATATATAATTGTAAAGAAAAACTACAGTAATATTTAACTTGGGCAGAGGAGAAAGATCTTTTTTTCCTTTCAGAAAGCTGCTACAGATAGAATGAACTGCATACAGCCCTCCTGTGCTGAAAAAAATTCTAAGATTCCGTGACCCAGAATTCTCCTTAAATTCTACATATTGTCATGTCCTTTTGGTCGCATAGGCCACACAACTGAACCTGATACTGCTCTCACTCAGCATCCACATCATTGTATAAAAATCACTGGATAATGAATGAGAACAGAAACCCTGACAGATCCTGTCCTTCTTTACCCCGGGGATTGTAAGCTAATTGTAGCATTGACCTACAGTGACTTTGGAGATTGAACCTGGGACTTTCCTTGTCTCTATGGATGGTATTTAATGCAGATGAAGAGAGGCTCATGTGCTGGCTGAAAGCTTACGAGAGTCTGTGTCACCTGTTTTGAGGAAGGTCAGCTGAATTAAGTTCCAATCAGGCATTCAAGTGGCCTTCGCTCGGATTAAGGACACCAGGGTTTGAAATCCCTGCTTGCCGAGAGTTCCAGTGAAGGCTGAACCAGAGAGAGTGGTGGCTGCATCTGGCAAAGCGCACCTCCCCCCCCCACCCCAGGAGAAGCCTAGGATCATTGAGGGATGCAGGCTATAGCAAATTGTGGATGGGATGAGTAGGAGCCAGAGGGTAGGAGCCAGCACCAAAGGCAGTGAAGTGGTTCTCCAGGTGCCCTCCCTGTTATGCAACGTAAGGTTTTGAAAAAGTTAATGTTCAAATTGTCCCCAACCTGATGACACCACAGAGACTTCGGGCGGAGCCAATTAAGTTTGACACCAGCTTTCAGAGGAGACAGCTGTATTCTGTGCAACATGTGGGAGGCAATAGTATAGTGGCATTATCCCTAGATTATTCATCCAGAGACATAGGTAATCTTCTGAGAATCCAGGTTCAAATCCCATCATGGCAGTGGGATGAAGTAGGCATTAATTGCTGACTTTAGGATATCGACTGGTGTTGAAACAAGGAGCTATCAATGAACCTCCCTGCCATGCACTTAATCAGGGTAGAAGTGGGAAGGACACATGGACCCTACCTGGTACCTTTCCGCTTGTCTAAACCTCTGAACTCCAAACTCACCTCAGCAGAGGGCAGTAAAATCTTCTCCATGTTTCAGATCCATGGGTGGAGCTAATCACTCAGCTCCTGTGATGTACCTTTGCACTCTTCATATCACAAGAAGTGACCTCCATTGGACATGGATTGCAGAACAGACAGTTGGATTCAAGAGTTCCTGCTCATTCTAATGCATCATGCTGCAGTCTGGAAGGTTTTTGTAGCGCAGTGGTAGTGTCCCTACCTCTGATCCAGGAGGCCTGGCTTCAAGTCCCAACTGCTCCAGAGGTATGCCACAACATCTCTGACCAGGTTGATTAAAAATATCTATAATACATTCTGGAAAGACAGGCATGTGAAAGACCCTGTACTCAGCCTCCACAACAACAAATGAGGAACAATACAAAAGCCTGTCTTCACCATTTCCTGTCATTGTTAGTGTCTCACCAGGTAGAGCTATTGCACTGTCTAGGTGTAAACAGCTAGCAGCTTAAGTTCTTTATCATCTTTGCACATTTGCCTTGTAGACCAAATAGCCGCATTGAATTAGTTACACTGTTTTGATTATGCAACCAACCAATGTGAAGGCCCTCGCACCACCACCCCCCCACCCCAAAACACCTTGAGAAAGCCATCAAATAAGCTGTTTGACTCCTTTGCACAACGATCTAGATCTGAGATGCTTGACACAATTATATAGGAATTTCCTCCGGCTGCCACCGATTCTTCTATACAAGAAATAAACTTTAAACCTGTACGTTGTAAATTAGCAGACAATTCCACGTTAATGTTTAACAAACTCCATTTCCAACCTTGAAGTGAATCATTCCTTTTTTTTCTGGTAACTCCCAGTGGATTTGTCTCAATATCCTGGGATCAGTATTATCTAAGCAAACTCTTAGACTCACGAGACATGTTTTAGACAGTGCTGTGATAATTGGCATATTGAACTGTGATAATTGGTAGACAGAACTGCAGTGGTTGGCTCCTGAAACTATGATAATTGGTACAGGGAACTGCAATAATTAGTACAAGGGTCTGTACTAATGGCACACAGAAATGTGACAGTTGGCACACAGATTTCAGAAAGTACGTACTAAAGCATGGAACAATGATTATTGACATTCCAAACCAGAAAGGTGGTCTGGATATAGACCTTCCACACCCTTCTTGGTACCAAACAGCATCTGTCCATTGGCAAAAACAGAAGAGTATTCTGCTGGGAATTCAAGAAGTGACCTGGAGAGAGTGGGAGGAAAAGCCATCGCTAGAGATGTTACTTTGAGATAAATAAGAAAGAATCCCAGACACTTGGATTACAGAGGCGAAGGAGAAGATAAGTTGGAGAATGGCATCAATGCCCGCGCGTAGAGGTTGAAGGGCAAGAAGAAGGGAGAATATGCCATAGCTGTAGTCGCACAAGATACTGTTTGTGATTAGGTGATATGCTGTTGCAAGGAGCTGATGTGGACACAATGAGCCAAACAGACCACCTCCTTCTGTGCTGTACCCAGCCATGATTCTACTTGTGCTATTTGCGGCATACTGCCAGGGAAAGACAGAGATATACAAGTGAGGACATTCAAAGGTGGAAAAGGTGACCATCAGCAATCAGAAAGGAAGCCTATTATTTTTTCTATAACTTCCCACTCAGCATTGCCACAAATATCCTGTCTCATCTATGCATGCTGCTCCAGTGAAGACTGAAATTGCTACTTGTTACATCCACAAACACCTGCTTTCTATTCCTGTCAGTTCAGCAGTGTCTGCATTTGCGAAGTGAGCCTGTGTGAGAACTTGTTTAAAATTCCATCAAATAGTTTGCATTCAATAGGCTTTCGCGCACAATGATTCATGCGATCCTCTAATACATTTAATGGATGAATTCTGTCTAAAGACGTCGGGGATTTTAATGAGATAGGTTCCAACTCGTATTCCTGTATGAGTGGTTTACATCGTGCCGGTCTTTCCTTTATGGTGAGATGTTTCTTGCAGGCAGCAAACTTTAACTGCTGCTGTGTGCAATTTATTCTGTTCATTGTGAGCTGTAAACTCCTGCATTCTGAAAAAAAAATACTTTTGAGAAACATAAAGCAAAATGAAGCAGTCAGATTTGGCTCTTTGATGCAGATGTAAAATCATTAATATTTCTTCAAACCAAGTAAGTAGAAGATTTAATTGTTGATTTTTTAAAATCTGTCTTCGTTTAATTGCACATGTTGGCGAGGTTTAGGATTTTGTCTCCAATTTTAGCCATAGTTTCAAGCAGAAGGACCTGCAACTAGTTCCCTGGTACAGTGAAGCTGCAGAAACGTGGTCTGATGGCCAAAGACGTCCAGGCACGGAAGGCTTAAATTTCTTTCCAAATACCCTCTTCCCTTTCCCCCAGTCCCTGTAATTGATAGCATATAACTGTGGGCAGTTAGATGATTACATTGATAACTGATTGCATTAGAGGTGAGAGTGAGCAATGATACACATAGAGTTGCATTGGAGAGACTTAGGAGCAGATGGTGTTGCAATGTAATATCATTTGATCAGTAATTTGGAGGCCTTACATCTCATAGAAAAGAGTTCAAATCTCACCATTGAAAACAAACAAAATGCTGGAAATCACGGCAGGTCAGGCAGCATCTGCGGAGAGAGAGAAAGCTAACGTTTCAAGTCTCGATGACTCTGATGAAGAAATGTTAGCTTGCTCTCTCTCTTCAGAAGCTGCCTGAACCACTGTGATTTCCAGCATTTTTTTTTGGTTTCAGGACAGATTGCAGCATCTGCAGTAATTTGCTCCTACATTGAGCCAAATTTCACCATAGCAGCTGGTGGAATCTAAATTCAATTAAATTGAAATCTAATGGTAACAGTGAATCTATTGATGATTGCTGCAAAAGTGCATCTGGTTCACTAATGTCCTTCAGGGAAAGGAATCTGATATCCTTACCTAGCATAGTCTACATTTGACTCCGGTTCCCTAATGAGGTCTTAACTGCTCTGTGATAAAGCCCCCTTCTTTGGGGTCTGGAGGTTCTGGGTCAGATATCAATGGCACACAACAACTTGTATACAGTTCCCCTTCATGTGGTACACCTTTTTTACATGACTGAGCAATAGGTAATACTTATAATGATATTGTTAACTGAGAAATCCCATGAATCAAGGTGTGTCTCAGGTGGCCAATCCATCAACAAATCTCCTTTCAGAACCAATAACCAAACTTCTCTACCCAGCTAGAGCAGCGAGTTGTTTATGATGATTTAGAGAGGTGGTTATGCCTCAGATTCAGTTAGATGGGCGACTAACAGAAAAGATAGGAATGTAGATCAGGAATCTCATGCAGCTATTCGTCTCTCAAACAGATATACCGTTTTGGGTCTGAGGAGAGTCATCTAGACTCAAAACGTTAGCTTACTCTCTCTCCATGGATGCTGCCTGACCCACTGTGATTTGCAGCGTTTTTTTGTTTTCAGTACAGATTCCAGCACCTGCAGTAATTTGCTCCTATTATTTTGGGTACTGTTCAGGAAGACAGTCTCTCAGAGGTATATAGAAGCAGCGGCCAGATCTTGGGTACCAAGAACGAACCTTATGTTAAGCAGAGTTTGTCAAGCTTCAAATGAATAATTGTTACAGGGGACTCTCCAGTCAGGGGCACAAACAGGAGATTCTGTGGCCGTACACAAGAATCCAAAGTGGTATGTTGTTTCCCTGGTGCCAGGGTCAAGGATGTCTCACAACGTTTACAGCATATTGTCAAAGGGAGAGTGAGAAACTGGAAGTTGCTGTACACATTGGTAAGAATTACATAGTGAGGGAAAGGATTGAGGCAAAGGTAGTAATCTCTGGATGGCTTCCGGCACCACGTGCGAATGAGAGTAGGAATTAGGAGATAGGGCAGATAAATCAATGGCTGAGGAGATGGTGCAGCGGGCAAGGATTCAGATTTTTGGAATTTTTGGGATCTCTTCTGTGGCAGAAGAGACTTGTTCAAAATGGACTGTTTTCATCTGAACTTGGAAGGGGACCATTAACCTGGCAGGGAGATTTGCTAGAGCTATTCAGAAGCCTTTAACCTACTATGGAAGGGGAGGCCGGGGATCCTAAGAAGTAATGAGAATAGAAAGACAGATGAGGATGGTTCTGAATTTGAAAATACAGCAAGTTAACTAGAAAAGGCAGCAAGAGCAAGTCAGAGAACACAATAACTCTGATGAATTAAACTGCATTTATTTCAATGGAAGTGGTCTTACATGTAAGGCAGATGAATTCAGGGCATGTTTGGGAACATGGGACTGGGATATCATAGCTAGTGCAGAAATATTGTTGAGGATATAGTACTGGCAATCCTGTTTTTTGGATGCTAAAGGAAGAACAGAAAGGGAGGCAAGAGAGGAGGGGTTTCTTGATTAAGAAAAGCATTACAGCTGCACTTAGAGAGGATATTTCTGAGGGATTGTCCAGTGATGCTATATGGGTGGCACTAAGAAATAAGAAGGGGATGATCACCTTGATGGGATTGTACTATAGGCCTCCCAGCAGTCAGAGGAAAGTTGAGGAATAAACATGTAGAGAGATGTCAGGTATATGTTAGAAAAGTGGGGGATTTTAACTTTCCAAACATAGTCTGGGAATGCCATAGTGTTAAAGGCTTGGATGGTGAGGAATTTGTTAAATGTGTTCTCAAGAAAATTTTCTTCATACATATATAGATATACCTACTAGAGAAGAAGCAGAATTTGACCTTCTTTTAGGAAATAAGGCAGGACAAGTGACTGAAGTGTTGTTGGGGGAGAACTTTGGGGCGAGTGATCATGATTCTATTAGTTTTAAACCAGTTATGGAGAAGGATAAGCTCGTTTAACGGTTAAAGTTCTAAATTGGATTAAGGCAAATTTTGATGATGTAAGACAAGAACTTTCAAGAATTGATTGGACTAGACTGCTCAGAGATGAATGGACAACTGGCAAAGGGGATGGTAAGAGTAGGGAACAATGGATGAATGAAGGTATTGAAGCTCTGGACAAGAATAAGTAGGTGTCATATATTGGTGTAAACAACTGGGATCGAGTGAATCTCTTGAAGAGTATAAGACATGTAGGGGTATACTTAAGAGGGAAATCAGGAGGGCAAAAAGGGGACATGTGATAATCTCGATGTGGAGGTGCCGGTGTTGGACTGGGGTGGACAAGGTCAGGAATCACACGACACCAGGTTATAGTCCAACAGGTTTATTTGGAAACGCAAGCTTTTGGAGTCTTACTCCTTCTTCAGGTGTTAGTGAGAGAGTTAGTATCAGGCACAGAGTTTACAAGTAAAAGATCAAAGGGTCACGCCATTTACGAGGATGTACTAAACAAACCTAAGATGCTGTTAAATCTTTAATCAGTTAGGAGGTTTTAATTGATTAATATGTATATGTACATCCCCAAATCTCTTTGAAGTCGCTGTGCTGACAAAACTAAAGGTTTTATCAGTGTAAAGAAGAGGTGACATTTTAGGTCAGACTGTTAGGTGTGAGGCCTTTTATAGAATCTGGTTGTGTTTTGGTTTGGCATCAGACTGGTTTTATTTCTAAAGCAGGAATTTATAAAACGTCACTTTGACTGACTGTCTGTAAATTGTGTGCTTTTTGAACAAAGTAGAATGTATCCTCAAGTGTGTGCGTGTGTGTGTGTGTGTGTGTGTTTGTATGTGTATGAGTGAGTGAGTGAGTGTGTGTGTGCGTGCTTGAGAGACAGTGTGTGTATGAGGGAGGATCTGTGTGAGTGTGTATGAGTGTGTGTATGAGAGAGAATGTGTCTGAGAGAATGTGTTTGTGTAAGTGAGTGAATGTGTGTGTGAGAGAAACAGTGTTCATGAGAGAGGATCTATGTGAGACTGTATGTTTGTGTGTGTGTGTGTGTGTGTGTGTGTGTGTTTATGTGGACGTGCGTGAAGGAGAGTGAGTGTGTGTGTGTGTGTGTGTGTGTGTGTGTTTGTCTGAGAGAGTGTGTGTCTGACAGTGTATTGTGTGGTGGGGTCACCTGTAGTGCAACATGAACCCAAGATCCCTGTTGAGGCCGCCCTCATGGGTACCAAACTTGGCTATCAGTCTCCGCACGGCCACTCTGCATTGTTCTGTATCCTGAAGTCTGCCTTGGAGGACATTTACCCGAAGATCCGAGGCTGAATGTCCTTGACTGCTCAAGGTTCCCCCACTGGGAGGGAACATCCCTGTCTAGAGATTGTTGCGCAGTGCCCTTTCATCTGTTATCGTAGTGTCTGCATGGCTTCACCAACATAACATGCCCCGGGGGCATCCTTGCCTGCAGATGGACAACATTGGCCGAGTCACATGGGTATCTGCTGTGCACATCGTGGGTGGTGTTCCCATGTGTGATGGTAGTGTCCACGTCGATGATCTGGCATGTCTTGCAGAGGTTGCCATGGCAGGGTTGTGTGGTGTAGTGGTTGATGTTGTCCTGAAGGCTGGGTAGCTTACTGCGAACAGTGGTCTGTTTAAGGTTTGGCGGTCGTTTCAAGGCGAGAAGTGAAGGTGTGGGGAAGATCTTGGCAAGGTGCCCATCATCATCGATAATGTATCAAACGCTACAAAGAACATGGCGTTATTTCTCCCCTCCCGGGAAGTACTGGACAAAGAAGGGTACCCTATCCCTGTGTCTGTCTTCTGAAGATGTCATTATGGTTTTCGACTGTGGCACGTTGGAACTGGCAATCGAGGAGTTTAACATCACATTCTGTTCCTATGAGTGTGTCCTTCAATGCCTTCAAGTGTCTGTTTTCTTCCTCCTCATCTGAACAGATCCTGTGTATGCGTATGGCTTGTCCATAGGAGATGGCTGTTTTAATATGTTTAGGGTGGAAGCTAGAGAAATGCAGCATTGTGAGATCCCAGTGCAGGAGCACTTCAGTGGTCAAGGACATTCAACCTCAGATCTTCGGGTAAACATCCTCCCTCATGCACACACTGTCCCTCAAGCACACACACACACACACACACACACACACACACACACACACACACGTGAATCTATGGGTGACTTTGGATTTGCGGATACAATCTATTTTGTTCAAAAAGCACACAGTTTATAGACAGTCAATCAATGTGGTGTTTTAAACCTGAAGAAGGAGTAAGATTCTGAAAACATGTGATTTCAAATAAACCTGTTGGACTATAACCTAGTGTTGTGTGTTTTCTGAATTTGAGATAATCTTGGCAGGTACGGTTAAGGATAATCCAAAGAGATTCCACAAGTACATTAAGAGCAAAAGAGCTACCGGGGAGAGAATAGGGTCTCTTAAAGATCAACAACGTTGCCTATGTGTGGAACCGCAGGAGATGGGAATGATATTAGATGAATAGTTTGCATCAGTTTTTACTGTGGAGAAATAAATGGAAGCCACGGAACTGGGGGAAATAAATATTGATGCTTTGAAAACAGTCCACATTAAGAAGAGGAAGTGCTGTAGATCTTTAAAACCATAAAGCTGGATAAATATCTGGAACCTGATCAAACGTATCCTAGAACATCCTGGGAAGTTGGGGAAGAAATTGTAGGGCCCAGCAAAGATATTTGTATCACTTACAGCCACAGGTGAGGTGCTGGAAGACTGGAACGTGGCTAATATTGTGCCTTTATTTAAGAAAGGCTGTAAGGAGAAGCCTGGGAACTATAGACCTGTAAGTTTGACATCAGTGGTGGGTAGTTGTTGGATGTGATTCTGAGAGATAGGATTTACATGCTTTTGGAGAGGCAAGGATTGATTACGGATAGTCAGCATGACTTTGTGAATGGAAAATCATGTCTCACAACTTGCTGAGTTTTTTAATGAAGAGGGCAGAGCGGTAGACTTTGTCGATATTGATTTTAGGAAAGGCTTTGATAAAGTTCTGCATAGTAAACTAATTTGTAAAGTTAGATCCCATGGGATTCAGGGTGAGCTTGGCAATTGGATACAAAATTGGCCTTGATCATAGGAGACAGAGGGTGGTGGTGGAGGGTTGTTTTTGGGACTGGAGGCTTGTGACCAGCGCTGTTCTGTCGGGTTTGGTGCCAGGTCCACTTTTGTTTATCATTTATATGAATGATTTGGATGAGAATTTAGGAAACATGGTTAGTCAGTTTGTGGATGGTCCAGTCAACGGTAAAGAAGGTTATCTAAGATTACAAAGGGATCTTGATCAATAGTGCCAAGGGGCTGATGAGTGGCAGACGGTGTTTAATTTGGATAAATTGTGAGGAAAAGCATCTTGATAAAACAAGCAAGGGCAGGACTTATACAGTTAATTGTAGGGCCCTAGGGTGTGTTGTCAAACAGATCTAGGGGTTCACAAGCATGGGGCTGGATGAACACAGCAGGTCAAGCAGCATCATAGGAGCAGGAAAACTTGACGTTTCGGGC
>JAHRHZ010000047.1:7129509-7236046 GCA_024137785.1 Ginglymostoma cirratum | reverse complement strand
AAGTCTTCTTGGGGCCTGGGATTGGGGTGAGGGAGGAGGTGTGGGGGCAGGTGTAGCACTTCCTGCGGTTACAAGGAAAAGTGCCGGGTGTGGTGGGGCTGGAGGGGAGTGTGGAGCGGACAAGGGAGTCACGGTGTCTGTTGGCATTCCTTAAATGCCATCCCTACAAGTCTTCCTCCTCTTTTCTATTGCTTAAGATAGAACCTCCTATCTTTCAACCAGATGGTGTTTCAGATCACTCAAATATTTTGAACTGTTGTAACTTTTAACGGTTTGTCATCTTTAGATATAACAGATATCCCTAACATAAGGCCTATTCTATTCCCTTCCATACATGAATCATTAGTCCATACTTTTGTTAATCTCCTTAGCTCACATATTGAGATTTTACCTAAAGTTCCTGTCCCATCAGCTAATTTCCTTAATCCAGTGTCATCAACCCCTGTGGGAACTTTTTCTTTTTCCATTTGATTTACATTTTCTCACGACTGATCCAATATCCATTTGCCATATCTATTACACCAAGTTACACTTGTTTGATATTGACCACTGTTTCCTGCTTCCTTTATTAATTTGTTCACCGCACCAGCACGTGATTCTAAGATGTCGACAATTCTATCCATGGTGTCCCCTGCCTGACTACTGCGTTTAGTGTTATCATTCATTTCATGCACATATTTAACTTGAGAAGCTAATTGATTTAATCGATCACATATAGCACCGATGTCTAGACCATTAACTGTAGAAATGCCTGAACCATAAATGCCTGCAGCATCTCCCATCAAACTTCTGTGCTTCCCTTCGGTTATGTAACCCTATTGATTAAGCAACCTCTTGACCAATTCCTTTCAAATGTTGGGTAAAGGTTTTGGGCACCATGATGGTAACTGAATACCTGAAAAATTCAGAATAACTGGTACCAATTCATGATGGACATTTTCGTACAATGCTTTACTGTTACTTCGCTTGAATATTGCTCCCTGGTCCTGCTTTCCTCATTGAACACTCTAAGTCAGCACAAACGGATATAGCTTCTGCATTACCACTACACTGAAAATTAACACATTAATTTGTGGGAAGAGAAGTCTCCCGATGTTGTCAGTCTGCATATATCAGTGTTTTGTTATATAGACGTATATATACACCATGTCAACTTCCACTGATTTCTGGATACCGTCTGCTGACTCTGTGTTTCATTTGCAAAAGCCAAGCCAGTAATACAATTTCAATAATCAGCCTCATAGTTTATCTAAAGGTCAGAAACAAAACATCTAGGTAGCTGCTGTTTTTGTTTACAGTTTCAGTTCACACATCTTTAATTTAAAATCTGTTATTCCAAAATTTGTACTCATCAGGCTTGTTGTCTGTGAAATATTCCAAACAGAAACTTTGCCCAATTTGTTACTCCAAAATCATATTTACCTAAATGCTCTTACTTTATCAGACAAAGGACTACTGTTCAAACTTAATTTTATTCCTTTTTAATTCTCTTTCTCTCTCTCTCTCTTTCTCTCCACATCACCGACCCCCACTCCCACTCCACCTCTCTAGGGTTCGTTGCAGGATTATAGCAATCATTGGGTCTGGAGTCCGGCTTTTGCTAAGTTCTTGTCCCAATCTCTTTAAGTCTAAAGTGTGTCAGAAAGCACATCACATTCTTCTGACACTCCAGGAGATAGGTCTTGGCCCTTCTCATGACTGACACTAGAGTTTATACATACCCTTAAGTAATCCAGCTCCAAATTCTGCCATTTGTTTGTCTCACATTTCAAAGCACCTGGTTTATATCCCAATTCCTGGTCGATTGCCTGAACTCTCGTTTGTGATGTTGGATTTTCATTAAATTTTTTTCTTTACTTTAGGCTAATGCCAGACTGGTGTAATCAGGTACAGGGAACCTTTCTTTGAATATGTCAGAGGGATGCTGGGGTCAGGATTATAATCATATTCTCTGTCCTGAATTGAATAGTATACGCCTTCCCCCTCAACCGGTCCCAAGTTGGGATCACTCCTTTCATTCCTTAACTTTTGTCTGGGTCCCAAACCATAGAGAAACCCTGTCTGGCTGGAAAGCTGTAACTTCAAGGCATCAATCTCTCATTGGCATTTCAAACAATCAGCATTCTGGATTGTTGCTCAGGCTGTGTTTGATGCAGTGCTGTCTGGACATCTTCACACTTACTTTCCAGTTCCTGAGTCTTAATTTCTGACTCTCGAACTTGTCTTTGTGCCTTCTTGGCATTTCTGTTCATTGTCTCAAATTGACTTTGATAATTTGAGAAGTAAAATATGTTTTCATGATTGGCAATCTCTAGGGATCTAGCCTTTCCCTTTAACTCTGTGTTTTCCAACTGGAAAACAGTCCCCTTCCTCACTGAGTCTCTATGGTATCAAGTTTCATTTTAGCTCTGTATTTTCTGACAGTAATTCTTCAACTTGTGACTTCAACTCACTTATCTCAGCTTTTCTCTGCTTTAACACATTATCCACAAACCAAGTTTCTTAAAAAAGGCAATAAATTCCCATCAGCCTGTCCTCTTTGGGTGTGCATTTTCCTATGAACTTCCTGAGTCTAACTAACCATCTAGTGTCCCAGGGCTCGTAATATCATAAATTTCCGAATACTCTATCCACTTTGGTAACTTCTTATTCAAATATTCCTCAACCAAGTGTGGGATGAACTTCCAAAGGAAGTGGTGGATGTGGGTGCAGTTACAATGTTTTAAAGACATTTAAGTAAGTACATGAATAAGAAATGTTTGGAGGGACATGGGCCAAGCGCAGGCACATGGGACTAGTTTAATTTGGGATTATGGTCAGCATGGACTGGTTGGATTGAAGGGTCTTTTTCTGCGCTGTATGACTGTATAACTCTAAGTCCTCCCATTCAGTTTTGATTGTTTGCCAAGACTTCAAAGTCAAGTTCTGAAGCTAAATCCAGGAAAACAAAAATTTAAATGTTGCCTCTCTCCTCATCCACCCACTTGAATTTTTGGCTGTCACATGAGTCAGCTACCCTCTTGCATTGAACTCAGGTAAGATTTCTGAGAATACAAGATGGTAAGTTTGGCTTTGGAGCAATTTAAGGTCTCTTCATATCAAAGTCCACCCAGGGATGCCAGTAGCTGTGGGTAAGTCACCATCATTTTCAAAGTTATCTTTAATTGGGCTACTTGTTAAGAAATCTCATGGATCAAGCGCTAAAACAATAATCCAAACTTTATTGTATGCAGCAACCAAAAAAAGACCCCTCAAGTGAGCAAGTATAAGGCTACAACTCAACTTGGCTATTCTGAGGAAGGGTCACGTGACCTGAAACATTAACTCTGATTTCTAGCCACAGATGTTGCCAGACCTGCTGAGCTTTTCCAGCAACTTCTATTTTTGTTTCCAACTTAGCTATTACCTGATTAACGGTGAAATCTGGCTGGGACTTCAACCAACAGTGATCTGTCACTGGGACGAGTCCAGTCTTTCTGCAGTATTGTTCTATGAAGTTCTGCTCTTGAGTTGTTTTGGTGTTCGATTCATATGCTTATTCTCAATTGGCTTCTGAGGTGATACATTGATGATTTCTTTAGAGTCCTTTCATTCAAGTTACTGCAGGTCTGCAGCTGTCTTCCTCATCAAAAGCTATTTCTTTGTTTCTTGTTACACTTGGCCCGAAGTCCCTGTTTGAAGACACAGCTTTCCTATGATTAACTCCTTAAATTCTTCAGCAGGACAATCAGCTGTCCTTGTGAAAATAAAACATCTAGTTTATCTGAGATAGTAGGAACTGCAGATGCTGGAGAATCTGAGATAACAAGGTGTAGAGCTGAATGAACACAACAGGCCAAGCAGCATCAGAGGAGCAGGAAAGCTTGACGTTTCGGGTCTAGGCGCGAAATGTCAAGCTTTCCTGTTCCTATGATGCTGCTTGGCCTGCTGTGTTCATCCAGCTCTATACCTTGTTATCTCATCTAGTTTATCAGACAGGTGTCAAAGCAGTTTTGTCTATGTAATTTCAGCAAGACATGGCTAATTGCATGAGTCATGGAATCCTACAGTGTGGAAGTAGGCCATTCCCCAATGGGGAGGCAATGGCCTAGTGGTATTATCGCTGGACTGTTAACCCAGAGACTCAGATAATGTTCTGGGGACACGGGTTAAAATCCCATCACGGCAAATATCTGGAATTAAGAGTCTAATGATGACCATGAACCCATTGTCGATTGTCGGAAAAACCCATCTGGTTCACTAATGTCCTTTAGGGAAGGAAACTGCCATCCTTACCTGGTCTGCCCTACATGTGACTCCAGACCCACAGCAATGTGGTTGACTTATAACTACCCTCAGGGCAATTAGGGATGAGCAATAAATGCTACCTAGCCAGTGCCGCCTTCATCCCGTTAATGAATGAAAAAAAAAATTCAGTCCATTGAGTCCACACTGACCCTCTGAAGAGCTTCCCACTCAGCCCAACATCATCCCTGTAACTAATCCACTTAACCTACACACTATGGGAAATTTAGTACAGCCAATCCACCTGACCTGCACATCTTTGGACTGTGGAAGGAAATTGGAGCATCTGGAGGCAGACATAGGGAGAACATACAAACTCCACACAGACAGTTGCCTGAGGGTGGGATTGAACCTGGGTCCCTGGCACTGTGAGGCAGCAGTGCTAACCACTGAGCCACCGTGCCACCCATCTCTGTGTAATAGCCTGTCTTTGTTACTTTACAGTTTATTCCAGGCATAGTTATTGCTGTATGTAATAGTTTATCTTTTGTTGATTCATTCAATCCATGAACAGTTCTTAAAATTCTGAAGTCTAAAATATCACAGAGGTGAGAATTTTAAAGTCTAAGCCTTGCTTAAATGCGAGTGGATGTAGGGGGCTCTGGGACAGTACATCGGGATCCAGTAACTTGGGCCAAGCTTCTAGGATGTCCATTTTCTTGAGCTGCTGGCTGGGTGGTGGGAGGGGAGTGGGTCTGGACCAGGAATAGCACCTTGGCCCATGACACCTGTCCCTGGCCCTGATGTAGGTAAGTGAGCGCATGGGAGATAGATGAATAGGGCTTAGGATACAGGCAGCAGAGTTTGGGATGAGTTTAAGTTTATGGAGCATCGAGGATGGGGGACTAGCCAGGATGCAGTGGAGCAGTCACATTCAAAGATAACGATGGCACGTTTGAGAATTTTTAGCTCTTTTCACAGTTTGTGGATTTGTAGTGGTGCTAGATCAGTTAACTTGCTCACCTCCAGAATGTTTTATGGTTTTAATGTGTCAAGGTACAATTTAACTCACTTATGCTGAGATGCAGGATATATAATTCATGCCTGTCGACTTCTTTTGTCACCACATCGTGAGATAACCAGGACAAGTTTGAGATAGAATGTAGGCCAGTAACAGCACCAGGCTTTCCTAAAAATAAACTAGCCGGCTAGTCAAACTGCAGAATTGGATTACTTGCATGCCAAACGGCATTAGCAGTGAGTGATAGACAGACCTAAAAGATCCTACAGCCAACAGATCAGATCTAAGCTCTGCATCCTGCCACATCCAGTCGTGAATGGTGGTTTATAATTAAACAACTGGCTGGAGGAGGAGGCTTCGCAATACTCCTGTCTTCAATAATTTAGGAACTCAGCAGATCAGAGCAAAAGACAAGGCTAAAGCATTTGCAATAATTTTCAGCCAAAAATGCTGAGTGAGTAATCCATTTAAGCCTCATCCAGAGGTCCCCAGCATAACAGATGCCAGTCTTCAGCCAATTCAATTCACTCCCTTTGACATCAAGAAATGGTTGGAGGCACTGGATATTGTAAAGGCTATGGACCCTGATAATGTTCCAGCAATAGTACTGAAGCCTTCTGCTTCAGAAATTTCCATACCCTCAGTGAAAATGTTCCAGTACAGCTACAGATAAACATCTCCCTGACAATGTGGAAAATTACCTCAGTGTGGCCTGTGCACAAAAAGCAGGACACGTCTGACACAGAAAAGTACTTTTAAGCAACACTTGCTAGCAAATGTTCTGCCAGAGCCACCCAGCTCCAGACCCGATGACAGACTTGGTTGAAACACGGACAAAAATGCTGAATTCCAGAGGTGAAGTGAGACTGACAGCCCTTGACATCAAGGCTACATTTGGCAAAACTAAAGTCAATGAGAATTAGGGGAAAGCACATAGGAAGATGGTTGAGATTATTGGAGGTCAAGCATCTCAGCCCCAGGACGTTGCTACAGGAGTTCCTCAGGGTAGTGCCTGAGGCCCAACCAATGACCTTTCATCAATCATAAGGTCAGAAGTGGGAATGTTCACCAATGATTGTATCATTTTCAGCACTATTCATGACTCTTCAGATACTGACGCATTCCCTGTCTAAATGCGGCTATATCTGGACAACATTCAGGGCTAGGCTGAGAACTGGCAAATAATAGTCATGCCATGCAAATGCCAGGCAATGAACATCGCTGAATTTACCACCACTGAATGAACATCCTAGGGAGGTGGTGACTATTGACCAGAAACTGAACTGGTCTAGCCATATAAAGACTGCAGCGACAAACACTAGTCTGAGTCTAAAAAAATCCTGCAGTATGGTGGCTCAGTGGTTAGCACTGCTACCTCACAGCACCAGGGAGCTGGGTTCAATTCCAGCCTTGGGCGTCTGTCTGTGTGGAGTTTGCACATTCTCCCCATGTCTGCGTGGGTTTCCTCCGGGTGCTCCGGTTTCCTCCCACAGTCCAAAGATGTGCAGGTTAGGTGAATTGGCCATGCTAAATTGCCCGTAGTGTTCAGGAAGGTGTAGGTTGGGGGGGATGCTCTGAGGTTCGGTGTGGACTTGTTGGGCCAAAGGGCCTGTTTCCACACTGTAGGGATTCTGATTCTAATTCTAATTCAAGCAACTCATCTGAATGTCCAGCGCTTGTCCATAATCTTCAAGAATATAAGTCAGGAGTGTGACTTGCCTGAATGAATGTAGCTCCAACAACTCTCAAGAAGTCTGACACCATCCAGGACAAAGAAGGCCACTTGACTGGTATCACATCCAGATGTTAAAACCTTCTACCACTGACACTCAGTTGCATTAACATGTATCATCGACAACACACACTGCAGCAATTCACCAAAGGTCCTTAAACATCACCTTATAAAACCCACAACCACTTCCATCTAGAAGGACAAGAGCAGCAGATATATGGGTAACACTTTACTTGGAAATATATCACTGTTTCCTCACTGTTGCTGGATCAAAATCCCAGAATTCCTTCCCTGAGGGCATTGTGGGTCCACCTACAGCACATGGACTGCAAAAGTTCAAGGAGTGCTCACCACCACCTTCTCAAGGGCAAATAGGGATGGGCAATAAATGGTAGCAAAATTCAAACCTCATGCATTTTTTTTTGAAAGCTATCAGACTGGAATGGGACAATGTGCCTGGATGGGAAATAAATTGGCATCTAGTGTTTTAAAGGAACTGTTTCATTTCCAGAAAGTTGTTTCTTCCTCTATAGTCTATGGCCCTGTCCTACCATATCTTCCACGATCACTGTAATTAATGAACCCCTGGCCTGAAATGCATCTGTATTACATTAAAAGCAAAAGTGTATTTTTTGCAAATTTTAAAAATAACTTTAATTGACAACAGTGTAGTAGGTCCCCTCCTGTTGTAGAGAAGGTTCACCTGACTGTCCCTCAGTTCAGGCTGACTCCTGGGCGGGATTTGCCGAACCCACAACAGGTATTTGAATGAATGAGAGTTTGAGTTTGATTTGTTGTTGTCACATGTACCAAGATACAGGGAAAAGTGTTGTTTTGTGAGCTATACAGGCAGATCATACAACACGAAGTGCATCAGGGCAGCAGAACAGAGTGCAGAATACAGTGTTACAGCCACAGAGAAGGTGCAGAGAGAGATCAACATTACCATTTGCACTGTGCATTGAAATGTCTGATTACAGTGGGTTGAAGCTGACCCCAGCGAAATCAGTGAATGCCCAAGAGAACATCTTAGAATCCAAGATAACAAGGTGTAGAGCTGGATGAACACAGCAGGCCAAGCAGTATCAGAGGAGCAGGAAGGCTGACGTTCCAGGCCTAGCCTTTTCTGAAGAAGGGTCCAGGCCCGAAACATCAGCCTTCCTGCTCCTCTGATGCTGCTTGGCCTGCTGTGTTCCTCCAGCTCTACACCTTGTTATCTCAGATTCTCCAGCATCTGCAGTTCCTACTATCTTAGAATCCAATATCTTTATGGCATTACTTCAAGGCTTCATCACACCTGGTGGTGCAGGAGGCAGTCCAAGCACATGCTTATGTATATTTCATTCCTGAAACAGGCTATAGTCTGCAGCCAGAGGCGATATAGCTCCAGGAGTGATACTCCTCATCAAGTATGACTGACCAGGGCACTCTCATGTACTCAATACGTGTCATAGGCATTTTGGAAAGATTTAAATGTTGATAACCAACCTGGCAGATGGTGGAATTTGAATTCAATAAAATACCTGGAATTAAGAATTTAATGATGACTGTAAATCTATTGTCGATTGTCAGGAAATGCCCATCTGGTTCACTTATGTCCCTTAGGCAAGGAAACTGCCATCCTTACCTGGTCTGGCCTACATGTGACTCCAGACCCACAGCAATGTGGCTGACTCTTAACTGCCATCTGGGCAATTAGGGATGGGCAATAAATACTGCCTGGCCAGCGATGGCCTCATTCCATGAATGAATAAAAAATACACCTTCCACGGCCATTAAGTCCTGCAGGTTGATATGAAACCCTGGCTCCGAAGGACTCTACACACTGTGACCCAAGGTCTCCGTCTTTATTTTTTTAACTACATTCAAATCTCAAAAATGAAAGTAAAAATCTTACAACACACACAGTTCCATATCTTTTCCAAAAAGAGCTACTTAATACCCAAATTACTCAAGCACAGACAAGGGATCTTCTAAGTCAACATTGTAGACAGGCAAAAGTGTGGAAAACGAGCCAACTAGGAGTGTGAATAGCTCTTCATGGGGACTGTCAGCAGCTAACAATGGTTTGTGTGAAATAGCAGACTATGTGATAACAAAGCCTTGTGTGGAGCTTGGGGTAAGGACATGGGAGACCACATGCCTTAAAGTTGTTGGAACTCGATATTGAATCCAGAAGGCTGTAGAGTACCCAAGTGAAAAATGAACAGTTGTTCTTCCAGAGATAGTAGGAACTGCAGATGCTGGAGAATCTGAGATAACAAGCTGTGGAGCGGGATGAACACAGCAGGCCAAGCAGCATCAGAGGAGCAGGAAAGCTGATGTTTCAGGCCTAGACCCTTCTTCAGAGCCTTTTTCCAGCTTGTGCTGAGCTTCACTGGAGGGCTGCAGCATGCCTAAAGACAGAGATGCTGACCAAGAAATGGGATGGTGTGTTGAAATGGCAAATAATGGAGAATTCTCCCCTAACCTTAGTGCCTGAATCGTGCAAACAAGATGATCCTATCTGCCAAGCTCGTACATAAATGTCACATTGCATTCCTCAGAATGCTGAAAGCTAAATAAAATTCTTTGTGGTGCCAGAAGGAGAGAGATCTGTATTCCTCCAGGTACCAGAAGACAGGTATGTGCATCCTTGTCCCAGATGTATTCGAAATGCCTCTGTATCACCCAAGCTCTTTAGTTGATCATATTGTCCTCGGCAGGGGTGAGAGTTAATGAAATAAAGCAGTGTTTGTGACACTGTTGTGCATGACATACATCTCTTTAGGGAGCCAAAGTTATTCTGCATGAAGTGCGAATATTAATAACTTACCGCAGTCACAAAAATTTACTAGGATTGAGAGCAATTTAATTCATTTTTACAGAAAGCTGAATTCCCTTTGAAGGATGCTTCAATTAGATTTGCATTATATTGGCTGACTTAGATACTGCCTGTAAATGAAATCAGCTGTAAAAGTTGCCAGTGTTATTTCATTTATACTGCCCCTGAAGCTCAGCTCAAAATTCAGGGGGAGTTTACAACTGCCTCCATTGGCACAACTGAAAAGTGGGCCTCAAGCTGTGCCTATTTGCTGCTGCCAAATTGTTCACACTAACCCTCAAGAAACTGAAGGTAAATGACCCTGTCAGTCCAGGTAGCATCTGAACATGGTTGAAAACGTTTGGGACAGTGCCAATATGATTTTAAGGTGTAAGGGTGGAGAGTTATAAACATCAATTAAAAATAGTATCTTTCTTCAGGCTGCTCATCATAGATTTGTTTAACATTCATCGAAGTCTCTGCAGAGAGGCTCCATCATTGCCAATTCTTCCCTCCTGACAGAGGACCACCAACTGAGTCATTGCAGAAGCCTACTGGGCAGACGGATTTTCAATGTTGATAATCAGGACTTTCGGGCTCTGTTCCCATTTTTCAATTTTGACTCTGTCAGGCAACAATGTGCGCGATGATCATTCAAGGGTAGAAAAGATTTCTAAGCACAGGCATGACTGAGTGGATTAGCAATGGAAGTATCATAATAAGCACCCACATAAAGAACATGCAGAAGGACCTCGCAGTACTTTCAGAGTTTAGAACTACTTACTGAGCTGACAGGCAGGATCTCAAGTCCCCAGTATCCCCATCCATCAAAGAGACGGAGGTACAGAGTTCCATATCCATTGTAAAAACCAGAAGAACTGCAGATATTGGAAATCAGAAGCAAAAATAATTGCTGGAAAAACTAAGCAGGTCTGGCAGCATCTGTGGAGAGAAATCAGAGTTAATGTTTGGGGCCTGTGACCATTCCTCAGAATTCAGTTCTGAACTGAGAACTGAACTGAACTCAGAACCTCTCCAGTTCTGAAGAAGGGTCACTGGACCTGAAACGTTAGCTCTGATTTCTCTCTGCAGATGCTGCCAGAATTGATGAGCTTTTCCAGCATTTTCTGTTTTTGTTGCATATCCATTGCACCTCCAGGATTCCTAAGCAGTACCAGAAGTAGTTCAATAACCTGACCAGAACAAGGAAGGCCAGAATTTGAAAACTCCACAAGATTATCCAGTGTCCACACACAGATAGAACAAGTCAATTTGAGAACTATCATTAAGGGTCTCCTCAACCCCAACCCACTGCTAGATGAAGACCATTAGCTTGTTCAATTATCCCACATACAACCTCTGACCTTTTCCATTTTTGTCTTTGAAGGGCAAGATCATGCACAATGGACAAAGGGTATCCATTACCTAACATATTACTTTTGATAGGACAGAACGTGAACATTGCTGAAAAAAATACATATTTTGTTGAAGCTTTTCACCCTGAACCCATTTGGAGAATTCACAAGAAATGCAAAAGTAAAGGGAAAACAACATTTATACTGTGTGAAAGGCAATTGCTGATTGATTGACAATTAGACTGTGACTGATTTTTCAAAGTGTTGTCATGAAGATTGCAATAGCTAGTGTTGATTGACAGTTAACTGCCAAGCTCTGTTCCAATTTTAAATGATGCAATTTGTCTCTGATTAGTTCAGGCATTACCCTTAAGAGATGAATCAGACAATGGCTGTCACCTATTCTGTTGGTTTGAAACAAGTACAGCGTGCGTACATGTTCTTTCTGTATGCAAGGAACAGGGCCAATTGTATCAATGAGTCTAGTCTTCAGTATACAGGTACGCCACATTGTGAGCCTGACTGACAATCCGACATTGATTTTCAGCATGATTCTCCATATATTCAGTATTATGTCATAAATGCTCTTCAAGTGTGTAATGACAAGTTGAGGGGCATTGTGTTGTGGGCTTCGCAGGCGTGGGTTGGTTGGGGATAATCAGTATCTTGTTTGTTGTGAAGAGACAAATGGACATGCGGTTTAGTATGATCTGCCAGTCGTTGAGACTTACAGCTTATATACCGGGCATCACTTTGGCACTGGTGCATTCTCCATGACAACGCTAATACCACTCATACTGTATAAATGTTATTTTCATTGTATTCTTACAAGTTGTCCTGATGGGTGAAAGACGACAAGCTTCAACATCAGATGTCTTTTTTAACAATGTATACCTTCACTAAATGGAATGCAATGGAATCATTGTGGCAAGCAGCAATATACAGGAATATAGGCAGATGTCTCAATTAGAGGAAGCACTTTCAAACGCGGATGCCTTCTAAATGTACAACACCAAGATGACATAGTATGCCCTAACACACTGGCCACACTGCCCTACATCAAGAGCATATCTGAACTGACAACAAAACTCCCATGATCACTGGGAATCATGGTGACACACAAGCCCACAGCCACGCTACGACAAACACTCACAAGGATTAAAGAACCCATACCCACAACATGCAGAACCAATGTAGTTTACAAAATACCATGCAAGGACTGCCACAAACATTACATCAGACAGACAGGAAGGAAACTAACTTTCAGAATACATGAACATTGGCTAGCAGCAAAATGACACGACAAACTTTCTCTAACATCACTACACTCGGACAATGAAGGCCATCAGTTTAGTTGGGACAATGTAACCGTGGTAGCTGAAGCCAAACATAGACAAGCACAGGAATTCCAAGAGGCATGGTTCTCAAGCCATAATGCAATCAACAAACATTTAGAATTAGACCGCATTAACAAACATACACAGAACAGGGCTGGAAATGACAGTGCTCACCATAACGGACCTGACAGTATAAATTCCAAGCAGAGTAGAATAACATCACTTCTTTGGAAGCTCCACCGATGATGTCACCAAGCATAGTAATGAAAAGTCTGAACGAAAACAAGCCAGCTTGGCGAGCAAGTCAACAACCTCACCCACAACCCGAGCTACAACTCATTGCAAAAACCTTAAAGGAAGCACTTTCTGTCTATCAAAGTAACTTTGCAGCTTCGGAAGAGTAACCTTTTGTGCCGTGAGCCAGTCTATCATTTTAAATACCTGAAGAAACCAGCAACTTTATTGAAGCCTATTTCCATCTCTGAGGCAGACATTCCCAATTTAGTGAATGTCCCAGTTCTGCAGAGTCAAGAATCCCTGTCTTTCAGTCTTGGTTCAACCAGAAAATATTTCCCAGTGAAAGTCTGCAAGGAACCAAACATGGAAAATTTGACGATCATAATCGACTTAATTTCTAGTTAGGACTGTACAGTATTTGGACAAAGTTTTTGAGTCAGCTCAGAGGGAGTGGAATAGTTGACTGATGACCACTTTATTAAGTGCACTGTCAGCTTCAAGGCATCTCCTGGGATATCAGCTGAGATCTGAGACTCTACAGATAGGTTGCCCAGCCAATGAGTGTAATCATCCCTTACAGTGCTTCACTCTGACCCCTTACTTCTCTCCCCTTCTTTCTCCAAAGTAACAAAAAGCAAGGGTGAAGTTACAAATATTTTCTAAATCTTCTCAGGAATGTTATTACAGATGTTGCATTCGGTGGGACTTGAATCCATGCCTTCTGCTCCAGATGGAGGGACATTATCACTGTGCCAGAAAAACCTTAGGCTGAAATTATAAAATGCAACAACTTCCTTAAGTGTTTCACAACCAGCCTACCAATGGGTAAATGGTGTTTCAAACCTGCCCTGGTTCGCATTTGTTTCAATTAGTGTCTGATGAACTGAAGTCAATGTCAAAAGACCCCCGAAAAGTGCAGTTAGAGGATTCAAGCATTTGAGAACTGGGAGCATGACTAATTTTGTAGGCAATAATTCATTTGGAGGCAGGGTTTAATGAAAGGACGAAAAGGATGCATCTTATTTGGGCATATTGAATTTTTGCACATAACTCACGCATAAAAATTCCATTCTCTTTTAACTCAGGCAATTTATTGGTGTTCAAACTATTTATCTCTCTGTATATGGGAACTATGGAGTGCCTGACCAGATTCAGAGTAAATAACCCAGCCCTACGTCCTTTCATCAAAATTGTACAAGTTGTAAAAGTCATAGTGGAGTGTTTGCAAAGTTACCTATACACGTAGTTCGGCTGCATAGTGCTTACACAATGATAGTAAAGAGAAGTGTGGTGCTGATTTTATGGTAGCTTTGACATCTGGTACTCATATCTAAACATTACACAACGTTGTCAGTTAGCTCGACACCCTGCATTTTTCTGACCCTGTTCGTTATAACTCCATAGAGTTACACAAAGCATGCTTATCAAAAGAATGATTCAATACAGAGGCAAATGCTAGGTGCCCAGAACTGGTTTCCTGACTTAATTTATAGGTCATTTCATGAGCTCATACTGGGGTATGGTAAAGTTTGGTAAATCACAGTCCGCGAGGAACCATAGGCATCTATATTTGGTAGCGAGAGATGCACATCGAGCACAGGATAAGGCAAGGAGGCAACCTTCCATGAACTAGCACAACCAGTATCCATGACATTGGCATTCTTCCGCATCACACTCCAGCCAACTGAGCTAACCAACCCCATAGTGGAGCATTTCACCAGCACTGCAGTAGGGTGTGCTATGAGCCACTAGCAATGCAGCTTTCCTGTTAAACAAAAGTGGATACTGGCTGTACAGAGACAGGACGGAGGGAGTGGATGGGTAGCAATATATATGGACACAACATTACACATTCATCATCAGCCTCTATGTCGTAGAGTCATAGAATCATACAGCGCAGAAACAGGCCCTTTGGTCCAACTCATCCGCGCTGACCAGACATCCCAATCTGACCTCGTCCCACTAGCCAGCATTTGGCCCATATCCCGCTATACCCTTCCAATTCATATACCCATCCACATGCTTTTAAGTGTTGTTATTGTACCCGCCTTTGCCATTTCCTCTGGCATTCACAAACCACCTTCTGTTTGAAGAAGTTGCCCCTCAGGTCCTTTTTAAATCTTTTCCCTCTCACCTTAAAACCCTGCACTCCAGATTTGGACTCCCTCACCCTAAGAAAAAGACCATAGCTATTTACCTTATCCATGCCTCTCATGATTTTATAAACCTCTATAAGGTCATACATCAGCCTCCAACACTCCAGGGAAAAAAGCCAGAGCCTATTCAGCCTCTCCCAATAGCTCAAACCGTCCAGCGCTGGCAACATCAATGTAAATCTTTTCTGCACCCTCTCAGGTTTAACAACATCCTTCGTATAGAAGGGCAACTGGAATTGTACGCAGTATTCTAAAAGTAGCCCCACCAATGTCGTGTCTAGCCGCAACATGACATTCCAAATCCTATACAATAAATGCATCACCTCACACTTGTCCAAATTAAAGTCCATCTGCCATTTCTCCACATAACTTTCCAACTGATCTACATCCTACTATATCCTTTGACAATGTCGCAACAATGAATATTGGGATCTGTGACTTGAGACAAACAACAAAGGGCAGAATCATTGTGTAATACACTTTCAGGAGATTTCCCTTAAAGTTCTTTCATACAATATATGATTATATAAAGTACATTATATATTTTTATATGAAATACTCAATGTACCTTCTCTTATTCATGCGATAAAATCAATGAAATTTAGATTCTATGATAGCCTATTGTGCCTCTGATAACTTTGCTGCATCTGAAAGAAGCAACTTATAATCCTGACCCAAGTGTTTTTGATGCAGTGAATAGGCGACTTTCCTATGTATCTCATCCATGTTGTGCCTGATTAAAAGCATTTGATGGAACAGCTAGATGGAGTTTTACTTTGCATGTTTGATGGCACATTAGTCCTGAGAGTTAAAAGACAGACCCTGCATGCTTTTTAGAAACATAAAGTGTAGATCTGCATGCTATTTTCTCTTACATGAAGTCTGTAACAAAGTTCAGCATATCTTTTAATAAAAACAATCACAGGAGTTTGCAGCTGCACTGGAAAGGTCAGGTGCACTCTCTTTGAGAGATTTGTTTTTTATTGGCATCTCCTGCATTGACACTGAATGAGAAACAGAGGGGAGGAAAGGTATCAATACAATTCTAACCAGCCGCAATCATATTAAACTCCGTCTTAAAAAATGTAGAAAAGCCCAGTTTCAATGTAGTGTACTGATTCTGTTGTCATCGCTGGAGTGGTGGCTCATTCACAGCTAACAAATCTATCACATTGCATTGAGTAAGGACCAAAAACCTTTTGCAGACTGAAAGGTCACATGAACTGTTTACTCACACACAAGTGTTAATGTTAAACAAGGCCCTATGATGCCAAGGGATCTATTACGCTTATCAATTAGTAATGTACATAGGGAATATGTACTTCATCAGTTATTATGTTCCAGCTTGGCTGCATATTCTTGAATTAATTGTGGTGTTGCATCTATGCATCTTTGACATCACACCAGGAATTAGAGGCACTGTGCCAACCGAGTAAGATACCTCTAACAGTGACTTTTCTATGAAGCTAGACCTACAGAATACACAGTCAAAATCATTATGACCGTTTTTAGCAGAACTGGGTAGATTATAGTTGGCAATATTTGGAAAATGCTGGCATTCAGGAATGAACAAAGCAAGCATTCTTTCTCTTTCTAAACTGAGGGCATAGAATAGGATGTACAATGTTTTATGCGAGAGGAACTCAATTACAGCACTGGTGAGGTTACAAAGGGATCAGTTATAAGATTGAAGGAATAACTTGCAATTATTTAGTGACAAATCACATGCTCCAACTGTCTCAAAACACTCCATAGCTAATAGTTTACATTTGAAGAGCAGTAACTGTTACATCCTAAGACGGAGATAAACAGAGAATCAATCAATCAGAAACTCAGTGGGCAATCCTAAATGCAATGATGCTGTTTATTCACGATTGACCAAAATTCCAAACCAGCATAGGTTTCCACTGTGAATATTGATGTGGGAAAACTTCCTAAGAAGTAATGCTGGTATGGGTCCTACACACAATTTGTAATACTGTAAATAAGAATGCTATAATTAGCTGGGAATAAGAGGTTTTGTTGAAGGAAGATAGATGTTACTTCTTAAGCATTTTGGGCAAAATTTGCAAACTGGTTCAGTAAATATTAGTAGAAATGTTGTATATGAGAAATAAGTTGGCTTTCAATCTTAGAACAGTGGAAAAATATCTTTATACTACGCTCAGTCATCTGACATTGATATTTTGCATAACAGCAAGGCATGAGTTCATACTGAACTTAAGCTGCAAATATCAGTAACTGTGCTCAGGGTCCTGCATTACCTCTGAGTAATGCAGAAGGAGACCAAACAATTTAAATAAATATGGTAATTGGAAAATAATCAGTCAAAGACCCTATTGCTATCTGAATGTCAAAACATCTGTAAGTGATAATTATGTAATTTGGAAAAATACGTAGCAACACTCTTAGTAATGATGTTATGGACAAACTGTTCAACCGAACTAATTTGCATTTCAAATACTTCACCAAGTAAATCTCTTTAGAATCAAGCATTTGTAAATGTCCTCTGAGGTAAGTTTATTTAGGAGTATGTGAATTGTGCTTTTCCAGATAAACGAGATTTAGATTGATCTCTATCTGATTTATCTTAGCTAATGTCTTAAGCACTTTGCTTCTCAGCAGGAAACAGAACCTGTTTTATGACCTGCACCATGAGAAAGGAAAGAATTTGATTTCTCATCCATCTGAGCTGTAAATACTTGGTATTGATCTTTCAACCTTGGATTGGTTTCTGCACATGAGGCCCTTCAGCCCATACCTGAAGCATCTTCCCATGTCCCAGGAAACCTTATTGACGGCTTACAAATATGTCAACCATGGCTCAGTTGGTAACCTCACAACTTTGTGTCACCTAGGTTCATATCCCAGTCAAGTTCTTCAAAGCAATAATTTAAGTGGACTTGTCTGTGTGGTAATGAAGCAATTACCTGACGGCCCTCGTAGGTAGAAGTAGTAGAACATGTGCTACTATTGTGTGTAAGATTAGGGGAGGTCTCCCTGGTGTTTTATCCAATATTTAATCCATACACTATATCATAAAAATAGACTCCCTCATCAGCATCACACTGCTTCTAGTGGTTGCTTTGTTCAAATTGGCTGCCTATTTCCTCCAAAGTATGCTTCAAGAATACATCATTAGCAGCAAAGAGACACCCAGTGATAGTGAAAGACACTATATAAATTAAATATATGTTGGGAATGAGAATAATGCATTTTTCAGCTTTTAAGTGTGAATTCAAAATTAGAGACTGTTTACATATTCTTCTGATACTGGGTGAGACTTGCCAAATTATGTAACAATCTGGTTAGGAATCAGTAACTCTTTAAAAGAGTAGATGAAATTACTTACTAAGTGAATAAAACCACAAGATCCCACAGTTCTGAATGAACAAAATAAACTTTACCCTTCAAGTTTAGAAACATAAAACAATCTACAAATTAACATGAGGTGAAAGTAAGTTGAAGACAAACTATAGTTGAAAACCTCACAGAGCACATCAAATGGCAGCTGTAGACAAAACAGATCCCATGTATTTTGCAGCAATCCTCGCAAGGTATTTGTCATACTCTGGGAAACCAAATTTCATGAAAGCTTTGTCTCTTTTGCAAGGGATTTCAATTCTTCACTTTTGAAGATTTAGCTTCAGACTTCCTTCATAAGTCATTCTTAAATTGGGTCATCTCAAAGGATGCCACCTACTGACACCTCAATCTCTTTCCTGTGATGATGATTATGATGATCCCTCAGTTCTTGAGGATAGTGGATACATCAGTCACCACATTAAGAACAATTCCAATTCATTTACAAACAGCTAACTTCACTATTCCAGTGTTTCTCTGGACTTCAACTTTTTTCAGTTGCACCAAATAAATACTGCTTGTGGGCTTCCTACAGTCCACTATCAGCTATTAAATGTTTTCTCCAACTCCAAACAGCTCCTAGCTGTTCAGGGTCAACTGCAGCATTGAAGTAGAATGAAGGCACCTTCTTTGACTACTGCTGACTCTCCAACATAGGCCCAAAGAATATCAGCTGCCTTTCTAAATCCTCAGGACTTTTTCTCAGCCAGACTGTTTAAAGACTGAAAACAACCGCACCTTTGCTGTGAGGAGCCTCTTCTCCCCATTTCTAACCAACTGACTGGCCAACAATCCAAAGTCTAAGCCCTCAACCCTCAACTGCATGTAACCAACAGCATGGATCCAGCAAACAGCTATCATTTAACAAGGTGGAGGCACCTTCTCAGAACTTCTCTCACTGACCAAACTGATTGCTGAATGGCTATCGGTGACCCTTAAACTGTGTTGAGTGAAAACCTCATATCAAACCCCTGCCCTTGTTCCTGGGCAGGTTCAAACATAGACCATTAGAACATTCTGTGTCTTTGCTGTTCTTTTCACTGCTAATTATCTCTCCACAGCTGCCAGCCTCACAACACATTCAGACAGAGGGACATATTAAAAAATGGATTATATCACAATGTTAATTAAGATGCCATCCCATTTCACATACTGGCAATGAAGTTGTTTTAGGGAATGCACCGATATTTCACATTAGTTATTCAGTCAACTGTGCAAAACAGTCACTTTCTGCATCAATTAATCTCTGCGGATTGATGGACAGCATTAAATGATGTGAGTACCCCAGAGCAAGAAGAAACAAAAGGTTTAGCCAGGCCTGTGTCTTTTTCACATGGGCTGAAGAGAGGAACTTTGCTCCAACTAGCTTCCCATTTAGACAGGCATACTTCAAAAAATTGCCTTGTTGGGCACAGCCTAATATCTGGCTCCTTTGAGCATTGCCTATTAGACCAGACGCTGCCCTAGTGTTCCTGAGTGCAGTCACAGGTAAACAAGTAAGTAATGGATACAAGATGATGTCAGGGAGCAGTGATACTAACAGGAAATTGCAAAACACATACCCTTCTGCATGCTGGGAACCCTGATGCACATGAGTAGTGTTTTTTACTCTGCTAGCCATGTGAGTTTTGAATAGCCCTTTACTAAGTGAATTAGAGGCACTATAAGATAATTTTACAGAACACTGGCCTCTGTTATAATGTGGCCTATCATTTGTGTTCATGATTTAGAAGTGCTAATGGGAAGACACAATTGCAGGTTGTCAGCATGTCCTCTTCTCTGGGGATGAATGGTGTCTGCTTCAGTCTTAATTTTGTGCAATATTTTTTATCTTGAAAGGCAAAGTATTTCCCAGCAGAAGTCATATGCAAACAAACAGTATGATTATTACAAACTGCCAGATGAGTGTCTTTGCAACAGCTGCCTCACAGATCTATTCCACCTTTTGTTCTGGTACAGACATAAAACCCTCCAACTTGTTCCAATCTTCCAAAGGCTGAATGAATGAGGACTCTCAGAGGACAACAGGTCTATTTCAACGCAGCATCCAAAACATATTATTCAAATACATTTAAATTTATTAAAGCAGGAGAGCTGGTGGGATTGTGCACTCGATATCCACTGGGGCGACTGAAATAAAATATGCTTCAAATTTTTCATTCTTTGAGTGAATCTAAATAGAGGCTGGATCTGGCTGTTGTGTATTTACCTCACTTTCTCTAATATTTAGCGTTATCTATCAAACAGGTCACTTGCTGAAAGAAGGACTATATCTTAGACAAAGCCAGCATTTACAGCTGCTACCTAGCCAGAACCTAACAGGCCTGAGATGTAGAGCCGCCAGCATTTGAGAACGATTACACTCAAAGACATATCTTCTTTCTGATGCCATTGACTCTCAATGATACAGTTTCATGGAAGATGATGAAGGCGATAGGTATACATACGTATAATAAAGAAGTTATGTTATTGAAGCCCAGGTTAGACATTGACTTCCATACGCAGGTGAGAACAGAACCAGAAACTGTAAATATGATATTCTTCATTCTTCCATGGGGTGGGGACTTTGCTGGCAAGGTCACTATTGGTTGCCCATCCCTAACTGCCCTTTTAACTGAGTGGCTTGCTAAGCCATTTCAGACAGCAATAGTGAGTCAAACACATCATTCACACCAGGTAAGGACATAGACTGACATTTGAGAATGGTTTCATGGTCATCATTATTGAGACTTGCTTTACCTTCCAGATTTATTGATTGTATTTAAATATCACCAGCTCCTATGGTGGGTTATGAATCTTTATCCCCAGATTGTCAAACTGAGCCTCTGGGTTACCTGTCCTGTGACATTACCACTACATCACCACCTTCCCCCCTAATGGCTAAAGGAATTCAGGCAAAGCCTTTCTAACAGTGCAGAAGTGAGAAAGTGCCACACCGTTGGAGGTTTTGTCCTTCAGATATTAAACCAAAGGACCATCAACCCTCTCAGGTGAATAACAAAGATCCCATGGTATTATCCAAAGAAGGTCAAGGGTGTTCTACTCCGCCCCCAGCTGCTTGGCCAATATTTAACCCTCAACACAAAACAATCACCAGATAATCTGTTGGTTATCACATTGTTGTTTGTGGGAGCTTTGTCGCAGACAAACTGGCAGCTGCTTTTCCGTTGTTGCAGCAGTGATTTAACAAAAAATTTATTAGCTGTAACACACATTGGTAAACACTGAGGTCAGGAAAGGGGCTGCAAAGATACAAACCTCTTTTTGATGGAGGAGTTGTTGAATTCAGGAGTAATTAAGTCGAAACAGAAATCAAGAGCAAGAAGTTATTCTTTTCTAGTTCCTTAGCCCAGAACTTAGCGATAAGTGCTGTGTGTTGCGTTAGTATCAGCTAACTCTGCACAGACCAAGGACGTAACCTGGCATTTTCTAACCTGAATGGCTTAGTATTTACTGGACCATCGGGAATCAGTGTAGTTAGTTTTACTGACTACATTGGTATTGATAAGGCAGAGTTAGCTCAGTTGGCTGGATGGCTGGTTTGCAATGCGGGGTAATGCCAACAGCATGAATTCAATTCTCATACAGCTAGGGTTAGCATGAAGGGTTCTCCATCTCAGCTTCTCCACTCAGTTGGGACACGGTGGGCTTCAGTTTAAATCACCACCAGCCATCTCTCTCCATTGAGTGAACAGCATTGTGGTCCACTAGGGCTATGCTGACTTTAACTTTTCATGCTAACAAGGAGCAGTTTTCAAGAACATCCAATTTTTCCACTGTAGCCCCAGTAAAACTTCATATTACACAGCTTCAGCAGAACAAATTGTTGCTGAACAGTACATCTAACAAAAAACAGGACAAACATTGGATTTACTTCATAATCATAGACTCACAGATTTATACAGGACAGAAAGAGGCCATTTGAATGATTATGTCTGTACCAGCTCCCAGAAGAGTTCCCCAGCTAGTTCCATGCTCCAGCCCTATCTCCATAGCCCTCTGATATTCATCACTTTCAAATATATATCCAACTCTCTTTTAAAACCATCCACTTCCACCACTCTCCCAGGCAGCTCATTCCAAATCTAACAACTCTTTGAGTAAAGACGTTTCTCCTCATCTTACTCCTGGCTCTCTCGCTGACAATATTCAAATTGTGACTCCAAGTTACTGACATACCAACTAGTGAAAACAGAATATCCTTCTTTACCTTGTCAAAATTGTTCATAATTTTGAATGCCTCAATAAGGTCCCCCTCTCAACCTTCTCTGCTCTAAGGAAAATAGCCCGATTTCTCTAATCTTTCTATGTATTTAAATAGATCTTTAGTCTCTTAAGTTGGTTTCTTCTATGCTGGGAACATTTTTTAGAGAGCACAACAAATCATATTGGTTTGTGTCACATTAACCAATCAGGTCAAACTGGGCATCACTTCTGCTTCTCACGAATAGACAGATGCTGAAGTCATTGCTGATGTCTTCACACTACGATGAGCACACACCTGTGAATAAATTTTCCAGTACCATGCTGCATGTATCTTGTAAATCTACCATTCACATGGTATACCCCCTTGGCTTTGTGACAGATAGATGTAAGTGTATTCTTGTGCCCAGACACACACCATGTGCTGTGCCCTGCATACACTGCAACACACAGTCAATTGGAATCAGAAGCTGCCCTTCACAATCCACGCAGGAATTCAAGCCTGAGATTTACTTTACACATACAAGATTGTTGGTTTAAAGACCTGTTCTTGCTATTAAAAAAGAAACTCCCTATGTTAATTGTCTAGTTTTTAAGAAGTGCCATAATGGAGAGCAGATACGGTGTTGGTTGATTTCTTCGGTCCTCCCCAGATGTCCCTTGTCTGGCTAACAGTAAAGTAACATACCACTGACATCTGCTGGGGAAAGTGCATTAAGCCTGCTGCTCATCCACAAGCTGCCCTAATTGCCTCTCTGGCCTTCAACTAGAATATTGCAGCATTCAGTCTATATCTCTGAATGAATCCTCACCCCCATGTCAACCACTGTGTCTCAGGAAAATATTAATTAACTACAGCGAAGCTACTTAGCAGGAACAACAGCTGCAGCAGAGGAAGGATGAGTTACTGACTTACAGCTGGATGGGATGTGCCCAAACAAAACAGAAACCTCCTGAAGGGGTGTGAGGAACAAAAGAATTACTCATCACCAGGAGCTAACTCTGCAACTGGCTGGGGCTCCACTACACAGAGTGAATCAAGAAGATGCCAGAAGCCAAGATGATGATAGCTCCTGTTAGAAAGAAGCTGAGGAATGGATAAAACATGCAGTGTTTGGTCCAGTGAAAATTGCATGCTTGGGTGATGGTCCAGCACACAACTCCTGAGGGCTGAGAGGGATGTGTCTTCACACTGTATGCTCCTGTTCACACTCCATTCTGGCTACGTTTCTATCTTAATCTGAGTTCCAGGTGGAGTCAGACAGATCATAGCACATTCCTATTGAACTTGGCATATCGCGTCAAAGCAGCAAAGGAAGACAATTTTGCACATTCAGCTAGGGACAGCCAACTTGATGGTATAGCAACCAATGGAGAGTTTTCCCTGATTCCCATTTACTCTAATTCTGCTATGGCTCTTTGATGCCACATATTTAGATATTTAAGTATTTATGTGCCTGAACAATGTAATGTTGGTACTTAATAGTTAAATATAATAAATATCTTTGGATTCTTTGAATACCATTACATCCACATGCAGTTTATTATGTTACTTGAAATAACATAAGGAAATAACATTGAGGAAACAGGTAAAATACCTTGTTGGAGGCAAACTCACACCACGGCAACAACAATGGTCATCTATACAAGACTTCAATATCTTGGTGGCAGACATTTGGAAAACTCATTGAAGGCTAATAGGCAGCAGCTTTAAACAGCAGAATATTTAGACAAAGGGACAGTTTCTCACCCTTTAGCAGCCTTAGTTTCTGTCAGTGCAGAAAGCCATGAAAATATGAAGGTAAGGTACTGTTTTGGATTAGAATGTAAGCTCTTTTAAGATACAATAGATGACTAAGAGTGTCTTAATTAAAAACACAAAGTCTGAAGTTACAAATACAACCAAATCTAAAGACTACTGATGCACAGTGAGGACCCTATCTCTCTTTTCTCTATCATGAGAGGCTACCAATCTGTTTTCTTTTTCGAAAAGGTAATTCATATTGTTTTGAAAGCACAGTTCCAAATATCC
This sequence comes from Ginglymostoma cirratum, assembly GCA_024137785.1. NCBI lineage: Eukaryota > Metazoa > Chordata > Chondrichthyes > Orectolobiformes > Ginglymostomatidae > Ginglymostoma > Ginglymostoma cirratum. The sequence continues at coordinate 7,211,583 of JAHRHZ010000047.1, read as the reverse complement.
TACAAGAAAATACTGCTTTAAAATAAAAATATGCAATCTTCTACAGTAAAAACCTTATTCATGTCTAGGCATTGGTTATTTCCGCCATTTCACTGAAAAATCCCACGTGACTTCATCATTCCTTTTTTAATAGCTACAATTTTTAAGGGACCAAAGCCAGTGGGACATTAGTCTTAAGGGATCCAAACTAGTAGAAAATCAGTTTTACTCTATACTTGCATAAAGTCAAATATGGTTTAAACTGGTACAGAAACATGGATAGCATGAAACGCATTGTGGACTGAGTGTCCAGTGATACCCTTACTGTATTATAGCTGCGCAAACACTGTATGTTCATTTATTCTATGGAGTAAGCAGCAGATGTTGCCAAGAAACAAAACTCTAAAAGCCTTTGTTTGTCATTGTCAAAAAGGAGCTCCATAGAATGAACAGATGCAGGGTCCCTGTGGGCAGTCGGAGAGATCCAGACAACACATGGAATGTATTGAGGATCAGCATAAGGTATGCATTACTTCAAGGGTAACAGACTCCTACTCATGCCATAGAGACGACAACCCATATAGTGTATTGACCAGTTTGTTGGAAGATACTGCTACAAAGGGAATAAATGTGATATTTCCAAAGTGGGACTGTCAAAGAAACTTATTGAATTAATCATTGATTTTAATAAACTCCTCTGGGAAGGATTTTCTGGATAAGGAAAAGGACTATGCAATTGATGCATTACTTGAGGATAGGTGCACGCATGAAAACATAACGGGCAGATCAACAACCATTACATGTCGCCAACACTATTGCTACAGCAAGCAAAGTGCACCAAACCAACAAAATGTATAAAGAGATAACAAGGTGTAGAGCTGGATGAACACAACAGGCCAAGCAGCATCAGAGGAGCAGGAAAGCTTGACTTTTCATCTGATGAAGGGTCTAGGCCCGAAACGTCAAGCTTCCCTGCTCCTATGATGCTGCTTGGCCTGCTGTGTTCATCCAGCTCCACACCTTGTTATCTCGGATTCTCCAGCATCTGCAGTTCCTATTATCTCTGATAAAATCTACAAAGATGCTGTTTATAACACCTACCCAAAAGCTGTCAAGCTTTCCTTGATATCTATTAAGCAAGTGGCACTAAGATACTTTGGACACCTGTGTGCAGGATCCCTGGTTCCACAGGTCAAGCCAGAGGCCAGAACAAACTGTAGTTCACAACAAGACAACACAACACCACACTACTGGCAGCATGGACAATGTGAAGACCTCCACAGATGAAAATTCCTGAGTGAAGTCCAGAGTTAGCCATGAAGGTCAAAGTTCAGACGATGATCAAGCTTTCCATATTGTTAACCTCACACATCATGTCAATGTGTAAGGCAATTAGAAGCTTTTACAGTCATCAATAATATATGTCCTGAAAAGGCATACTAAAAGTTAAAATCAACATGGGAGCTAGTGCCAACATATTATCACGATGCACCGTAAAAGACCGAAGCCTCAGGAAGTGACACTCCATGACAAGATGCATAAGAGACCATCTCACAGCATATCTTCCATCACCAATTGGCAGAATCACACCGCGGTACAAGTACGCGAGCTTGACTTCCAGAAATCTCCTACCTGGTAGGAACTAATGATCCAGCAAAAACAAGACTACCTGTATGAACACATCTCGGTACAGTCGCCATGTATGAAATTCAAACCAGATCCACTGCAACTGCCGCAACAAATCAGTGACGATCTCAAATGTCTGTACCCAGCAGGATTTGATGCAATCATTAATTTTAAGGCTGGTGCAATATTACATCTTAAGGCTGGTATGATCCCAATTATTGATCCTCCAAAAAAGTGCAGTGTGTATATTCAGGAGAAGCTTCAAACGGAACTGAGTGAGTTGCAGTGAATTAGTACAATTTGGAAATGTAACTGCCATTAAGATCACTGTATCTCCATCACATGTTTTAAACAAAGTTATCACCGTAACAGTATGCCTAGACTCAAATCTCAAATAAACAAAGAACAGCAAATGCTGCAAATCTGAAACAAAAACAGAAATTGCTGGTGAAAGTCAGCGGGTCTGGTAGCATCTATGGGGGGAAAGCAAAGTTAACGTTTTGAGTCAGGTGGCTGTTCATCAGGGCATCCCTGCCTGGATTCAAAGTGCCTGAAACTTCCCCTTAAGAAGGTGTCCATTTAAACTAGTTACACTGGAAGAACAAAATCCTAAATCTTCCAGACCAAGATTTTTTTTCTGAGCTAGATATGAAGCACGGATGCTGATCGATCCATTTGGCAGAAGAATATACATAACTCACGATTTTTAGGGCACTATCTGGATGGTACTGTCTCCGATGGTCACTATTTAGTCTTTCAGTTATCCAAAAAACTATTCCAGCAGCACATTTGTAAGGCTGTTGAGTATGCACCTGTTGGTATGGACATAGCTGATGATCTTACGACCACAGGTAAGACACAGGCAGAGCACTATCTGAACATTCACCTACTGTTGACAGCAACGGAATAACAAGGAATAATGTATAATGGCACAAACCACCAGGACAACATCAGTCAGTTAAACCTCTTTGACACCATTTAACTCAGCCATGGAGTCCCAATCCAAGGAAGACCAAGGACATTAGCAATTGCTGACCCTGCAGGACAAACAGAATCTGTGACAGTACCTCAGATTTTTAAATTTCCTTTTGTAATATATTTCTGCCTTTGCAGATAAGGTGTACTTGCTGAGATATTTGCTACAGAAAGTGTCCCCGATGTTTGGCAAGTTGACCAGCAATACAACTTTAATTCTTTCAAGTAGGTTCTGTCACCAAAATCTTGTTTAAATTCTACACCTCCTGGAAAGTGATAATTTCCAAAGTGAATCCATCACAAAAAGGAGTTCGCACATGTTTTGCGAGACAAAAATCCTATTGCTTTTGTTTCAAAAACTCTGTCATCTGTGCAAGCCAACTATTCCAATATCGAGTATGAGACTTTAGCTCTGGTGTTCTGCATTATGCAGTTTCACACATGCTTACTTAGCAAGAAATTCATCATTGAAACATCATAAGATATTATAAATAATGTGACGCAAACTGCTAACGCGTGCACCATAATATTTGCAGCATCTACTGTCAAGATCCAAGGTTAAGACTGTGAAGTGAGATATAAACCAGGTACTAGCACGATTACATCTGAAATGTTGTTTCATCACAAAGACTGAGATATTCCTCTTGATTTACATGTTGATGCTCTAGATTATGAATTTGAAGACATTCTCAAGACATTCTATTACACTTTGGCCACGGCTAGTTTGAACAGTTGCAATTGGCAAATTATGAAAATGAGAAACTAGGAGAGTTGCAGAAAATCATTATCCAGGGATGGTCTGACAGTAATAAAGAAATTCGGCTAGAAGATTTGTTCATTGGAAATGAACTTTGTATGCTGTGATGAGTCATTTTCAAAGTAAACAAGTCCTAATATCAAAAGCATTATACCTAGAAATTATGTCCATGCTACACCAGGGACACATGGCTATTGAACATACTTGAATCTGTGCACTGGCCAGGGATGAATCTGGATATTCAATGACTGCCAAACATCCCAATTCCAGCAACGGATGGAGCTTCTAATCCACAAAATGTTCCATCCTTTTCTTGGATGAATGTAGCAACTGACTTTCTCACAGTGCACCGTAAAGATTATATCTTTCTGTTGCATTATTTCTCTAAACTTCTCCAAATTTGATGATTTAGTCACACAACAAGCATGATTGTTGATGACATGATAAGTGTTATTTTCAGTTTATTTGGTATTCTACACAGTTACTTTCCAACAACAGATCAAAATAAATTGGCAAACCGTTTCAAGAAATGTGTACCAAAGTGACCCCAATCACATTGTCATTCCACTATCCCTACTCAAGTGGTCTAGCAAGATATATGATACGTAACATCAATTCAATGGCCATTGAATCCACAATGACAAAGCAAGATTTTCACATTGCATTGCTGTAATTTTGGGCACCACAAATGGGAATCGATTTACCTGCACCTGCACAACTTACACTCAGAAGGCAAATGCACACATCCTTGCCTCCAATCAATTGTCTAACTATTCCAAGACACAGTATATTCTTTTTCGAAAATATGAGATTAAACAAGTGAACAGGTAGAAAATTACAAAAACTGTTCACTGGCACAAAGCGTGAGAGAGAAATACAACATCAAATACTTAGAAGCAAAGTACTCAAGAATCTGCAACTGGTCCAGATCATGCAAAATCATTACTGATCATGGTGCTGCATTGCCAAGGAACAGAAGCAGGCTTATACCGATGTATAGCATATCAATCATACACAACTACAGCATTAAGAAAGAACCCTCAAACAGCGATGATTATGTGATGATATTGAGTGATAGAAACCAGTTGCAAGACAACTAAATTGTTAAACAACTAAAGTAGAGAACAATGTATTTTTTTCTGAAGAAGGGTCCCGATCTGAAACATCAACTTTCCTGCTCCTCTGATGCTGCCTGGCACGCTGTTTTCTTCCAGTTCCAATGTATGCTTCTCCAATGCTATCTGATCACCAAATCAGTTTAAGTTGTTAGAACTCAAAAGCATCACACTGAAGTTTAAAATGTTAAGTCTTGTAAATTCTGCTTTACCTATTTGTATAATTATCAAATTGACAACATGTTATGTAAAGAGCAACATATATCTGTTTGGGATAAGATTTGGTCTTTGGAAAAACGAGTCTCATGTGTTATTTGCAAAGGAAATTATGTCAGTATACCTTCAAGAGACATGCTCATGATATCATCACTATATCATCACCACTGACTTGAGAGTATAACGCTCTCACTCTCAATCTTACCCTGGATCCCTTGAAGCATGACATTCTACTGGAAGCATGTTGCTCTCAGTTGTAAACCACAGGCTTAATGTTAGCACAGACACTTATTTATGTGGAGGATATAATATTTCTACGATATAGTCAGCTGTAATAAATGTCCACTGGATTCTTCAATATCACAATATCCATCCCTAGTTTCTTATGCTATGGGAGACAAAGTAAGCATAATTGTTTCAGGTAAAATGCCTGTTGGAGGCAAACTCACACCAGATATCAAGGGCAGTCACCATCACATCCCCTCCTCCTTTTAATAACAAATTTTCTTCCACAGTTACAAAATATAATCTGTAAGCTGCCATGCATTTTTCCTACTTAAAAAAAACCCTGTGAGATTCCTCACCTGTACCTGTATCCTGGTATACCTGATTTGTGATCCTTCTCTGATTCAGATAGTTAAAGTATGAATGATGCACACTTCAAATCTTTCACTTTCTTTATCTATTTGGGAAGGAAATCTGCCATCCTTACCCGGTCTGGTCTACATGTGCTTCCAGATCCACAACAAAAACTGGCCTTTCTATGAAAGAATTAATATTTAAATTCTTCATCTTGTCTATCATATTTAGCATATTTTACACGCTGGTCCTGGATGTGTGAGGATAGGGATGTAAATATCATCAGTGCAGTGAGGGAAAGAGAGTGGATTTTTTTTCAAAATGTGTTCGCAAGATGCAAGCATCACTGGCCAGGCCAGCATTTATTGCCCATCTCTAATTGCCCTGCAGTTAAGAGTCAACTACATTGCAATCGGTCTGGAGTCACATGCAGGCCAGACCAGATAAGGATGGCAGTTTCCTTCCCTAAAGGACATTAGTGAACTAGGTGGGTTTTTTTTTCCTGACAATTGACAATTGATTCATGGTCATCATTAGATCCTTAATTCCAGATATTTTATTGAATTCAAATTCTACCATCTGCCTTAGCAGGATTTGAACTCAGGTCCCCAGAAAATTATCTGGGTCTCTGGATTAACAGAAATTTTTACTCATCTCAGTCCTAAAAGGCCTAGCCTGAATCTTGAGACTGTGATCCATGCTTCTGAACTCCCGATCATTAGAACACCATTTACTCTGTATACTACCGTTAGATTTTTTTTATGTTTCTAGAAGGACCCTCCTCATTCTTCTAAATCTGAAACAAACACAGAGAATGCCTGGAAATTCACAGCAGATCTGGAAGCATCTATGAAAAGGAGAATCTGAGGTAATGTTTTGGTTTGAAAATCCTCAGTCAGAACTGGGAATCAGTCAGACTGAAATAAAAACTGATTTCCTCTCCCCACGGGTACTTTCTCCAGCATGCTCTGTTTTTATATCAGATTTCCAGCATCTGCACTCTACTCCAGGGCTTGAGCACCTCAGATCAGCTCCCCAGTGGCATCCTGAGGGAGTGCCGCACTGTCACTGATGCTGCCTTTTTGAGGACATGTGAAACCCTGTCTGTCCTCTCCAGTGAATGTAAAAGATCCAGTGGCACTAATTCCAAGAACAATGGAGTTCTCCCCAGCATCTTTCCTGATATCTATCGCTTTATCTATATCACAAAAACAGATGATCTGGCCAGTGTCACATTGTTGTCTATGAGAGCTTGCTGTGAGCAAACTGGCTGCTGCATTTCCTACTTTGCCACAATGACAACACTTCACAAAGTACTTCATCGTTTGTAAAGTAATGAGGGGCAATCTGTGGCTGGAAAAAGTATTTTATAAACGCAATTGTTTACAAGTTGGCATTTTTTTAGTGTTTGCAGAATTGAAACTACTTTACATACACAAAATTTAAAATTTGAAATACTGGATGTTTCTGAGCTGAAACCTAATACATTCGAAGGAGCAAAATTCTCTACCAAAAGAATATTAAACTCCATGACCTCGGCTGTATTTTTAACAATTGAACAACAAGGATTAACAGGAACCGGACAATTAAAGCGTTGTTCCAGCTAAACAGTGGAATAGTTTCTTCTTAAATTACATGCCATAATAACTAAACAGTATTTTACTAAAACCACAAACAAAAACAGAAGTTACTGGAAAAACTCAGCAGTTCTTAAAGCATCCGCAAAGAAAAATTTAGAGTTAACGTTTCGGGTCCGGTGACCCTTCTTCAGAAACGGACCCAAAACATTAACTCTGATTTTTTTTTCTTCACAGATGCTGCCAGACCTGCTGAGCTTTTCCAGCAACTTCTGTTTTGTTCCGGATTTATGGCATCCACAGTTCGTTCATTCTTTTTTCTCACTAAAACCAGCCATTTAGAAGCAGAGACTGTCAATGATTTCAAAAGAGTTGGACGGGCACTTTGACGGAGGGAAATGAAATTGCATGTTTTTTTGTTTCAGTGCATGGGCCTTCGAGATCCATATGCCGCAGTGATGTCTGAAGCCAAATGCTCAATGTGTTAGAATTCTGTTCCCACCGATTGGTGTGCATGCAATCTGGGAAGAACCGCAGAATGATGGAACACTGGAAGTGGGCTTTTCTGGCTCAGTCTGGCATTTACTGCCCATCTTAATTGTTATTGTGAAGATGGTGATGAGCTGCAGTTCAGGAGGGTGGGTAGATGCACGGTGCTATTAGGAAGGGACTCCCTGAATTTTGACCCGGTGACCCCTGTTATTCTTATTCAGTGTGAAATGGCATACTTAGAACACGCAAATGTTCCGTTGCATACCAAAGTAATTTGTGACAGATGCGTGCGTAGTTTCACAGCCAGGCACTGAACACCGAAACACAATGAAGGCTCAAAACCTGAGGCGACTCTGAGCCTTCACTTTGAAGACGGCTGAAAATGAGGGATACAAGTCTCCTTCCTCTGTGACTGTCAAACTGCAACAAAAGACGTATTTGGGGCTGATTGAAGCATAAGTTCATTGGTGTTGTGATGAAACTGAAGTACAAAAGTGTCCATAAATCAACACAAATTAGCAGTCTTCCCTGAAGAGATTTAGTAGGGGGAGTTTTATCTTCCACGTAATGGTCTGACCTGATCTGTAACCTGAATAAAACTGATGTTCTAGTCTGTAAGAGAATGGAACTACATTAACTATTTTATACAGGAATCATTCAAAGAAATACATAGGCCACTTCAGCAGGGAAGGCTTCTTTCTCTCCCCGACCCCCCTCACTCTGGAAATATACATAAACAGTCCCTGGATGTGTCTGCGGCACTTGGATCTAACTTTCATGTAGACTTTCCAAGTTGGTCAGATGTTAGCTCTTATAGCCTATCGTCTGTGCAAGTGTTTAGAAAGAGCCAGGAGGTATTCCTGGTGGAATGTGAACTGACATATGGAGCTGGCCATGCTGATATTTGGGATATTTGTTTTGTATCCATTAGACAGATGTGTTCAAATAACGAGATAAACTCCCAGACCCCGGAAATATATCAACACGTGCCCAGGGATGTGGAGTCCTTTCTCTTCAGTTAGCTGTGTTCATTAGACAGCTGTCTTCTTCAGCTTCAGGATGGAGCTCCCTCACACTCCAACTGGTGAGCAGTTAAGCTATTGACATCATCACACTCTGTGCCAATCATCCATTTGTCCTCCAGCAACAGTGAATGACCCTCAACTGCCATGGGTTGTATATGTTTCCTGTCTACCTAGCTAATGTATCCTATCTAAATTATAGAGTTATAGAGTCATACAGCATGGAAACAGTCCAACTAGTCCACCATGTTCCCAAACTAAACCACCTGCCTGTGAATGATCCATATCACTCCAAACCTTTCCTGTTCATATACCTATCCAAATGCCCTTTAAATATTGTAACTGTACCTAAATCCATCACTTTCTCTGGCAGCTCATTCCACACACTAAACACGCTGTGTAAAAACGTTGCCCCACATGTCCATTTTAAATCTTTCTCCTCTCACCTTAAAACTATGCCCCCTAGTTTTGAATTCCACCATCCTAGGGGAAAGACCTTTGCTATTCACCCTATCCATGACCCTCATGATTTTATAAATCTCTATAAGGCCATCTCGCAACTTCCTATCCTCCAGTGAAAAAAGCCCCCCAGCCTATTTTTATATCTCAAACCTACCATTCCCGGCAACATCCTGGTAAATCTTTTCTGAACCCTCCCCAGTTTAACAATATCTTTCTGAGAACAGGGTGACCAGAACTGTGCATAGTATTCCAGAGAGGCCTCACCAGCGTCCTGTACAACCTCAGCATGACATTCCAACTCTGATACTCAAAGGTCTGAGCAATGAAGGCAAGCGTGCTAAATGCTTTCTTAACCATCCTGTCTACCTGTGATGCAGATTTCAAAGAATTATGTGCCTCAACCCCTAGGTTTCTCTGTAAATTGGTGCTTCTTGATGAATTTAATAAATGATTTAAAAATTATTAACAAATAGTCACCTGCCTTTACTTAGGGTAATGGCAAGCTCCATATCTTAGAATTTACAATTCTACTTCCAGAATATTCAATAAGAAATAAAATGTACTCACTTTGGAGGGGGCAGTTTTCAATGTCACCACTGGGTAGAAATAAATATATTTATTCACTACTGGTGATGATCAACTCAAGGGAACAATCTCCCCAGCCCCTGGATGATGTGGACAATGATGAGACATTGGAAGAATCATGTGAGGTGACCAGCAATGAGCTTCCTACCATCAAGAGCAAGATGACCCATTTCCAAACAAAGTGTTAAAGGGTGGGATACAACTCTTACTAGTAAGCAATGAGTGGCCTGATTACATGCTCATTACGATGCAATCTCCCCCACTGATATAAAGTTTCCCATTCTCCCACCCACAGGATAGAAACTAGAAAGCGAAAATTCCCAACATGGAATCCCAACACAGCTCCATCTTGCTGTTTGCTCCTCCAGACCTCCATCAATCACCAACATCTCAGGGCATGCTCAGTTTGGACCACCCATCCACCCGAAGTCCAGGTGGCAAAGTGGGGTGCCAGTTTTCCTCTGCCCGATATGTTTGGGGCACTTGACAGGAACCGAGCGGGTCAGCCACAAAATGCCAGCACTTGACCAGGAACGCGTGTGGACTTTACAGGTGGCACTGGTGCCAGGAATCCCAGGATGTCCCGGCAGTGGCCAGAACATCCAGCTGCAGTGAGTGGGAGCATGGGACGGGTAGGTGCCATAGGCACATGGTAATGAGGTGTGTTTGTGAAGGTAGAGTGAGAAAACTCACCAGGACTTATGAAAAGAAAACTTCCATGTAACTTGCCACAAATGACACTTAACGAAGCTGTGGCAAGATTCAGCCCAAGGTATTTACTGCGCATTAAAAATTCCCATTTGTTAAGAGAGAGCAAAGAGTAATTGGAAATCAGACTCAATGGATAAGAAATCAATCCTGAATATATGGAAATCCCAAAACATTTGGGCTGAACTTTCACAGGAATCATGTATCAGATTTCCAGCTTCTCAGAGTTTGTTGTCAAAATTGGGAGTTCACTGGTTATCAATGGGTTAACAATCTTTCTGGCATTACACAAATAGAAAGTTTGCTCAAGCTCATTAACCAGCTAAAATTAGTGCTCAGCAGACTTTCAACTCCTCTGAGATTTAGAAATGATTCCGAACTCTCGTTAAGCGCTCAATATTGAAAGGCTTCTCACGGTGAGATTCTTTATTAATCACTCTGCCTCACTAATACAAAGGTTATTTGCTGAGGCAGTAGTCCCCTATCTCCCACTCTGGTGCAATCCAGGTGAAAACAAAACAAGCTCGAAGCCCTTCAATCTGTTTCCTCAGCTTCATTAAGACTGAAACACTTGACGTGTGAGGTGAGATTCCTGTTCATCGAGATGCCACATTGTGAGTTTAAGTAGAGTCGGTGTCAGCTCAAGCATTACCTTCTGAAAAATGGGTCTGGCTACAGGGACATTACAGTGCTCACTGGACTGGAGAGGTGCGTTCACGGCAAACGCACTGACATTCATGCCAGTCTCTGTTTCTACATAAGCAATAGATTTACTGCCGTCCGGGTCCGTAATGAAACTGTTGCCGTGTTGCATTATGCAGAAAGAGCATTTCAGAGAGAAAAAAAAATATGAAACCACAATGAGTTTGCCTCGCATGTGTTGCTTGAAAACGTGAATGTTTCATATATTTAGAAATTTCACCAGGCTGGAGAAATGAAAGCATTTCAATGCGACGCTATATCAGTGCTATGCTGTCAGAGGTGCTACCATTTGAGTGAGATATTAAACCAGGACTCAAACCCAAGGAGGTGAATGTGAAACATTCCAGTCTGCTGCACCAAAAGGGACCTCCCCCCCCCACCCACCCCCAGTTTTTTCCTTCTTTAAAGAAATACTTATTGACTTCAAAACACCTTAGAATATCATGACTTCATAAAAAGGCAGCGTATCAATGCAAATTCTTTCTTTATTGAGCCTCTCCGGCTGGAAAAGTGGATTCTGTCAACCTGCTGGTTGTCACATTTTCTGTTGCTACCAAGGGTTAAAATGGGCCGAGATAGTAGGAACTGCCGATGCTGGAGAATCTGAGATAAAAAGGTATAGAGCTGGATGAACACAGCAGGTCAAGCAGCATCAGAGGAGCAGGAAAGCTGATGTATCTGGTCTGGACCCTTCTTCGGAAATGGGACTGGAGAATTTCTGAAGAAGGGTCCAGACCCGAAACGTCAGCTTTCCTGCTCCTCTGTTGCTGCCTGGCTTACTGTGTTCATCCAGCTCTACACCTTGTTATCTTAAAATGGGCGGGCTGTGTTGGAGTGGGGATATCTCTGGACCAGTAAGCTAACACTCCAAGATAATGTTGTGAAGACATGGGTTAAAATCCCACCATTAGCACGTCCATAAATTTGATAGAAAGGTGGGGGTGCAAAGCTTCCAATGAAAATTAGTGACCACATTAAGACTGCTGATGTTTGTAAAAGCTTATGGTGCACTCATGTCCTTTAGTGGAGGAAACCTGTCATCTGGTCAGGTCTGCATATAAATTCAGAACCGCAACAGTACGTTTTACTTTTAAACTGACCCCTGGGCACTAATGATGGGCAATAAATGCTGCCCTAAGTAATGACCCCCACATGCTACAAACAATTTTTGTTTACAAATTGCAGTGATTGAGCAGATCCACATCCCAGGTATCTGGTTGACTGAACAGTGGCCAACGTAACTATTGCTTTTAGATATTATCATCACATACTCAAGTACAGAAGTACAGGGATACAGTGAAAAGTGTATAATGTCACCACATGCAGCGCTATCTTAGGTACAAAGGTCCCTAGATATGGAAAATGTAGGTACAAAGCAGTAAGAGGAACAAAGTTAAAAAAGTTAAGTAAAAACCAAAAGAACTGCAGATGCTTGTAAATCAGGAACAAAAACAAAGTTGCTGGTAAAGCTCAGCAGGTCTGGCAGCATCTGTGAAGGTAAGAACAGAGTTAACGTTTCGGGTCCAGTGACCCTTCCTCTGTGTGTGTTGCTGAAAAAAGCTAAGCATTACTTTTGTCTGCCTACATGAGGACAAGAAGCTACATTCAATGGGCCAATTTAAACTTAAGGACACTGCAGGTAGTGGATAACTATGCGAATGCTGAAAACCTGATAAAAACAGGGACCAGCTTGTAGTTGTAGAAATGTAGAACCAAGTTGATAATTCCCCCAAAGTACATCCACAGATTCTGGTTTTAGTTGAGGTCAATACACTGTATTACTTAGAAAATTATGTACCAACTCACACACTCAGGTGTTGTGTTCAGACTTGTTACCAGATTCAGTTCATGTTCTGCATGATTCCCACAACTCTCAGTTCATTCTGTATGTAGGGAGGCATAGGTGTGATTAGTCAATGACCTGGCCTCTCTCTAGTTGCTCACTTCAGGTTACGAAATGTAATTTAATTATCATTGCAGAAAGGTTGCAAAAACTGATTAGAAAGGCAAAATGCAAAGAATAAAGCAGAATGCATGCAACCAGCAAGAATGGTTGAGGTCAAGCAGGAGTCAAACACATCAGTACCTACTGAGTCAGTGAACAATTTGAAAATCCATGATGTTATGACTTAGAAATAAGCAAGGGCTTTACTTCAGCTGTGGTCTGTACTCTATAGGCTGGGATAGCAGCCCCCAAACTGCCTGGGAAAAGGTCATTAGCTGGCTCTGAACGAGAATGAAGTTCTCTTTTGAACAGAAAACAGAATTTAATGAATTCACAAAATAGCAATTTCAGATAAATGCGTTTCTGCAGGTAGCAATCAGAATTATTTTTGAAATAGAAGTGCCGGTGCAGTTAAAAAGGTTGGAGACGACAATTGGCATTTATATCTTGGATTTAGTTTTATCCCTTGATGACACATCTCAAGGAATTTTGTCAAAATCTGATGTTGAATTCTTCTTCCATCACCTTTGTCTTCATGCCTACTTCTTTAGAAGGAATCATCTTGCTGCTTCACAGATCTTTTCATCTGTCTCCAATTATTCCTCTCCATCAGGACCTCTCCCTCTGGGATCCGACCTGCAACTGATTTCTTTATTAAGAACTGTTGACATATCACTGGCTGCCTTAATTTCTCTGCTCCCATTACACAGCTCAAACTGTCTCGCTGTGAACTTGCTGCAGTCCATTCTATCTGGTCCAACCCTGATCATTTGACCAAATCTGCCGATAAGGGTGATGATGTTGTTGTCTGATGTGCTGAACCTCCACCTCACACAGGCTGAGTGCCAACTCTCAGACAGTACTTTCTATCTCCTCCTGGACCATGACCCCACCACTGAACATCAAGCTATAGTTTCTAGGACTGTCACTGACCTCATCTCCTGGAGATCTCTCTGCCACAGTCTCCTACCTCATAGTGCCCTAACCCCACACAGCCTGCTTCTGTCTCTTTCCCAAAATCCACAAATAGGACTGGTCTGTCAGACCCATTATTTCAGCCTGTTCATGCCCTGTTGAACTTATTTTTTATGATCTTGAGATTGAGTCTTCCCATTTAGATGCTCCAAGTTTTCCGGCTCTGGCTTCTTCCTCTTTCTCAATCCCTCTACACATCTGTCCTTCTTCACCTGGATCTTTCTCAATTTGAACAACATTTCCTTTTCACTTGTCTCATTTTCTCTAAGTCAAAGGAGTGGCCGTGGATACCCACCTGGATGCCAGTTATGCCTGTCTTTTTGTGATGTATGTGCCTTGTTCCAGTCCAACTTGGACCGCCACCCATACCTCTTTATCCAATACATCAATTGCTTCCTGGTCTCATTCACAATTGGAAAAACTAATTGCTTCCAATTTTCATCCTTATTTCACCTTTATCTGATTCATCTCTGGCCATTCCCTTCAGTTCCTTGACTTCACTTCCATTTCTGAGGATAGGCTGTCAACAAATATCCACTACAAACCCATCGAATCCCACAGTTACCTCAGTTACACTTCCTCATTCCCACAAGGATTCCATTCCATTCTCCCAGTTTCTCTGTCTCCATTGTATCTGTTCTGATGGTACTACCCTCCATTGGACAGCCCCTTTTTTCCTCAACTGAGGATTCCTCATTACCATGTTGATATGGCCCTCAGGTGTTTCCAACCCGTCTTCCACACTTCTGTTGTCATCCCTTCCCTCCCTCCCAGAAAAAAAAATAGGGTTCCCCTTTTCCTCCCTCTCCACCCCATCAGTCTCTCGATTCGAAAGGTCACATTCCGTCATTTCCACCATATCCAGCAGGACACCACCATCAAACACATCATCCTGTCCATTCTACTGTCAGCATTCTGCAGGGACCATTCCCTGCGTAACACCCTGGCTCCCGCCTCATTGTCAAGACGCGAAACACATCTTTCACGTGAAGCAGTATTTTACTTGTACTTCCTACAATCCAACCTACTATATTCACCGCTCACAATGCATTCTCCTTTATATTAGCGACACCAAACACAGACTGGGTGACCACTATGTAGAACACCTGCACTCTGTCCATAAGAATAACCCTGATCTTCCAGTTGTTTACTATTTCAAGAAACCATCTTGGCGCCCTGTTAACATTTCTCTCCTGGACTTGCTGCAGTGTTGCAGTAAAGCTTAATGCAAGCTGAAGGAACAACACTTTATTTTCCACTTAGATACTTCACAGTATTCAGCACTCAACATTATGTTCAACAATTTCAGAGCAAGACACTTATCCTGCATTTCGATTACAGCTTCATCTACCTCCAATTCCCTCCCCAGGCTGTGTCTGGCTGGCTTTGCTCCCAGCAAAGTGGACCCATTTCCTTAGGTTGACACCTATTTTACATTTCTATCTCACCAACCAGTTCCACCTGCTCCTCCTCCCCACCACTGTCAACAAAGTAAAAATAATCTATTTCCAGCTCCTTTCAGTTCTGAGGAAGAGCCACATCAAACTGAAAGTATTAACTCTGTTTCTTTCTCCGCAGATGCTGCCAGGCTTGCTGAGTTTCTCCAGCACTTCCCGTTTTTATTTCTGATTTCCAACAGCCACTATATTTTGATTTTATGCCACCATTATAGCTTTTTCAGTGAGCCGAAATGCCTAAAGGTGTTTCACAAGAGGGTTAAACAAAATTAAACTCTGATTCAGGAGACTTTAAGAGAAGTGATCAAAAGCTTAGTAGATTGTAAGGAGTGCCTTAGTGGAGGAGAGAGAGTGACAGACAGATTTAAGGTGAGAAAGACAAGGAGTAGGATCTAAGCAGTAGGAAAGTGCAGCTGCTAGTGATGGAAATCTGGGAGATTGGAAGAGTGCGGAAATCACCGATGGTTTTGGCTGGAGAATATTGCAGAGATGGAAATGTCCAAGCCAGGCAAAAACTTTGCAAGCTAGCAAATGAAAGCAATTGAGAATTTTAAAATTGTGGCATTGTCCAGTCAGGAGCCAATGTGTGTCAGGCAGCAGGTTAGAATGTGGAAGCAGAGTTTAGACGAGCTCAAATTTTGAGAGTGAAACCAGGTGGAAGGGCAGTGAAATTGTCCAATTTTGTAACAAAGACATTGATAAAGCTTTCCACACATGAACAGCTGAAGCAGAGGCAGATTTGGCTGATGTCATGGAAGTGGAAATCAGTGATCTTAGTAACAACATAGAAATGTGCTTGAAAGCTCATCTCAGGTTTGAAAGTAACATTGAGGTTGTAAACTGTGCAGGTCTGTTGATAGGAAGAGGACTGGAATCAAAGGTGAAGCAGCAGGGCTTTTGACCTGACTGTAAGACAATGAGTTCACTCTTTCCAATAAATATTTGGGAGAAGTTTAAGGCAGGGTAAGTAGACTGACAATTTCGAGACTTTGGAGAGATTGAGAGAAGTAGCAGTGAGGTAGATGCAGTTGGTACAAGTCTGTAGACACATTGAGCTCACATATCAATTATTGTGTGCATTTTTGGTTTTCTTATTTAAGGAAGGCTATAAATGCATTGAGATAGTTCAGAGGAGGCTTGCCAGATAGATAACTGGATTTAATGGGTTGTCTAATGAAGAGAGGTTGGAAAGGCTGGATTTGTTTCCATTGAAATTTAGAAGAGAGGTCAATTGATTGAAGAGTATAAGATCCTGAATGGTTTTGATAAGATGGTCGTAGCAAGAATGTTTCCTGTTGTGGGTGAGCCCAGAAATAGGGAGCTTTGTTTACAATTAGGCACCACCCTTTCAGGACAGAGATGAGGAGAAACCTTTTCCCTCAGAGGGTTGTACAACTTTGGAATGTTCTGCCTCCTGTAGGTGATGGAGGTAAGGGTCATTGTATATTTTTAAGACAGGCGGAAAGATTCTTGTTGGGCAGTGGCATCAGGGGTAATTGGATGTAAACGGAAATGTGGAATTCAAAACTCAAACAGGCCAACCATGATCTTATTGAATAGCGGGGGGGGTTTGAGGGCTAAATACTCAACTTCTGTTTCATTTTTCTTAGAATTCTTATAGAGACAAAGTCATACAGCATGGAAACAGACCCTTCGGCCCAACTAGTCGATACCAACCATGTTCCCAAACTAAACCAGTCCCACCTGCCCGTGTTTGGCCCATATCCCTCCAAACCTTTCCTTTTAGTGAACTTATCCAAATATCTTTTAAACATTGTAATTGGACCTGCATCCACCACTTCATCTAGTAGTTCATTTTACACACTAGCCAGTCTCTACGCAAAAAGTTGCATCTCATGTTTAA
Organism: Ginglymostoma cirratum; assembly: GCA_024137785.1. Lineage (NCBI taxonomy): Eukaryota > Metazoa > Chordata > Chondrichthyes > Orectolobiformes > Ginglymostomatidae > Ginglymostoma > Ginglymostoma cirratum. The sequence continues at coordinate 7,194,547 of JAHRHZ010000047.1, read as the reverse complement.
ATCTTTCTCCTCCCATCTTAAAAATGTGCCCCCTTAGTTTTGAACTCCCCACTTAGGGAAGAGGTTGGCGATGGTCCAAGATGCCACAGATATGACACAACCTGATGCAGCAACACAGCCTTTCAGAGAGTCCAAGATCTTTGAGAATATCCCCTTGCATAATAATCATGCCCATGCAGCCATAACCAATGTTAATGTCACAGGAACAGCATCCAGCTCTGCTCCAGTTGCTAACCAACATGCAGACATTCCACAGAAGTCAGGACTGCTTAAAAGCAAGGATTGCAGAAGGAAATGCTGCACTTTTAACGGGTAAACCTGAACAGCTTGTACATGTGAATGATACAGTGAGAAGCCTTCAAACTTGTGTTTCTGCCCCTCTCTGCAGTAAAAATACCTGAAGTCTGAGAAAAGCTAAATTATTTTCCCACCAGTTGCGTAAGATTTTGCTCTTAACCAGTAACTAAGAAACTTTGTAGTTAGTGTAACAATTGCCCTATGCCTCCTGTGAAGAAGCGAAAGAACCTGGATGGCTTGAAGAACAGAAAGACTTTGCAAACCAAAGGGATCATCTCAGTGGACTGATGCTATTGAATTATGGCTCCCTGTGATTTTCCCCTTGCAGTCCTAAAACTTGGTGTCATGTACGTGAAGTGGTTTTAAAAGGGATTTAGGGTTTAAACTAATACAGCTGTATGTTGATAGTTCAAGGTGTTTACTTGTGATCACAATTTATTTACTATGATAAACTTATGTTCTTGTTAATGCAGGAACCTGGTTTTGGATTAACTTGATTCCAAAAGAGGGGTAAGTCAGGGAACATACATGCTTTGGTTAAAATTTTAACTCTTGTGGTAACTTGGGAATCAATAAGCTTTCCCAAGTGTGTCATAACAGATTTTAAAATGTAAATTTATTTGGCTTGGAAGAAAGGCGCCCGCAAAAGAGGGGATCCTTTTCAGAATAACCTAGTTTTGTCCAACCTAGAGAAAGGGCTAATAAAGAAGTCAACCATTTCATTCCTCCTCACTAGAGACCTTAAGAAGATGGGCCACCTCCTCTGGAATCCAAATAAACTAGGAAACTTCACCCATGGACTGATTGTAACAATCGTAAGCATGAAATGTTACTAAGTGCAACTCTACAGTGGACCTGTCCCAAGCCCCAGAACGTCAGATAAGATCAGTATCTCTCTGAAACTGCTTCCATACTGCCAAGTGATGAAACTGTTTTGACACATGTTGGCTTCAGAATAAGATACAATGTAATCTCACAACTCTCTGAATTTCTCTTCTAGCCTAAGTGTTTACCTGCCATTTCTAACTTTGCTGGAATGGTTGATTTAAAACAATCAAGATTAAATTATATATTTTAAATTATATATTTTAAATGACTATTTAACTTCTACATTCCCACAGAAGACACTGTGACTCAGTGGTTAGCACTGCTGCCTCACGTCACCAGGAACCCGGGTTCGATTCAACCCTTAGATGACTGTCTGCGTGGAGTTTGCACGTTCTCCCCGTGTCTGCGTGGGTCTCCTCCGGGTGCTCCGGTTTCCTCCCACGTCTAAAGATGTGCAGGCTAGGTGGATTGGCCATGCTAAATTGCCCCTAGTGTTTCAGGTATGTGTAGATTAAGAGGATGGGTCTGGGTGGGATGATCTGAGGGTGGGTGTTGTTGTTGTTGTGGGTGTGGACTTGTTGGGCTGAATGGCCTGTTTCCACACTGTAGGGATTCTAGAAAATAGATGGGCAATCAAGAATCTACATTCTGTAAATTTAGTGTACGGAGTGGAATTTTGAGCAGAAGAAGTTGTCTTTCAAAACTTCCAAATATTTTCATTTTATTCAATCATAGGATGTTTACAGCGCTGGCTGGCCAGCATATATTTCCCAAGCCTAGTTGCCCTTGAGAAGGTGGTGGTGAGCTGTCTTCTTGAACCACTGGAGTTAATGAGCTGTAGGTAGATTCACAATGCCGTTAGGGAGGAAATCCCAGGATTTTGACCCAGCAGTGATGAAGGAACAACAATATATTCCCAAGTCAGGATGGTGTGTGCCTTGGAGGAGATCTTGCAGGTGGTGGTGTTCCCATATATCTGCTATACTTGTCCTCCTAGGTGGAAGTTGTCATGGGTCTGGAAGGTACTGTCTGAAGATATTTTGGTGAATTTTTGCAATGCATCTTGTGGATAGCACACACAGTGATGGAGGGAGTGTGATTTGAACTTTATTTATTCTGAAACATTCCAATTAATAGAGTGGGTTATTTCACATTTGGACACCATGCAGTGTTTGCTATTAGGATCAATCAACAACAAACAAGAAAGGGACTTAAGTATTTGAAAATGTTTACCGATTACCTCACGAAGCCTTTGATTGGAGTGGACTTATTTTCTCAGGACTCATCCAATAAACATTAGGAGAACAAATTGGTGCAGAATAATCATTTTCAATTCAGGCTGGTTTACATCAATCATACTTCACTAACTATTGTCTTACCACTGTACAATATTATTTTGAAGTGTTGCTTCTGTAGGTTATATTTTCTTTCTCAGCCTCACATTGCTGTACTGCTCTGAATGTTTGACTTGCTCATGTTATTTTATGCATCCAGCCCTGTGATCCCTTCCCCTGTCTTCCTGCTGAATTTATAGATATGATTTTTTTTTTCCCTTGTTCTTTCACCTGCAAGTTTTTGTTCGTTAACTTTGGGTCACGCTTGTTTGTACTGGGCATGTTGGTTCCAGGTTTGTATTGATCCTGTATGTTCAACATTATTACTTTCAATGGTGTCACGCTTGACTGATGTGTAGCCTTCTCCAATCCATTTGCTTTAGCAGTTCCCTCATATCAATGCATTTACATTTTGTATCTGCTTCCCAGTATTGGTTTAGGGTTTGGTTTTATTCTGAGGCTCTGAATGGTTCAAATGCCACCTACAAGTGTCACAAAGGCAAAGAGAAAGCCAACATCAATCAGAGAGCAGCAACAATCTTCTAAAGTGTTGCTGCAGGACATGTGTACAATTATCGGAAGATAAAGCAACACATTGCTATCCAGTGAGAATTCAGATGAGTGCGTTTTAATCTGTTTTGTTTCCATTCAACTCGTGATCCACAGATGAGGAACTTCAGTGAAGACAATAGATTGTAGAAGTTGGGACTGTTCTCCTTGGAGAAAATAAGACTAACTGGAAATCTGATGTAGGTTTTCAAAGTCATGAGCAGGGCTGGATAGAGTAGACTGAGGGAAATGGTTCCTGCTCAAAAGGAACAAGAATGTGAGGGCAAAGATTAAGGAGAGACAGTGGCCCAGTTATTGGGAGACTATTAATCCAGAGACCCAGGCAATGTTCTGGGTCCTGGACCCAAATTCTGCCATGGCAAATGGTGAAATTTGAACTCAATGAAAAAAATCTGGAACTGAGAGTCTAATGACAACCATTATACCATTGTTGGAAAAACCCATCTGGTTCACTTATGTCCTGTCGAGAGGGAAACTGCCATCCTTACCTCGTGTGGCCTATGTGTGACTCCAGACCCACAGCAATGTGGTTGACTCTTAACTGCCCTCTGGATAATTAGGGATGGGTAATAAATGCTGGTCTAGCCATTGATGCCTTTGTCATGTGAATGACTTAAAAAAAAGCAATCTGCAAAAGAAGCAATGATGAAGTAGGGAAAACATTTTCACTCAGTGATTGGTTACGGTACGGAATGCATTGCCTGGAAAGGTGGTGGAGGCAGGTTCAATTGAGGTATTCAAGAGGGGCATGGATAATAGTTGAATAAAAATAGTGTACAAGGATATTGGGAAAAACTACGAGATTGGCATTTGGTAATGATGCTTACCGAACAAGCTGATGGGCCAAATGATGGGCCAAATAGCCTCCTTCTGCCCCTCATGTTTCTATGAATCTGTGAAATAAAGCCAATTGCAAATAGAATGGAGCCTTAAACAGCCTTGTTTGACTACACACGACACTTGATCTTAGCCAGAAGGCCAGGTGGGACACAGACTGCGCTACTCATGGGCTGTGGGATATATCTCCTATCTCATGTACCGCTGCAAACCAACTGTCAAAGGAAAACAATCTGGGAAGCACTTTCATTTGCCCATCCAGAATCTTGACTTTGAAACTTTAACCTATGTACGAACTCCTTTTTGTATAGCGAAAAGAGAATGTGGGGATTTCAGCAGTGTGTCAGCAGACACTGTCACAGTCAGCTGACATTATTGGCCTCACCAATGCATGAGCAGGGGTCAGCAGCTATTTTGGCCATTTTGGAATTATGGAAAATAAAAGCCTGATCTAAATCCACATAATGCTAAGCATAATCATTCTGTGGGCACTGGACACAAAAGGTACTCAAACTTTTGTTTCTTGCACATTGCCGAGTTCTTTGCAAGTATCAGGTTACTTTTTTTTACACATTCTTGTGATTTCAGTACCCGTTTTCACCTCTGATAATTTTTTATATCACTAGATAATATTTCGTTATCAGTTTGCAGGTTATTCCACTAATTATCTCCCTTAATGCTTGTAATACCTATTGATTCTCTCACCTCCCACTTTTTCTCATGATCTTTCCAGTATTATTAAAATAACTATTGTATCAGAGATAATAGGAACTGCAGATGCTGGAGAATCTGAGATAACAAGGTGCAGAGCTGGATGAACACAGCAGGCCGAGCAGCATCATAGGAGCAGGAAAGCTTGACGTTTCGGGCCTAGACCCTTCATCAGAAATGGAGGAGGGGAAGGGGGTTCTGAAATAAATAGGGAGAGAGGGGGAGGCGGATAGAAGATGGATAGAGGAGAGGATAGGTGGAGAGGAGGCAGACAAGTCAAAGATGCGGGGATGGAGCCAGTAAAGGTGAGTGTAGGTGGGGAGGTAGGGAGGAGATAGATCAGTCCAGGGAGGACGGACAGGTCAAGGGGGCAGGATGAGGTTAGTAGGTAGGAAATGGGGGTGCGGCTTGATGTGGGAGGAGGGGATAGGTGAGAGGAAGAACAGGTTAGGGAGGCGGGGACGAGCTACTTACTTTTCGGTTTTCAGCTCTGATAAAGGGCTATAACTGAAAATTAACTTCCGTCTTTTCTCCTTATGGATACTTGCTAACCCATTATGCTTTTCAGCATGTTGAGGTTTTTCCTTAACAACTGCAGATGTTACTTAGTAGATATACCTCTTACCATCATATTTTATAAACAGACAAGAAATCCTTCCTGGACTTTCAGCTTATCAATATTTACAGCACATTTATCATTTGGGAAACATTCACCATTCTGAAGAAGATACTGGTATTGTTGGTGATTTACTGCATATTTTAAGCTAGAGTTATTCATCTCTTGCAGGCATCATTGGAACAGAGCAGCTTCAAAGTGCATTACACAGAAGGAGGGGAAAGGTTTTTGCTTGTTGTTTATCATTTACCATCTCTTGGTTCCACAATCACCTAATTCCTGGTTAGTCATTGACACAAAGACGCCCATTTTACTTGACTGGCTCCTTTGCTTCGTAGCTGGCGCACAAAGCAGGTTCGTTTGGAACCAGGTGGTCTTCAGAACAGGAAGTAGCAATTGAGAATGTACACTGTTTTTTTTGGCACCTGAATACCTAGTGAAGCACCGGATGGCTATCTGGTCACCCTTCAAGCAAAATTTACTGTTATCACACAAGGAATAAGGTTCGGATATGTAAGTAGGTGCTCTCAAGCAGAACATCACAATCCTCTCAGGCTGACAATACAGACATGTTCCAGGCTTACCAGGGCTCAGATCAATCAGATTAGGTGGGGAGTCCACAAGTAACTGCAAGAGGTTAAAGGTCAGCCTGGTGGCAGGCACTCAAATGCTTCAGCATCTATTCCACGATGACGTTCTGCAGCTATTGCTTTGCACAGGCCCTGCACTCACTTCATGGAGAAGCCCCCTAATTGGAATAGAAAAGTTTAGGGGCCAAATGTGGCATTGGGAACCTGTGCCCTGAATTCTTCAGCTTGGAGGGACACGATGCTCAACATGTCCCGGTGAAGGAGCTAAATCCTGAAGACACCGGACCCATATGGAATAGCTGTATCCACGGCAAATGATATCCTTTCAAAGTAGGGAAAACTGAGTAGTAATTTGGCTGATTTTTCCAAACATTGTTGCATAGTGCAAGCCCTGCCCTTTCTCCAACCATTCCTCCCCATGACTACGTCACATTATCCTTCTTTCAATATTCTGGTTCAAGTCAATAAGGATCTATTTTCTGAATCATTTTCAGAAAATCATTTTCTGAAGAAGGGTTTAGACCTGAAACGTCAGCTTTCCTGCTCCTCTGATGCTGCTTGGCCTGCTGTGTTCATCCAGCTCTACACCTTGTTATCTCAGATTCTCCAGCATCTGCAGTTCCTACTATCTCTGAAACAAAGCAACCTTGCCTGACTTTGTGTTTGAATTGAATTTGAATTTGAATTAGCCCTTATTGTCATGTGCACATGACTGTGCTGCGAAAAGTTTGTAATGTTGCTGCTTTGGTGCCTTCTTAAGTACAGGGTACCTCTGTGCAGAATATTTAAGTATGTGTTACAGATTTGAAACAATCATAAATTAAAGTTCAGCATAAAAATATAGAATAAAGAAGTTTTCTTTTTAAAAAGTACTTGAATTTTAGTCTTTTCACCAAGTCCGTACCAGCACTGAGACTTCAGACTCCCCAGGCCAAATCTCTAGACACCCTGGGCTTCAAACCTTGAGGCCTCCCTTCCAGTCCCCAAGCACCTCACCTCCTCCACCACCACCCCCATCTCTGCCATTGGCCAACATTCTGGGACTCACCGTGCCCTCCACCAACTGCCCTCCAGGACTCGCCAGCAACGACCTTCGGTCTCTTCCATTCACCACTGGCTAAGCTTATATTAAATGTTTGAAAAAAAAGAGGAAAAATGAAAATGAATGGGCACAGCAGAGGAGCACTAGCTGGAGCCTCTTACTCTGCCACCATCTTGGATCTGTATTTCTGTGTTTGAGAGAGACATTCGCAATTCTTTGTGTACGTGTGAGAGAGAGAGAGTGTGTGTGTGTGAGAGTGTATGTGAGAGACAGAGTGTGTCTGTGTGAGAGAGAGACCGAGAGAGTAAGAGAGAGAAAGTGTGTGAGAGAGCGAGAGTGAGAGCAAGAGAGAGTGAGTGTGAGAGAGTGGGAGAGAGTGAGTGTAAGAGCGTGTGTGAGACAGAGTTTGTGAGAGAGAGTGTGTGTCTGTATATGTGTGTGTGTGTGTGTGTTTGCACATTACATTTTTAACATCTGTTTGCAATTCAAAACATAAATCAGTTTTCTATTGAGTCTGCTTGAGGTGGTTCACCTGTAAACTGAAATGCATAACCTTTTGCAAATATCTGTTGCAGCCATGGAACCTCTGGGATGTTAAACTCACTCAAAACGGTATTCTGTTAATGATCTGTAAACTGCCTGCGCTAAAACTCAAGAGATGTTGAGGTGTGTTACACATGCATTTGATGACAAGTGCTGTAAATGTCATTGCCAGTTTTCCAATGTCATGCTCACTGGTATTGATCAGTGCCAAATGACAATATAACTCCTGAAGCATTTCTACCCATTCCGAGACTGCTGTTGACAGAGGTCAAAATAAATTTCTAGCCTATTATTTTTGTTGAAGCCTATTCTATAGTTAAAAACCAAAACAGGACCTTGCAAAGCTCAACCTGAAAGGTAAGTGAGGACAATGTTTGGATTATAATTCTACTCAGGTTGGCTGGTTTGTTTGAACAAAACTAGCGAGGATAAGAGGTTGGCACCGTGGTTCAGTGGTTAGCGCTGCTGCTTCACAATGCCAGGGACTTGACTGAGTTCAATTGCACTCTCAGGCAACTGTCTGCGTGGAGTTTGCACATTCTCCCCGTGTCTGGGTGGGTTTCCTCCTACAGTCAAGAGATATGCAGGGTGGGTGGATAAGCCATAGGAAACTCAGTGTTACAGGGTTTGGGTGGGGGCTGGGTCTGGGTAGGATGCTTTGTTGGAGAGTCGGTACAGTGTCAATCGGCCTAAATGGCCTCTATCTACACTGAGGGGATTCTATGGTTAACATTAGGAGAGACCAGGCTGGGTGTGTGGAGGGTGGACAATACCAGACTAAGGGTGGTTAAATAGTGCGTGACAAATGGTGAGCACACTTCCAAGTAATTCATTGTACGTGAATCAATTAGACATTTCTAGGAGATGCATCAAGATGCTGTAAAAATGTACCTTTTAGTTGATTTTAATATTTCATCATTTATTTGGAGCTCAATAAATAATAAGTAATATACTGACTGAAAAAGTAATGATTCGACTCAGTAAATCACAGAAACTAGAGGGAGGGATGGCAGTGACATGCAGAATTGCAGTTAACAGAGAGAGATGCTGGTGGCTCCTCATGGATTGTATCAAATTATGGATGAAAGAAATGCTTTCATTTTTGTGAGGATTCTCTGTGGGCCTTGTGAGGAGATATCTGGCTCCTGTAGAGAATATTTGGCTCTTCTACGACCGCTAATTCTGTGCAACCACCTTCAGCCAGGACTGGTTTAATGGCAGGGATCATTCAGTTGGATTCACAGCAAAACAGAATGGGCCTCACATCCCATTTCCCACTCCCGCATCTTCTGTTAGCTTTGGGTAGGAGACAGCACATACAGACATAAGGAAGACCAGCAAGTTAAAATGGCCAGAATGTCATCATGAAGAGTCAGTTGGGGCCCAGATTGCCCCCACATCATTTAGCCCTCCAGTTTTACTCTGTGTTACAAAATGCCCCTTCAACATCTTTCTAATATGACACAAACTGAGTTTTGTACTAACTCAGTTAACTGCCAAAGCCGAAAATTCTTCTAAGCACTCGATTTATCACAAAATTTCGTACATTGTTGCAGTAGCAATTTAAACTTTACTGATTGATGTTGACCACAATCTACCTTTCCTTCCACCAACATTAAAGTTAAAATCCCACATAAGTTGTCACCAATGACTACCTATTCCTTGTGCCCAAGACAATGCCATTGCTCGGTGTCAGGAACAACAATAGCCCCATGGAGTACTCTGATAATCAGATTTTCAGTCAGTATATCATTTTTAATGTAATGAGCTCCAATAAAGTGATAAATTATTAAACAAACTAAAGACTACACTTTTACAGCGTCTTGATTCATTTCCCAGTAACATCTAATTGATTTCATGTAAAATGAATTACTTGGAACTGCGCTTATCATTCGTCACATTGGTGAATATAACCATCATTTGCACACATCAGCATCCCAGAAACATCAATGAGATGAATGGACGGTGTTGGCTGAGGGAGGATCAGCTTCCAGGCCTCCAGGAGTGCTTTCTGCCCTTCCATAAAGAACCTGCAGAAAGGGCATATGGGAAAATATGGTATTGTCTCATCCAAAAGTCAACACCTGCAGCTGCACTGCTCTCCCTCAGTATTGCACCAGACCAGCACTACCCAACTTGTCAGTTGTGACCCCTTCTGGCATCAAAGAGACCGAGATTGGCGTCTCAAGCTCCCCCAACTCTAAGACCCCTGGCTCACACCAGCAGTGAGGCCCAGTCAGTATCCAGCATTACCCTTGCCCTGCTCATCTCAGTCTTTCTCTCCAATACTAACCAAGGCAATTCTATACAAGCTCAAAGCCCTGCTCCAAACATGAATGAGCTGTGGCCTCTTTGAACCAAACTCTGTCATTCTGGCCCTGCAAAATGATCTGGGCTGTGATGCCAGCCACCTCATTACTCTCAATATGTGAGCCACCAGCTTTCTGGCCAATGTTCAGAAGCTGGAGTGGCTCAGACGAAGTAGTGAACTGGCGAGGACATAAAATAATAACATTTTTACGAAGTATTTTCAAACATACACTTTCATATTGATGTGATGTACTACATGTTGAACAATAATGGGCAAATGTTAATAATTAGATATTGATTGCTACTTTGCTCCTTAATTGCTGCTTTGTTTCTGTTGGTGTGTGGGGCCATTTTCATTTCTAAGTGTTAAACTAGGGTCAGAATTGGAAAATAGCTTGTATAGCACTGGCTAGCCTATATTACCTGAAGCAGGTTAGTATGTACTGACTGATCAGAGAACGCATCAATGCAACCTCAATTTACAACAACATCATTGGTAACATGAGCTCAATTGCACCAAGCAAAATAGCTGTTGGAATCCAAACTAACTGATGAAATTCTCCCGGGGACAATCATGTGACAACTGTCCTTCAGTGTTGTCAAATTTGAAACATTTCCTGAGAATGCAGTATAAGACAACAAAAGAATTCTGATTAGTACAGGATTCATTCTGTTATCACCCATATGACCTGAACATGGGTCAAAAGATTTCTATACTCCTAGTATGCATGGAACATGATGCATCCCCAATGACATTCAAACTGGGATTTGTTACGCACACCATCTGCACAATAGTGAAATATCTTTTGTGTGGACTCACACAGGTCAATGAATTTTAACGGTCCAAACTCCTAAGAGGAAGGCACAGTTAATCTCAACTTCTTTGAAGAACAATTACAGTTATACCTGATGATAGACTCTGCAATTCTTTGTCCACACAGACCGGTGGGACTCAGAGGCAGCACAGCAGGACAATTGGCACTAATCCACAGCCAGATTGGAGTGGAAGACAGAGTGTGGGTGGTCAGAAGGAGGCAGAAGTGAAGAGTTTAACGTGAGGCAAATTCCAAAGTGGAAAGCAGGCACAATCTGTTGAGGGATACAGAAACTTTGTGATTCTGTTCGCCAGTAGGTACTCAGTTTATTGGGGGAGGGGGAAAGCAGTTAGCTCAGTTGGCTGGACAGCTGGTTTTGCAATGCAGAGTGATACCAACAACACAGGTTCATTTCCCACATCAGCTGAGGTCACTATATGGTACCTGCCTTCTCAACCTCAGCCCTCACCTGAGAAATGGTAACCAGCAAGTCAATCACCAGTCATCTTTCTCTCTCTCATGAGAAAGCACCCTATGGTCCCCTGGGACCATGATGACTTCACTCAGCTTGCAAAGACTCAACAGCCTGAGCAATAGAGGAAATGAAATATTTCTGCAATGAGGACAAATGATGTTAATTTTCATTCCCTTCATCTGTTTTCATTGTCTTAGAACCTCTCATCCCCTCACTCCTGATGCTCCCAAAGATAGATACAATTCCCTAGCAATTGTAAGTGTAATTATAATTGCATTCCATTCTTTCAGTTTCAGGAGCAGGCTCATGGGACCGATTGCCTTCCTGCTGCTCCTACTAACTATGTTCTGTTCAGGGAGACATGTGAGCATTTTGAAAAGTCACAGGAGAGGCTGCTCAAAGAACTATTCAGACTCCAGCTCCCAAATCCAGGTGTACACGGAGCTGTAATAGTTTCAACCCCATGGTAATGGAAACCACATGTCATGCAGCAGGACAGTTATTCACACTTAAAGCATTTACCTTTTTTCATTACAAACTTTTGTTTTACCATAGCTACAGGCTATATTTACAAACCTCCCTCATAGCCACAGGTAGTCTTAGTGATGAATTTCTCCAATATATAGAGTGTTGATATGATTATGGAGCCAGCATTCTTTCCTTAGGAAATCAATCTCACTTACACTAGAAACAAACCTGAGCCATAAAGTACAGAACAAACGACTTGATTGTACTATCCTATCTATCTCTCCTTTCAGCGATGATTCACTCCTGACACCATTTTGTTGCAGCTTCTACCACAGTGTGATGACAGTGATTATATTGCGATGAACTGATAGAGCAATATTCTTTTGTTATCTCCCCAATAGCTATCACACCTCTTCTCACCCTCACCCATGCACGTCCAAAATAACAGTAACCCGTGAACTCCCTCAGAATTTCCTTCCTTATTATAAACCTAGGTGTGAGAGTATTTAATATTTGATCTAATGCGTCATCTTTTTGATTTACAATAAGTCTAGTGGCACTCTGAACTGTAAACCTTCATGCTTCACCCTTGCAGTTGAAACATCAAAGCAAAGGATAGGCCCATCTATAAAAGTGCCTGGAAATCCAATTTGTCCAAATTTGTGAGCAGTGAAAATTAAAACAAGAAATAAAATGGAGAAATGCAGTAAACTATTTTTCAGTCACAACAGTTCTGAGGAAGGGTCACCGGACCCAAAACCATAACTCTGTTTTTTTCCTTCACAGATGCTGCCAGACCTGCTGAGCTTTTCCAGCAACTTTGTTTTTGTTCCTGATTTACAGCACCTGCAGTTCTTTCGGTTTTTATTTATCAGTCACATTTGAAAAGAACTTTCCGTGGTCCAAGCCAACTTACCCAATCTGTTGAGTCTTGGTACATTGAGCAACTGTCCTGGTATTGTACCTCAGCAGGCGGCAAAACCTCAAGGAGATAAGGGAAAGGGAGAATATTACTTTGTGAGAAAACACTACTGCCCCAAACTCAGAAAAGTCTGCATTCAAGTGGCGCTGGCCTCTTCTACATTCCACACATCCTTCACAGCAACACTGAAAGCTGAGCCTTCATATGTCTAAGCCCTAACTCTGAAGTTCCCACCTCAAACCGCTCCAGAACTATTGATTCCTATAAGACATTACTTAAAGCCCATCCCTTCGAACAAGGACACAGTCATTTGTCATAATTCTCTTTGGCTCAGTGTCACTTGTGGTCTGACCATGCTGCTTTGAAGTCTTTTGGCAAATTTTATTACTTTAAAAGTGTCATATACATGCAAATTATTGTCATACGATCTCCACTACAGAAATTTGGAGGTCTCCGCTGAAAAGATCACAAAAAAATTGGGATCATCTCCAGCCTCCACACTATCCTTTGTATTTTGATCCAATTTCCCATTGTTCGATTGACAACCAAGGAACAGAGTAGCACATTTCTCGCCAGAGGGTCAGATCCCCAAGTGGATTGAGTTCTCACAGTCTTGCCTAATGATTATTCATAGGCTCATAGTCTGATGATCAGATGAAAGAGTTTGGAAGCGCACTGTGTTCTAGCAAAGTAATCAGTGTTGTTAGCGAGGTTCCCCACTGAGCTGAGACCAGTATTACACGTTCCAACATTATTACTGTCTTAATCACCAACCCCTGTCGCACGCAATTAAAAACTCTTTCTGAGACTCATTTAAAAATCCAATTAATATAATGAAGCTGCTATAATGATAGGTGAAGATTCACAAGGAAGAGGCAACATCTATTCCCTGGGCAATACCTTTAATCTTCTATATCCAGTCAGTTCATTGGAATAGCTACTGTACACAGATGCTGATGGAAATTATTAAATGTATATTTACACCATCAATCTAAGGTATAAGAACACATTTAAGGCATATTTCTCGTTGCACTTTAGCATCACACTGGCTGTGTCACACTCGACATGACACTTCCATCATTATGTTCTCATTAGACAAATTTCCCCATCACATTTGTAATATATTCCACCTCAGCCAAATGTCTTTGCCTAATTGGTTAACATCCAAATTTTGCGAAGTACATCAATCTAATTCCAAAAGAATTTCTTGCAAACAAAATTCAACCAACATTTTCCACATCAGCTGACTGTTTCTAAGTTCAGAGAAATACATGTAAATCAAATTCCAATAAATTGCACAACTCTTAGCAAAAGTGTGTTTCTTAAAAGTTTACTGAAGCAAATAAAATACCTCAGGTGCTAGAAATTCTAGAAACATTCACTGGGCTGGAGGGAGTAAGTTATATTCGAGTTCAGAGATACTCCCTGATCCTCTGAGTCAACCTGCCACAGACCGCATGAACCAGTGCAGTTCCCTGACATGTTTCAGGTCCATCTTTATCTACTATCCCCAGATTATTACTTCTATCCACTGCAGTATCCCCACCAACTTAGTTCTAGCTGTTAGACATCAGGCTTTCGAACAGAAACCACATTGTTGCTCTTTTTTGTACCTTAATGCTTTATGTTACGACCATAATATCTGCTGTGGCTCAGTTGGTAGTGCATTTACCTGCAAGTCTCAAGTTTCTAGATTCAAGTCTCCCTCTTTATTACAAAACATTGTCAGATGTGCTCTTTCTCAGAAAAGATGTAAAATCAGGCCCTACCTGCCTGCTTAGGTGGATGTAAAAGATTCTGTGCCACAAGATGGAAGAAAACAAGAGCGTTACCCTCATGTCCAGACCAATGTTTATTCCTTAATCAACATAAAATCACAGAATTAATACAAAGCAGAAGGGGGCCATTCAGCTGATCTGCACCAGCTCTCTGAATGATCATTATACCATTTCCCCTTAAACTTGCATGTAGGAATATAGGAACATGAGTAGGCCATTCAGCCCATCAAGCCTGCTCTGCCATTTATCATAATCATGGCCAATAAAACGTTTCTACTCACACTATTACCACAACCAATTTATACTATTGCTAATCAGAAACCTAGCTCCATCTACTGAATCAAAGACTGAGCTTCCACAGCCATCTGGAGTAGAAAATTCCAAAGATTCACCACCCTCTGTTAACCAAGATAGAAGCCATGGAATTAAGGGCAAATTACTGACATGGCTGAGAAATTGGTTAAGAGGCACGCAACAGAAAGTGGGGATTATGCATAGGTAATCAAATTGGCAAAATGTGACCATTGGTATCTCACAAAGAACTATGTTAGGGCCTCAATTGTTCACATTATTTATTAATTACTTGGATAATGGCATAGAAAGTCATGTATCCAAATTTGCTGGTGGTACAATGTTAAGCAGCGTTATGGACAGTTTAGATGATAGCAAAAAAAAAACAAAAGGATATTGACAGACTAAGAGAATGGGCAAAACTGTGGAAGATGGAGTTCAATGCAAGCAAGAGTGACATTATCCATTTCGGACCGAGAAAGGATAGATCAGGGTATGTTCTAGATGGTATGAAGTTAAATGCAGTGGGCATCCAAAGAGACTTGAGGGGTTAGATGTATTGATCTTTAAAATGTCATGAACACATGCAGAAAATAATCAAGAAAGCTAAGGAATGCTGACCTTTATATCTAGAGGACTGGAGTGTAAGGATGTAGAACTTATGCTGCAGTTATACACAATCCTGGTTAGACCCTGCTTGGAGTACTGTGGGCAGACCTGGACACAACACCATGGACGGGTACATTGACCTGGAGGGATACACGTAGGTTTACAGTAATAACACCTGGACTTCAGGAGTTAAGTTATGAGGAGGGATTATATTATTAAATTTGGCCTGTTTTCCCTAGAATTTAGAAGATTAAGGGATGGTGTGATTAAAGTCTTCAAGAATATTAATAGGAAAAGACAGGGCAGATAAAGACAAACTTTTCCACTGGTTGGGTATTCTAGAACCAGGAGGCTTTGTTTGAGATTACTGCCAGACTGTTCAGGAGAGACGTTAGGAAGCACTTCTGCACACAAAGGGTGGAAGAGGTTTGGAACTCTCTTCCACAAATTTCATTGGATGCTGGATCAGTTGTTAATTTTAAATCTGAGATGGATAACTTGTTTTGTTAAATAAAGGCCTTAAGGAATATTGGTCAAAAGCAAGTATATGGGAGTTAGGTCACAGATCAGCATGATCTCATTGAATGGTGGAACATGCTTGAGGGGCTGATTGGCCTACTCCTGTTCCTAAAAAATAATCCTCACTTTGGTCATACGTGGAATCCCCTTTATTTTTAAATGGCGCTCCGCCTGGTTCTAGATTCCTGAACTGGGGAAACATTTTACCTGTATCTACCCTGTGTATCCCCTCAAGTATTTTGTAGGTCTTAATGAGATCACATCCCATTCTTCAAAATTCCAGCGATGACAGACACAGTATGCCCAATCTCTCTTCGTAGGGCTTTCTCTCCAGCCCAGGAACACATCTGGTGAACTTTCATTTCACTCGATATATAGCAATAGTATTGTTCTTGAGGTCAGAAGACCAAAACTGCATACAGTATTCCAAGTACAGTCTGACCAAGCTCCTACTCAATGCACATTAATTCTATCTAAATAATCATCTAATACCTGCTTACATACCCTGGACTGAAAGAACTTCCACAAATATTCCAGGCAGGGGGATATGGGCCAAATGCTGGCAAATGGGACTAGGTCAGATTAGAATATCTGGTGGGCACAGATGAGTTGGACTGAGGAGTCTGTTTCCTTGCTGTAGAACTCTATGACTCTGTGTGACTCTGTGATCAATGATTGACAATTCCATGCCTTCCCACAATTTGATGATGTTTACCAGACATTCTTATCGCATATCCTTGGGCTTCCACAATGTATCTTATTCAACCACACTCCAACTTTAATTCCTGCATCAGTTATTCAGTAATTCCCTACTAATAGAAAGGGGCGTCTGCCTTGGATTAACGAGCACAGGGAAGCAGTTAAATCCCCTAAAGGTTGTATACCTCAGCTTTTTAAAATGCTTTTACATACTTTTATATGAATAATGTATAATCTGTGACTACAATTATCTGGGGGTCTTCTTTAAGGTGGGTCAGATCCCTTCTTTCAATCCAGTACTGAATACCAGAGTTTAAACCAGCCTGGAATAGAAGGTTCTATCAGCATTTCTCAAGAATGCTTTGTTTCGAACTATCTCTACATAGGCAGCAGCTGTGTGTTTGCTACTTCAGCAGAATCCTTTTGTGTATACTTTTCAAGACCCTTTGTGCATTACCCTAATCGTGTCACCTTGGATACACTCCTTCCATGAAGGCTACAATTGCTGTAGCTTATGGTTCAACGTTAAAGATCAAACTAAATTAGCTGCTGTTTCAGCTAAAAGTCTTCCCCTGCCACTTTATGTCAACTGAGAACCACTTTCAGCCATTTTATGTTGCTTCAGCCATGGGCAGCCCTAACAGACAGGAAATTGCAGGTGATGATTTTCCAATATACCTGCTGCCTTTGTTCTTCTAGTTGGTAAAAGCCATGCATTTGAAAGGTCCTGCCGAAGGAGACTTGGTGAATTGTTGCTGTACATTTCATAAGGGTTATACACTGCCGCTTTGGAGCTTCAAAAGTGAAGAGAGTGAATGTTTGAGGATGTGGGCTGTTTTGTCCTGGATGGTGAGAAACTTCTTGAATGTTGTTGTAATTTCGATCATTCAGGCAAGTGTGGAGTAAAGTGGCACAATGCTTTCTGGAAGATTCCTAGCTTTTGACCTGCTTTTGGAGCCACAGTAATTATATGGCTACTCTAGTTCCACTTCTGGCCGATGGTAACCCCCAGGATGTTAATAGTGAGGGATTCAGCAATGGTAACACCTTTGACTGTCATAGGACAATGTTTAGATTCTCTCTGGTTGGAGATTGTCACTGTTTGACATTTGTGTGGCATGGCAGTTGATTGCCACTTGTCAGCCCAGGACTGGATATTGTATAGGTCTGCAATCCTCTAACTGCAATGACTCCTAACTCTAAGTACCAACAGATTATCTAATATCACCTCCTTAACAATTTTGAACCCTTCCAGTGACTGAATTTCCAACTCCATCATCATGGCCAGGGCAACATATACTTCCTTAGCAAAGGCAGATGCAAAATTTTTATTCAATACATGAGCCATGCCCCGTTTTGTGTGAATTTTTGAACCATTATCAGCCTTACCTCCCTTTTTACCACCCACTTACTATTTAAATGTCTCCAGAAGTCTTGTGGGATTTTCTGTTACACTTGTTGTCCGTTTTTCTTCATGTTCACTCTGCTACTCTTAGCATTTCCATTTCCCTCCTGAACATTGTGAATTCAGCTTGAGTCTCAGTTGTACTTTTGACCTGACCCTTATTGTAACCATTCTTTTTCTTCTTCATCTTAAATTCATCTTGAATTAAGAGTATAATAATGACCATAAAACTATTGTCAATTGTTGGAAAAACCCATCTGTTTCACTGATGTCCTTTAGGGAAGGTAACTGCTATCCTTACCCAGTCTGAACTACCTATAACTCCAGACCCACAGCAATGTAATTGATTCTTAACCGCCCTCTGAGCAATTAGAGATGGGCAATAAATGTTGGCCAAGCCAGTGACACCCATATCCTGTGAATGACTAAAAAAAAATTCTTAAAGTTTAATATTTAATATACCTCAACAGTATTTGAACAATCTCTTCTTTGAAGATAGCCATTTTTCAATCACAGTTTTTGCTACCAACTCCTGTCTATCCGGCCTAGTTCCATCCCTGCTGTCCCTCAGTCACTTTAATTCTGGTTTGTTCATTATCATTTCTACTATAATCTGAAACATTATAAAAACAATCTCTGTCCCATAAATGCTCCCCCCTGCCATTTACACATGATCCATTTGGCCCACCTCATTCCTAATAACCAGGTCTCATTATGCCTCCTTTCCAGCAGACTGAGTGTATATTGCTATAGTCAAGAGCAATTGGGAATGACCACATTTTCTGTTTGAATAAAAAAAAGAGAAAATTCTCCTTAATTCAATCAAAGAATATTTGTCCCTCTCTGCCCTTAACATTGCCAGTATCCCAATCTATATTCAGTTCATTAAAGACCCTCACTATAACAATACAATAATGCTTGCATTCTCTGTAATTCCCTTGCAGGTTTGTTCCTGCAAATCTGTATCCCTTCCACTAGTTGCTGGTCTGTAGATTACACTGAGCAATGTAATCCCACACTCGTTCCTTTGCCGTAGCTAAATAGTTTCTGTCCTTGAACCCTCTGAGAGATCCTCTTTCTCCAGCAATGCAAGTCTCGCCTTAACCAATACTGCCAACCTTCCTCCCCTGCTTCCTTTCTAACTAGGAATATTTAACACAAAGATAACACAGCATGGAGCTGGAGGAACACAGAAGGCCAGGCAGCATCAGAGGAGCAGGAAAGCTGATGTATCAGGTCAGGACCCTTCTTCAGATATGGGGAAGGGGGAAGGGAGCTCAGACATAAATACAGAGAGGAGAGGTGGGGCTGGGGAAGGTAGGTGGGATGGTGACAGGTAAGTGCAGATAGGGAATGGTGGGGATTGGTCAGTGAGGTGGCAGAGAAGATGGACAGGTTGTGTCAGGTCAAGGAGGTGGGAATGGGAGAGAGGGTTGGTCATGAGATGATGCCAGGGTGGGGACATTTTGACACTGGTAAAATCTACATTGAGACCATTGGGTTGCAGGCTATCAAGGCGGAATATGAGGTGCTGCTCCTCCAATTTCCGGATGGTGTCATTGTGACACTGGAGGAGGCCCAGGATGGACATGTCGCCCACGAAGCGGAAGGGGGAGATGAAATGGTTCGCAACCAAAAGCTGTTGTCTTTTGTCGCAGACAGAGCGCAGATGCTCTACAAAGCGGTCTCCGAGTCTCCGCTTGGTTTCCCCAATGTAAAGGAGGCCACATCGGGAACAGCGGATACAATAAGCCACATTAGTGGATGTGCAGGTGAACATCTGTCTGATGTGGAAGGTTTGTTTGGTTCCTTGAATGGAGGTGAGGGGGGAGGTGTAGGGACAGGTGTAGCACTTCCTGCGGTTGCAGGGAAAGGTGCCGGGGGTAGTGGGGCTAGTGATGAGTGTGGAACGGATGAGGGAGTCACGGAGAGAGCAGTCCCTACGAAAGGCAGATAGGGGTGGGGAGGGAAATATATCTTTGGTTGTGGGGTTGGATCGTAGGTGGCGGAAGAGACGGAGAATGATACGTTGGATACGATAGTTAGTGGGGTGATACGTGAGGACAAGGGGGATTCTGTCTTTGTTCTTCTTATGGGGAGGGAATGTGAGGGCAGAGGTGCGGGAAACACAAGAGATGTAGTCGAGAGTGTTTTCAACCACCAAAAGGGGAAAGTTGTGGTCCTTGAAATAAGAGGACATCTGGGATGTTCGGGAGTGGAATGCCCCATCTTAGGAGTAGACGCAACGGAGGCAGGGGAATTGGAGTGCGAAATCACATTCTTGCAGGAAGGTGGGTGAGAGGAGGTGCAGTCTAGGTAGCTGTGGGAGTCGGTGGGCTTGAAATAGATCTTGGTTTAAAGGCGGTCACCAGAGATGGAGGCAGAGAGGTCCAGGAAGGAGAGGGACGTATCGGAGATGGTCCGGGTGAACCTGAGGTTGGGGTGAAAGGTGTTAGTAAAGTTGATGAACTGTTCAAGCTCCTCGTGGGAGCACGAACAGCCTCAATACAGTCATCGATGTAGCGGAGGAAGAGGTGGGGAATGGGGCCAGTGTAGCTGTGGAAGAGGGATTGTTCCACATATCTTATGAAGAGGCAGGCATTGCTTCGGCCCAAGTGGGTTCCCATGGCCACCTCCTTAGCCTGTAGGAAGTGGGGCTCTTTAACACTCATGCTCCCCTTCCTTCAGCCAGATCTCTATTATCATCTCAATATCATAATTCCACATAGCAATCTGGGCTTGTAACTCCCTAAATCTTATTTACAACACCCGCTGTACTTAGATCTGTGCAGTACAACTCTGATTTAGAAACTTTTAATTTTTTCCTTACTCTGACTCCAGTTATTAACTTACTATTTATTCTCCATTCTCATGTTGTCTGTCCCTCTCAATATTTTTTGCATCCTAACATTATTTTCTTATAGTCCATCCTGGTTTAAACCCTCTTCACTAGTACTAGCAAAATGCTATCCAGTGAACTCAATCCTGGCTCGGTTCAGGCGCTAATTAGCTGCTGTGTTTCCTACGTTCCAACAGTAACAACGCTCCAAAATTACTTTTCTGGCAGTAAAATACTTTGTGGCAGCCGGTGGTCATGAAAATTGTCATAAACTGCAAGT
This sequence comes from Ginglymostoma cirratum, assembly GCA_024137785.1. Taxonomy (NCBI): domain Eukaryota; kingdom Metazoa; phylum Chordata; class Chondrichthyes; order Orectolobiformes; family Ginglymostomatidae; genus Ginglymostoma; species Ginglymostoma cirratum. The sequence goes on along the minus strand of JAHRHZ010000047.1, from coordinate 7,173,769 downwards.
GATTCTTCTTTCAAAATAATTTACTTTTCCTCTTCAAAAAAAAAGTTTTTGCAATAAATAAGAAATGCTTTCAAGTCCCAAAACACTGATATCTTGAAACTGTGAACGTTCTAATTAATAACTCATGCAACAGGGTCAATTAGTTAATAGAGTGCATCATGTTCTGTCATATTCAGACGTCCTGAGTTAGCATCAGACCTATTGAGCAAATGTCTGTGACTTTTCTCAAAATGTTCACACCTAAATTTGCTTTTCTCCTCCACTTGCTAATGCACTGCGATTGAAAAATAATCCTATCTGCTGCCAACAGGTTCTGAGAATGGTCACGATCTCCTCTTTTCATTTAAACCAATGGTAACACTTTTGTAAACTATTTTTCTTCTTAAGAATGTAGCTATCACACTTCAATTAAAATGAGTTAACCAGAGCAAGAACGAAGGGTAGCCAATTCCAAGAGATTCTTGAGTGAAAAAGGAATGGAGTTTTATTATCTGTGCTGTAACCAGTCCCTGGGTGAGAGTCCCCAGTGTGTTACAATTCAGGAAAGGGATACCCCTAAAATGGTTACACTCTCAGGGAAGAAGACATGAACAAAAGAACAGAACGAAAACAACATGATGACAGTCAGCTAGGCAATTATATTTGCTCCTTCCATCTCTACTGAAGGTAAACATGTATCCATTTTTCATTTCTTTTTTGTGAATAGAAACGAAGAAAAAGGCACAAGAGTAAGCCATTTGGCCCTTTGGCCCTACAAGCCTGTCCCACCATTCAATATGATCATGGTTGATTATGCAATTTCAGTATCCAACTCCCACTTTTTCTCCATACCCCTTGATTGCTTTAGCCGCAAGGGTTAGTTCAGATCCCTCTTGAATGTATCTAACGAGTCACAGCCTTCTATGGTTGAGAATTCCACAGGTTCATAACTCTTTTAGTGAAGAAATTCTTCCTCATCTCAGTCCTGAATAGCTTATCCCTTATTCTTAGACTGTGATCCCTACTTATGGACTTCCCCAACATCGGGAATATTCTTCCCACATCTAGCCTGTCCAATCCCATCAGGATTTTACATGTCTTAGGCCAGGGCGAGCTGATATTGGGCAGGGAGAAATGTGAGCAGACCAGGATCCCACTCAAACTTAAAATGCTTAGATTGTCCCCTTCCCCTCATCTCACCTCTCCTCCCCTCCAGGTAAATGCCCAGGCCACCTATTTAGAAGATCCTGGCATAGTAGAGATGGGCATAAGGGAAATGGGTGGAATGCCCTTCCAATTTCTTTTTTTGGGCATTACCACCTAATTTCCTCTGGGTGGTTGGGTGACCCAAAAATCTCCTCCCAGATACGTACTTCCAAACTCACATACGTGACCTTTATGGTTTAAAAATAGAAAGAGATAAAACACTCAACAGTAGTTAGAGGATGTATTATGACAACTGAGGATACTCACTTACTGTTTTTACAGTGTGAGTTGCATAATTCAAAACCAAAGCACTGCAATGATATACAGGCCGTTACCATAACTCAGTGGCACTGATAATGTATTGTTGGTGCATGGCCTAACGTTTTTATAGTAATTAAACAGTGCATGATCTGAGCATGAACCACATCTCAGGAGATACACTAATTATAAAAATGGTAAACTAATGCACATTTCATCTATTACAATTTTAACATTCATCAGAGTGCGGATGTTCAGAGAGCTGTCTCTAACTTTCACTTGACTACTCAGTTTATGTATCTTGCTAAGAGAGCACAGAATCAGCCCCCTGAGAATCACCAAGGCCAGGAGAGGGACATAATCCTCAAAGAGATAAAGAAAGGCCTTGCTCAAAAAACTGTGAGGACAGGAGAGGGACATAATCCTCAAAAGAAGGAGAGAGGGGCTTCGCTCAGGAAACTATGAGGACAGGAGAGTGACTAGCTATCACTGCCTCCCATCTGAAACCTAGAGTCAATCAAAACCATTATCCTATTAGAAAATTTGAGCTGCAATAGCACAAGGAAGCAGGTAATTGATTGTCTTGTTAGTAGTTCCCATTTGTCTTAGTTAGACAAGTTCAATGAGGGTAATTAATTAATTGAAATAATAAGGGTAATAAATATTGGCAGAACGAGAGACATTAATTAATATAAAGTTAGTAGATTAACAAGTTAATTAAATGCTACAAAGGTGACAAACAAGGTGATGTATGGCAGGTGCAGTATGTGGGAGCTCATAGACACTTATGTCATCCACATCAGCATGGGCTTCTGCTCAGTGCTACCGAGCTTAAGGCTGAGCTTCAGGCACCAGGATACATTAAGGAGAGGTTAAATTACCGGATGCTCTGTTTAAGAAGTCATCACACCTATTTGGCTAGTACCATCTGATTTGAGTCATAGTCTGACACAGGGAGAGGAATTTTATTGGGGCCTGAACAATGTGGGTTATGGTGAGAATTGAACAGAATCACATGAGAGCCCAGAATGTCTTGACATCAAGAACAACTTGCTGTATCAATTCGCTAAATTCCAGGCATCAGGGCAAGAGTCTCACTAGGCAGCAGCAAGTTACTTATTAAGGGGGATTATTGCTTGTTAATGACCTTATTAACTGTAGATCTCCCTTCATTAATATGCATCTTTCTATCTTACCATCTGCAAGCAAACTAGACACTGAGAGTTCTCGGTGTGGAAGTCAGAATGGGTACCTGGTGACCTCAGCTTGCTGAGTGTTGTGAAGAACCTCCATGTGGTCATAATTGTGTCAGGGCATGCTCCATGGGCACTGGAAAGACACACCCCATAGCCACAGGCATTGGCATCTAACAACCTGTCCATACAGGCAGCTAGATGAATGCACGTTGGAGCAAACACAGAATATTCATTAAACTCCTCCATACTCTGATTCAGCTGACAGAGTGCCTTGGACCAACCTGCCTGAAGTCCTAGTGCCTTCCTTTAATTTTGATGTCACTGGTGACTGAGATCCAGGGATCATCTTCTGCGTGAGGCTGAGAATGCATCTGGCCTCCAACAATTCTTCGAATATTTCCCACATACAATAACATTTCATTTTGCATATCCAGTTTGCCCTGTGCTTTCTTTGTTGACGACCTACTACAATGTCAGGTTTTAAATTTTAGCAATTGGATTTTGAACATGTGGCATGTGGGTTTTGATATATACGAGAAGGTCTACTACTTAATTTGTCAGTATTTCTGGAGCCATAATTTTAAATCAGTATGTGTCAGCGAGCAACTGTCTGGAGCTCTCTTGGAGTGATAATGAATTTATTTGTATGGCTGTTTTCTTCTTATCCTGTTTCAATATGGTGACAACTTTGCTAAGGCCATGCTTCATTTCTCCTTTCATTAAAGAAGTAACCCAGGTCCTCCAGATCCATAGGGTTACTTCATTCTTCTGCTTCTCATAGGCTTGGTTTCAGAAAATGGGTGACTTATCATATCCCAAAATTTATTTTAAAACTCAACCATCCTCTGCCACTACACACTAGAAGAGAAATATTTTTGAAGAATTCAAATCCACAATTTTAGTGAAAGCATTATTTCAGTCAAGCAGGCTCCATTAAACTCACCCTGACTGATTACTAGTTCTCCATATTTATACAACCAATTCCCATCCAATTAACCCTTCGTTGATTCATCCATCTCCCGTTCTGTCATTTCATTCGGTCACAGGCATCCTTTCAAATCATAATAAATGATATCAATGTACCTAGTATTTCAGAAGGCATTTGAAAAACTGCTACATAAAAATTTGCCTCACAAAATACAAGAGCATGATGTGGTCATTTGATGTTGTCCCTGAAACTCCTCTGTTTTGGCATCCCAGCTTTGCCGACCAGTTAGCCCAAAGGCATGCCTGTGTGCAGTGAATATTTTGAAATACTTTTGCAGTGTTATCACTATTTTACTGTAGGAAATGCAAATATATGGAAATGTCCTTCCTAAATGGGGAATAAAGGTTTTTGTTCCATTTCTTGCTGTTCTTACGACATTTGTTAATGCGGTCACATTTGCACCATGACAGGTAAGGAGACAATTATCTACACCTTATGAGCTACAACAGTTGTTAATCATGGTACAGATTATAAAAGCAGGGAGGTTATTTTGGAGCTGAACAGAACTTTGGTTAGGCTGCAGCTGGAGTACTGCATGCAGTTCTGTTCACCACTCTAAAGGAAGGGTGTGATTGCACTGGAGGGGTTGCAGAGCAGATTCCCCAAGATGTTGCCTGGGATGGAGTATTTCAGTGATGAAGAGATGCCGGATAATCTCGAGTTGTTTCATTTGGAGCTGTGAAGGTTGAGAGGGAACCTGACAGAGGTGTATAAGTTTATGAGGGGCATGGACAGGATAAATAGAAAACAGGTGCTCAATTTAATGGAAGGGTCAATAACCAAGGAGCATAATTTTGTGGTGAAGGCAAGAGGTTTATTGGGGATTAGAGGAAATTTTTTTTTCACCCAGAAGGTGGTGGTGATCTGAAATGCACTACCTGTGAGGGTAGTTGAGGCACGTAACCTCACACCTTTTAAAAGTACTTCAATGAACTGATCTTAAATGACATAACATCCAAGGCTATGGGCCTAGTGCTGGAAGGTTGGACTAATGCAGATTTAGTATGGCCTTTGTGGTACAGATTTGATGGGCCAAAGGATGTCGTCTATACTGTATGTTTCTGTGATGCTATGATTCTAAGAAAACAGCTCACCGAAAACTTCACAGGCAATAAAGGATGAGAAATAAATTCAGGCCTGTACAGTGACACACACATCCCATGAAAAAATAAATTAAAAAAAACACAAGGACTGCAAGAAACGAAGACAAGAGATGGTGAAATGTCATTTATAAACAAATTATTTAATGTTAAAATAAACTGCATTAAGTCAATCAAGCTGATTCCTTTGTTCCGACAGGAAGGATGAAAATATAGAAGGATATTGAAAAATATTAACCTTCTCAAAGGTATGTCTTTCTCTACCCATATCCACTGGGAAGTGTTAGAAGGGTGACCTTTAGAAAGAATGTAAAGACTGCTACAGAATTCACTTCACTTTTCATTGTCAAGGAGTGTTTGTTAGGATAGAAAGCATTAGCTTCACCTGAGCCACAACAAAGAACTTTACATTTGTCACTGAGGTTTTCCACTAAATCACTGCTTTTAGAGAATAATGGAATACAATGATCCAGAGCTGGTTCGCGTTCCCAGAGGTGAAGCTCATCTTCTGGCAGGCGAAACAGTTAATTATGCACAGGATCCTCGGGTGGTTTGAACACTGGCAGCTATCCAGAAAAGTTATTAGAGGAGACTGGTGACAAGTGATAAAAAACTGGGATGTCAGAGTAGGTGCACCTACGTAGGTGGCACTCAGAAACAAAAAGGAAAGTGGTGGCACAGCCAAAATGAGCACCCCCAACTCTAAGCTCGAAATCTTCTCCAAGAAATGCATTAAACTCAATGTACATTGAGGTCTTGGGAAGTTTGATCATTGGTGTGATCTTCACTTGGAAGGCAGCAACTTGCATTGGAAGAGCACGTTTTAATATGGAAATAGCATCACAAGATGCTTCACATAACAGATAAATCCTAACGCTGGTGATCAATTACTAGGACTCGTAGCGAAAGAAGTAGAGAGATTAGGGAGTGATTTCCAGAGTTTAGGATCCAGGGACCTAAGGGTGTGCTCATCAATGGTATGGTGCTGGTAATCAGCAATGTGAAATAGTCAGGAATTAGAAGGCATGGAAATTCCAGGATATTATGGAGGTAAAGAAAGATGCAGAGTTGAGGAGGAGATGAGGCCATCGAAGAAATTGAACACAAGCAGAAGAATTTTTTAGTCAAAGCCCTATTAAAGCATGGATCACTGTTAGCACATACAGGAACATTTACTCCCAAATTAGAGGCGAGATATACCCCATCCATCTTCCATGAACAATATATAAACCCACACCTGCCAAAGAAATGAGTTTCAGAGATGCTGGAGAATCTGAGATAACAAGGTGTAGAGCTGGATGAACACAGCAGGCCAAGCAGCATCAGAGGAGCAGGAAAGCTGACGTTTCGGGCCTAAACCCATCTTCAGAAAAAAAAAAATTTCTGAAGAAGGGCCTAGGCCCGAAATGTCAGCCTTCCTGCTCCTCTGATGCTGCTTGGCCTGCTGTGTTCATCCAGCTCTACACCTTGTTATCAAAGAAATGAATTTGTTCCTTCATGAATCTCTGAAATTTGAATTAAATAGTTTTGCCAGATGAAGTCCAGGAGAATGTCCTCAAATAGATATATAAAAATAAATGTAAAAGGCAAGTTCAAAACTTTAAAAATGTTACAACCACTCATGGTAAAGTTTCCCAAGTAATTACAGTTCCACACAGGATATCTCAAATTGTTAAACTCCCAGGTGAGGAAAAATGAAATGGTTGCCCTTCTTTATCACCTGCCCCCTCATTTGGTATCAACAGGGTAATTGAAAAAGGGTCTCTCCCTTGTAGATGCCTTTCTCTCAGAACAAATGAACTTATGTTTTAAAAAGAGGCACTTTAACCATTCTTTTTTGCATTAAGCGTGCGTTTATTAGTTTCTAAATGCGAAAAGAAAGTATAATGGAACATACACACTCACAGATTAGGAATAAGAAGTGAGTTCAACACAAGGTAAAAGTTGGAAGATAAATGAATTAGATTCTCTGAGTTGTTTATGAAGAGTAGTTAATGGAACATTGATAGTTAGTCGATTTCGGGATGCTTGGCTTTTAGAGGTTAGTCAAAATCCTTTTGTTTTGTGTCCTCTTGGTGGTTAACTGGCAGCGCACAGAGTGAGAGAGTCCTACAGTTATCTTGTTTTCTTTTGACTGGCTCGTTAGCTAACTAGCCTCCAGCATCAAGAACAATGGATTGCACTAATGTGCAAAGCAGGGGTAAACGTGGGTAATTTGTTGGCCTTTACAGCACATTAGTGGGCTAAGCCAGGCTCCAGACCTGAAACGTCAGCTTTCCTGCTCCTCTGATGCTGCCTGGCCGGCTGCGTTCTTCCAGCTCCACACTGTGTTATCTCTGGTACACAATAACCTCAGTTCACTAGCACACCTTCTCCTACTCGCACATACATAACAGGTTGCAGTTAGTTTTTGTTGTATATTCCTGGAAGGACAACACACAAAAACCCTCTACAAGAGATGGCTTTCTGCGGAGAGGGAATAAAATAGCCATCCCCCTCATTATCTCTTTCTGTCAAGACTGTCTCAGTTTCCCTGACATTGTGTAAGACTGATATTCTATTGGTTCCCCACAGGACTTTGCCAGACAGTGAGTGAATTTACATCTGCAGTCGTTTGTTGTTTAGAGCAGTCATCTTTTAAAAAAGAAATCTTAGAATTAAAGGCTAAAATTATCCATAGTAGTTTAGGATTCTGATTCCTCGTCATGACAAAAATGAGTCATATCATTTTTCTTGTCCAAGTATAAACATATCTCAGTAGGTGCTGGTGAGAAACAGGCTCCATACTAATTAATTGTTCTCTCATTTTGGCATTAAGGCAAATTGGAAGATGTAACTAGAAACAGAGTTTGTGTCAGCCTCTTCAGACATATAGATCATATTTCTTACACACAGTCATCCATCTGTAAGCTATAGGCAAGGACTGTCTCCAACATTTCCAGCAGATAGTAAAAGGTTCAAGAGAGACATCAAATCTCAAAGAACAAGGAGAAGGAAGAGAGAACAGGAGGGAGATTGCTTCTTCAGGACATCAGGGGCCAGTCCCTGAGCTGGCAGGACACAAGCAAGTATATTTAGTGTCTGTGTTGGATCCCCTTTGCTCTATTACTGATGACCGTCCATGTGGTGTGACCGATCAGCTTATGGGGGAGCATTGACTCACAGAATCATAGAATTTTACAGTACCAAAGGAGGCCATTCAACTAATCATGTTTGTACTGTCTCCCGAAAGAGTTACCCAGCTAGTCACACTCTCCAACCCTATCTCCGTAGCCCACTATCTAAATTCTTCACTTTCAACATTGTGACAAATTGTTAATTAACCTGTAATCCAGAGGACCAGGATAATGACCTGGGGACAAAGGTTCATGTCCTACCATGGCAGCTAGTGGAATTTAAATTAAATTGATAAAGTATGAAATTAAAATAGAACTAATGCTGGTTGTTGTAAAGACCCATCTAAGTCTACTAATATCCTTTGAGACAGAATCTCCTAATCTAGGTCAGACCAACATGAGACCTCAGATCTACACATGGTTGGCTCATAAACACCCTCTCAAATGGCATTCAAGATCAATTGGGAATGGGTGTCAAATTCTGCCTTGCCAGTGGCACCCAGATCCCACACTGGAAGCTTACCTTTTTAAACTGTGTGTCAATAAATCTCCAAGTCAGTAAGAAATAGCTGGATGAGTACAACTAGTCAAGTCTTTTAATAGAGGCCAAGTTCATTGATAGGATCTGGGCATCGCTGACCGACTAGCATTTATTGCCCATGCCTGGCTGCTCTTGAGAAGCTACCTTGATCCCCTACAGTCCATTTTATGCAGGTTGGCTTTCAAAGTCTTTTGAGAGACAGTTCCAGGATTTTGACCCAGGAACTGCAATCTATTTCCAAGTCTGGGTATTGAGGGGAGCTTGCAGGTTGTGGTGTTCCCACATATTTGTTGCCGTTCTCCTTCTAGGTGATCGTGGCCGTGTATTCAGAAAGAGTTATTTGAGAAGCCTTGGTGAATTTTTGCAGTGCATTGTGTGGATGGTTGCAGCAGTGTGTATTTGGTATTGGTGGTGGAAGGACTGAATGTTTGTGAATGTGGTGCCAATCAAGCAGGCTGCTTTGTCCTGGGTGGCATCAAGCTTCTTTAGTGTTATTTGAGCTGCACTCATCTGGGCAAGTAGAGAAATTCTATCACATTCCTGACTCGTACCTCGTAGATGGTGGACAGGCTTTGAGGAGTCAAGAGGTGAGTTATTTCCTACAAGCTTCCTAGCCTCTGACCTGCTGTTATAGCTTTTGTATTTATATGTTTAGTCCAGTTCAGTTCCTGGCCAATATTGATAGTGGGGGATTCAGTGATGATAATGCCATTGAATGTCAAGGAGCAATGGTTAGATTATCTCTTATTGAAAATAGTTATTTCCTGGCATTTAAGTGATGCAAATAATACTTGCTAATTGTCAGCCCAAGCTTGGATATTGTCCGGGTCTTGTTGCATTTCAGTGTAGACTGCTTTCATATCTAAGTATACGAGATAACAAGGCGTGGGGCTGGATGAACACAGCAGGCCAAGCAGCATCATAGGAGCAGCAGTACCTTTTATCTCTTTCATATCTAAGTAGTTGTGAATGGTGCTGAACATTGCGCAATCATCAGCAGACATCCCCCCCTTATGTTATGTTGGAGGGAAGGTTATTGATAAATTAGCTGAAGATGGTTGAGTCTAGGTCACTACCCTGAGGGACTCCTGCAAGATATTCTGGAAAACCTGTAACAACCACAAATATCTTCCTATATGCAAGGTATGACACTAATCAGCAAAGTCTTTTCATCCGAATTCGCATTGACTCCAGTTCTGCTAGGTGCCTTGATCTCATCCTCAGTTTAAAACAGTCTTGATGTTACTTTGCAACACATTCTTTAGAGTTTCAATACACCATAATCCACTCCGAAAAGATTTTGGAACCAAGCCTTAATTTCTGCCAGATACCACAGATAATGTTCAATAAAGTTTCCGTTTTTTTAAAAAACATAAGTTCACAGCTCTTCGAGAAATCAACGAGTTGCTAGAGGTGCTGTCAGTATCAACAAAGGTGAGAAAGGTCCCATGAAACAGGTTTCAAAGACATTGGTGGAAACATGTTTTCTTTTGTCAGCTTCTGAGAGAGGAATCCTTCTGGTGCTCTGACAAGTTTTACAATGCCAGGCAGTGTCACTGCAACATCAATAACCCTGGAGTATTCAATTCCAGCTCGACTGGGAGCACTTGTTATAAAAGCTTCAAAAAAATCTGCTTTTATATTTAACGCACGTTTGCAAACCTAATTTAAAGTCTAACTCAAATTGGAAATCCTCTTTTGCTTTCATTCATTAACTGCAGCAGCAAGACCCAAACATAGGTGAATTCTACTCGCCTGGTTTACTGCAGCTTTCTCTCTCTCTGTCTCTCTCTTTCTCTTCACAAGGACCGTCTTCTCACACTGCCTTTACTCTTCACTGATACTCTCATACAAACTTCACTCTTCACAAGGATCCTCTAATCACACTATCCTCACTTTTCATGAGGATCTTGTATTCACACTACTTTCACTCTTCACTTGTTTGTTAAAATGTGTTTACTTAGATACGTACTAATATCATTTTGAAGAGTTTTCAATTTTAAACTGGTGTCATTTAGATATTGGCCTATTTTTGTAATGGTGTTTGAAAATTAATTAGGTCAGTCTTTCCAGCCCTATGATTTTATGTGTGTCAGAGAACAGGTCTACGAGGTCGCTTAGAGCGTTTGCAGAAGTTTGTTTATATTTGAGGGTTTACAATAGAAGACAGTAACCTTTGAAAACCCAGACATTGGCAAGCTTTTGGACAGTTCGAAGGAGACCTGACAGAAGCCAGATGTAAAGTATGGTCTCACTTAGAAAGGGAATGTTGTTCAGAGCAGTTAAGGAAATAATTACCTTAGTGAAAGGGTGGAGTGAAACTTTCAGACCAGAAATGTTTAGTTAGAATGCTGCAAAATATTAAAAGACTGAAAAAGTTTTTAAGCTCTCATGTTGCATGCACATTCAAGTACGATGGCTTCACAGCTCAAAGGACCAGAATTGAGAACAAGTTAAATCCACCTTCCAATTTGGAAAGGGACGGAAACATTTCTCTGGATTTTAAAACATGAAATGAGGATAGTTGCGAGAGATTTCTAGATTCAGTTGATGTAAAGTACAATTGAGTGAAGGTGAAAAAACAGCACGGGTAAAAAGACATTAGTAGGTGTAGCCCCTTCTGCCCAGTGGAAGAAGTTGGAAGACAGTATAGCCAGCGTGGGAGGGATCTTTTATTATGTTGGTTGCCTTCCTGAGGCAGCAAGAAATATAGATGGGGTCAATGGATGGAAGCCTGGTTTGCATGATGGACGGGGCTGTATTCAAGACATGATGTAGTTTCTTGTGGTCTTAGAAAGACCAGTTGCGAAACCATGCTGTGATGTATCCAGATAGGATGCTTTCTATGGTGCATTTTTAAAAATTGATAAAAGTCTTTGTGGACATACTGAATTTCCTTAGATTCCTGAGGAAGTTGAGGCATTGTTGGACTTTCTTGACCATTGTGTCAACATGGATGGACCAGGACAGATTGTTGGTGACCATCACTTCCAGGAACTTGATGCTTTCAACCATTTCCCCCTCAGCACCACTGATGCAGACAGGGGCATGTCCTCCACTCTGCTTTCTGAAGTCAAGGATCACTCCTTTCGTTTGCTGACTTTGATGGAGAGAGTGGTGTCTTTACACCAAGCTGCTAAGCACTCAAACTCTTTCCTGTACTCTTTTATCATCATTGTTTAACATCTGACCTACAATGGTGGTGTCATAGCAAACTTGTAAATGGAGTTAGGGCAGTATTTGTGTAAGGAGTCTGATAGGGGACTGATTCTGAAGCTTTACAGGGTGCCGATGTTAAGGATTATGGTGGAGGAGGTATTGTTGCCTATTCTTACTGTTTGTGGTCTGTGGGTCAGGAAATCAAGGTTCCAGTTACAGAGCGGGGAAGATTGGATCTAGGTCTTGGAGTTTGGAGATGAGTTCATTTGGAATTAGTGTTGAAGGCAGAGCTGTAGTCAACATGTAGGAGCCTGACGTAGATATCCTTATTATCCAGGTGTTCCAGAAATGAGTGTAGGGCTGGGGAGATGGCTTTTGCTGTGGACCTGTTGCACCGATTGGCAAATTGGAAAGGATCAAACAATCTGGTAGGCTAGAATTGATGTGAGCTATGACTAACCTCACGAGGTACTTCATAATTGTAGCAATCAGAGGCATTGAGGCACACTGTATGATTTTTCTTTGGCACCAGGATGATAGTGGTCTTCTTGATGCAGGTGGTGATTTCAGATTATTTTGTACAAGACAGAAGATAAAATAGTGGAAATAAGGTGGAGATAATGGAAAAAAGAACAGGTAACACATTGTTCTCTTCATCGTTACCTCTTATGTGTGCAAATTGAGACACCACTTTATCCAGCTACCAAACTAACGATGAAAAATGGAAATGGGGATGAAAAAGTTAATCGAAACGGGATATCGCAGAACTGGCCCTGTTCTCCAATCATCTCTGCCCGATTTGAATTTACAATCTCAACAGGCTTAATAACAAAATTCAAGCTTAAGGGCCAGGTAGATTTCAAACGTGTGTTCCTTGTGCATCTGCAATTGCTAGAAGATTCTGTTTAATAAAACTCAAGCAGTATAAAATAGAACCATTAATGAATTGGGAAATATACATCTGAAGACGAATGTAGTAAGTGAGGCCCATGGGGATCTCTTGCAACAGAGCCGAAGATAATCAGAAAATGATTCACCATCAGACTCTGATAGAAAGCGACACATCGTCACAGTCTGATGGATTACAATTCAGCATCACAGTTTCATAAATCACAATTTACCAGTATTTTTAGCTCCAACATGCTGCTAATTATAAATAGCTCATGCTACTGTAGTATCAATGACTCCATAACACTGATGCTTTTACCATTGAGGACAGTTTAAAGTCAGTTCATCTTGGAAATGCCAGCAGTCTGTAAAAACATTGTCCAGATTCAAGGATACTCAGCGAGGGAATGTGATTATTCAGGCATAGTCCATAACATTGTCCTATGGATATGTGTATGAAAAGCAAGGATGGAAAAGATTTACGGTGGCATGGTGGTTCGGTGGTTAGCACTGCTGCCTCAAGTGCCAGGGACCCAGGTTCAATTCCAGCCTTCGGGGAGTTTGCATGTTCTACCGTGTTTTCTTCTGGGTGATCTGGTATTCTCCCACAGTGAGGAGATGTGTAGGGTAGGCTATGCTACAGTGTCCAGGATGTGCCTCCTAGGTGGAATTAGCCCTGGGAAATGTAGGGTTACAGGGATAGAGCAGCAAGGTGGGTCTGGGTGGGATGATCTTCAGAGGGTTGGTGCAAACTCAATGGGCCAATTAGCCTCTTACTACACTGTAGAGATTCCACAATTGTGCGTTTAAAGATATCAAATCATCAGGGTGAAGCTTTGACTTGACAATATGAATGTGTTGCGTTCATTCCAGAACATTCCTAACCTTACAATGTACATCTCTAACAGTGACGCTATGAGGGGTTCCTCTAGATTGGGCCCTTTTAAGGCTGCCTCTGTCGCCTTGGCTATTGTAACCATTAATTTTAAACTAATGAAATTCTGACTGCAGCCAGCGTCAACTAAACCAAGAAGTTCCACAAGGGACAGCAGTTGACAAGTCTGTCTAATCATTGCCATGGCAGCTGTCAGCCAGTATTCTTCCGTCAACTGTTTCTAATCCAGTTTTAAGTTTACACAATCTACTATATTGGATCCTATGATCTCACTAATGGGGCTATAACAAATGCATTTAAACCAGGTGTTCACGGGAAATACTAAGAATCAGGAGTAGATAGTAGCTACTGATAACATACGGGTCATACCTGCAGCAAATTACTCGAGCTGCCATATTTTTGTTTGTACTCAACAGCCCAAATGGTCCCAAAAGTTGGTGAGCTGCACACCAGGAAACTGTTGCAAGAAAGAGAGCGATTTTTAACCTCCTACCTCAAGGTGGCAATGTAGCTGGAGAGTTAGCAGGAGAGAGTGAGGATTGGGTGAGGCCTGATTTTAATTTACCAAATAAATACATGGAGTTAAAATCCAGCCCTTGCTCGCATTAATACAAACTTAGCATTAAAGTAGAATACTGATCATTTTTTTCCAATACAGAACAAGGAGGTGCCTTGTGACAGTATGGATTAGTTTTACAATGTAAATTTACATTTCATGTCAAATATTGTCAGGCGTAAACAGCCTAAAGGTTTTTTTACGAATTGCAGCTCCTTAGTGTGCTATGGAAGGAAAGTCTTAGGGGTCCTTTCCCATTGAACATGTTTGACAGCTATCCCAAGCTTTAGTGTGTGTAGTGATTAGGACTGGGGGACCTCATTGACTATGGGGACCCTGATTGGGACAATCAGGAACCTTGTAGTCAATGAGGCCCCCCTGGTCCCAATCAGTATAGTGTGTCTTTCAGCAGCTAGCCCTGGACTGTGGAAAGAGCCATGCTGTACCTTTAATTCATGCAAAATGAAAATACATGTAACTTTTAAAAATACTGATGGAAATGTGTTTCAAGAGAACACTTCAGAATGATATTGACAGAACTCAAAATGCTTGATAGGACACACGCTGAAACAGTTACTAATTTTATGAATAAAGCACAGGTTTGGTTCATTCCAGATTCAGTGCTTGCTTATAAGGTTCGTGCCTCCAGTTCAGAAGAAATTAAGCATATAACCAGTCTAATTCTTGACTGCAGTAATGAGGAAATGTTGCTGTTGTCTTTAGCTAAAACATTCAACTGAAACCCCATTTCCCTGTCCAGGTGGACGCAGCTCAACTCCAGGAAGAGAATGTGATTCTCCAGTTGCTCTAATCAAATAAATACTGGCCAAATAAATATCCCTTAGCTAATTCTACAAAAACAAATAAACTCACCATTTATCTCACGTCTGTTGTGGAATCTTGATTTGTACAAATTGTCTGCTGTACATGTCCACAACACAACAAAAAAGTAATTTTGAAATGTCAATTCACAGTCCCTCAAGGGCGGCTTTGAGGCAACGTGAAGATTTGGAAGGTTCCTGATAAATTTGCAGAACAATCAACTTTCAATTTACGTCCTGACTGCCCCCGCTCCCCCCCACCTCCACCTCTCTCTCTCTCTCTCTTTTATCTCTCTCTCGAAAGCCACCGCCAGTAATTAATCGAAGAAACATCCACTTACTGCAAACACACGGATTCTACAAATTTCACTACTGTTGAGGATAAAAGATATCAATTGAACAACTAGCTTCATGTCCAACTTCATGTCATAAAACAAGAATTCTGCGAATATCTCAACTGGTTTTGACTTTTTTTGTACAAGCCACTCACACCTTCTTAAGTTTTATACCTGTGTTGTCTGTATGTTGGAGGCAGCATTTTAATATTTTTTTGCAGTTATAAAATTTCTCTATCCTTTGCCCAAGGAAAACTTCTCATTGACTTTCTAAGATTGTCTGGCGCAACATTTTAACTGTAGGGTAATGTATATCTGTATCTGAAAAAAATAAAGAAGTGGGGTACGGACTCCTTTCCTCACCTGGTCATAAGAGTTGTATCATTAGACAGACTCCATTATAACATACTGTATCACATTCAGATGAAACCTGGAATGAAGAGATTGCCTTATGCAGAAAGGCTAAACTCAGCCTGTATCCTCTAGAAGTAGAAGAGACAGAGAACGGAAGACATAAGACAGACTTAACTGAAACCTGTAAGATCCTGAGGAACCTTGACTGGGTGGATGTGTAAAGGATGCTTCCTCTTTTGGGAGAATCTAGGACTAAGCATCAAAACTTAAAAAAAAGAGTCACCCATTTAAGAGAGAGATGAGTAAAGAAAATTCTCCCAGAGGATTGTCAGTCTTTGTCTTTTGAGGAAGGGAATTCTAACGAATCTTTAAGTATTTTTCAGGCAGAGTTAGATAGAGTTTTGGATTATTAGGTTGAAAGATTATCAGGGGTATGCAGGAATGTAGAGTTGAGGTTAAAATCAGATCAGTCATAATCTTATTGAAAGGTGGAGCATGGTGGAAGGGCTGAGTGGCCTACTCTCACTCCTTGCTCGTATGCTTTGGAATATTTTGCATCTATTCCTCTTAATCAATGGCACTCCATGTCTAGTAACATTTACACACAGATTCTGTTAACATTTCCCAGTCAATGGCTTTGGAAATGGGACCAAAGGGAATAGTTTGCGTTAATTAAGATAGGCACTGAACCACAATTTATCCACTACATTACACCGAACACCCTGCACACACACTAATCTACATATTCTTATGGCCGGGACTCAGCAGGTTCTCTACTTTTTATCTCTCAGTGCGATCAAACCTACTGAAGGTGGGAGAAATTACCACAAGCAAGTAAGAGGTGCTGAGAATCAGCTGTAAGTCTCACTTTGAAACAGATTCAACACTTGCAACAGGCAGGTGTCTGCCCATCCATCTGTGACTGGCCTGAGAAGTATATCTGTTGTAAGGAGCTTGAGAAACAAGCAGAAGAGTTTTTGCCTGGAGATATATAAATCCTTACTCTTTGACCAATCGAACTCAAAACCTACTGCAGATGTTTATGGACTGAGAGTGAGAAACATACTGCTCATTGAACAGGTGTCACGCTCTAGGGAAATGCCACGGAATTGAAGCAAATGATTCATGAACTGGAATGATAATACAGAGAAGCAAGGGGGTTGAAATAAAGTAAACATATGCACACAACTCTGAGCAATATGCAATCCTGCCCACACATTCTGCTCTTCAAACTGTTTATGGTCACTTCAATGGATGACCAAAGAACCATACAGCAAAAACCTATTATGGTATTTTTCCATTTACAAATAATGTAATGGTGCTATGGTCTTTTACATAACTGATAGACTTTAGAGATGATATTGAAGGATGGGGCAATGATAGACCAGTGTATCGATCTGAAAGGTCAGCTAGTGGCTCTGAGGCACTGGTGGTGGAACAAGATTCACCTCCATTCAGATGACGTGCTTAAATGCTTCCTTGTTTAATTTAAATTGCTGTTGTGTTTAACAGGGAACATTTAAAGGCTTTGACAGAGGATAAGACTTCGAGGGAGTGAATGGGATTCTTACATTTGAAGATTTATTCCCCGTTGTGGACCAGCAAAATGAAATGGAAGAATGCTTGTGCCGTTGTTTGGGAGTTAATGACGGGTTTTCTGAGAAGCAGACTACATTGTGGCTACAATTCAAACAGTGTGTGGGAAAAGTAATGGCTGTTCCCACTGTTCCCATTTAGATCCAATATCGGATAGGAAGGCACTAGCAGACATCTGTAATATTATCATCTTTATTACAATCATATTTCTTTAAACACAGGATTTTAGTTATTATTTCAACAAAGACTTGAACAGAATTGGAAGTTCTCATTTCAGAAGTAGCCATATAAAGCCATTGGCATGTAAAATCCAAGAAAATGGACTCTGTAGAGTCTAGTAAACTTTTCTTTAAAAATACACAGTAGGGCAGGTACTTTAGTTTTGACTTCAAACAGAAGATTCAGAAAAGAACAGTTTTCTTGCCCAGCAGGTGAACTATGTTTTTCAGTTCAGGGGAAGCAGTAACCTGAGCAGAATTAATTTCTCATCTGCGTAGCTCCCAAGCACGAGAGTGTGAATAGACATCTTCCAGTTGTTAGAATGGAAAAGTTTAGGTCATCAGAATTATGGTAGATTCATGCCCGTGAAGTTGCAAAGGAAAAATGTGGTCTCAACAATCCAAGGGAATTATCAGTTAAGTAATGATAAGAGTGATATTTCTCTGGGATTGAGTCTCTGTAACAGATAGTATTGGGAAACTGGTTGAAACATTATTTTGATGTTTTTAGAATGTGGGGACTTCTGTATGTTGGTGTGATCCAGGGCAAATAGGTCATGAGTAACATGCAGTAGGGCTGCACAAATTCTTGGCTCTGACGTGTTGAGCTAGATGTCAAGCTACAGACACTGCAGCACTTAAGAAAGGAGGATAGGTATCTAAACCCATTATTCCAGGAAGTATTCACACTTCTAAGTGTAGGGTCTTCAGATTTGGGCAATGGGCAGATACAACAGTATGTGACTGAAACTTGGGGAGAGATCCCAGAGGACAAGATCAAAGGAGCCTCAGCCTATGCAATTGTCCAATAGGTTAAGGTGTTCTCAGCATGTTTAGACGAGCGAGAGGGCTGCAGAATGAATCAGCTAACTGGCCATGAAACCTTGATACAAGAAGCCATTCAATACAAGGGAGTAAGTACAAACAAAGCTATTGTGGAGAGGGTTGAACACTGTTCTCTCCAGAAAAGAACATGAGACTATTCAGTTGTTTTGTTTGCTTGGTGCCAGGCAATGGAATATCTGCTATGGGTTGGACAAAAACCCTCAATGGGAAGGAGAGACAGAGGTCATGATCCACACTGGTACCAACAACATAGAGAAGACTAGGAAAGAGATTCTGCTGGGGGAGTGTGAGAAGTTAAGCGCTAAACTAAAAGCAAGAACCTCAAAGGTAATAATCTCTGGATTACAACCTGAACCATGTGCAAATTGGTACAGGATGAATAGGATTAGAGAAACAAATGCATGTCTCAGAGACTGTGTGAAAGAATGGTTCCAGTGCTCCAAACTGGAAGTCAGTACTGGGGATGATAGTATCTACAAGGGTGTACATCTGAACCATGCTAAACTGATGTTCCCACAAGCTGCATAGCAAGGGGAGTAGAGGGGGCTCGTGAGCACTTTTGGGCCCTGATTCGAAGGAAGGATTTGCTGACATTAGAGGGGGTCCAGAAGAACTTTTCAAAAATGATCCCGGGAATGAAGGGCTTGACATATGATATGCAGTTGAGGACTCTGTGTTTGTACTCAGTGGAGTTCAGTAAGAAAACGGGTGATGTCATTGAAACTTACAGGAGAGGCCTGGATAGAATGGACATGGGGAAGATGGGAATGAATTTATGAATTTATAATATCATGAGGAGCATGATCAGGATGAATAGCCAGGATTTTTTTCCTAAGGTGGGGGAGTCCAAAACTAGGGGGCATCAGTTTAAGGTGAGAAGGGAAAGGTTTTAAAAAGACCTAATGGGTAACTTTTTCATACAGAGGGTGGTGTGTGTATGGAATGAGCTGCCAGATAAAGTGGCAGAAGCTGGAACAATTTTAATATTTAAAAGGCATCTGGATGGATACATGAATAGGAAAGGTTTAGAGGGATATGGGCCAAATGCTGGCAAATGTGACTGGGTCAGATTGGGATGTCCGGTCAGCCTGGATGAGTTGAATCAAAGGGTCTGTTTCCGCACTGTATGATTCCATTTCCACTTGTAGGAAAGACTAGGACCAGAGGGCACAGCCTCAGAGTGAAGGGACTACACTTTAGAACCGAGTTGAGGAAGAATTTCTTCAGCCAGGGAATGATGAATCTGTGGAACTCATTTCTGCAAAGGGCTGTGGAAGTCAAGTCACTGAGTGTATTTAAGACAGGTAGGTTTTTGATTGGTAAGGAGAATGGGGTTAACAAATATATTAGCCAAGACCAAGTCATGGGGCAGTCTCAATGGGCCAAAGGAACTAATTCTGCTACTATGTCTTATAGTGTTATTGCTTTAAACTAAATGAGAGGTGAGAGATATCAGTCTTGCTTAAATGTAACAAATCAAGTGATAGATGCAAGACAGGAGAGCAAAATAACAATATGGAGAACAAGGAATGAGCCAGAGAAACAGAAATTAACAATATACCAGCAGTCAGGACTATATGCTACAAAGATAACAAAAGAACAAAACTAAAGGCTCTGTATCTGAATGTTCATAGCATTCCTATCAAAGTAAATGACTGATATCACACATTCAACTGAATAAATATGATCAGGCATGATTTCTGAAGACAGAGGTTGGGTTCTGAATACTGAAGGTAACAGGCCATTCATTAAGAACAAGAAGCTAGGTAAAGGAAGGAATGTGAAGATGGTATCAAAGACGATCAAAGATGGTATCAGTGCAATAGTTGGGATGACCTTGGTTTAGGAGATTAGGATGTGGAATTGGTTTGAGTAGAGAGAAGGAACTTGGTGAAAAGAAGTCACGAGTGGAAAAGATCTACAGGCCCCTAAACAGTAATAACAGCATACAACAGTATACAAGAAGAAATATTGTGTGCTTGTGATAAAGGGACAAAAATAATCATCAGTGGTTTTACGCTATATGTAAATTTGAAAAATCATATAGGTAATAGTAAACTTGATAAGGAGTTAATTAAATGTTTTTGCATTGTTTATACTTTTCCCACACATAATATTTCTGTGAAGCCATTTTTTTGACTGTCTTATTTGTGAGCGAATGCTTTCAGGGCTTTAAAAGAGTATACATTAAGTCACATTATGGTAGATCATAATACCAAGTCTGCCATTTATTAATGAATAAGTTTGCTTACAAAAAATGAAATTGTTTTCCTACTAATGATGAAAACTGGTGTGAATTGTTTTTGTCCTGAATAGCAGCCAGTCAGGCAAATGGATCACCTTGTTAGTTCATTGGGTAAGTTACACATTATTGATGACTTGTGGAATAGTGGGGCTCAATTATCGGTGCAATCTTCCCAACTGATTGACGGCATTGCAGGCATAAATTATACTTTGGATAAAAGTTTTTGTGCCTCATGCTGTGGCAGTACATGGAATGATGTCAACATTTTCACAAGGGTATGAAACCAGCAGAGAGATACAAAGAGAAAACTTGTAAGAGAGTGACTCCAAAGGAGAAATGAGAGATAGAGAGAGGTAAATTTAGCCAGCCCCTGCTGGGCCAACCAAAGAAGATCCAGCATGAGCCCCTCAATGAAAAGTTCCTCGGGGTACTTTTGCCCACTGATGATGTGTCTTCCCAGTGTGTCTCCTTGTGATACTGTTGGATCCTCCTATTAAGCAGAGGTAGTCTCCTCCTGGATGTGTAAAATGGCCTGCATGTTTATTTTATATCTTGGAGCTATGCAGAGTTGTTAATAATTGATAAGTGTGGAACAGGAGTTTATCCACAGTGCTTTAACAATATCTGCTGTATGCTTCCAGCAACCTCTACAGTTTGCTTACTTTTCACATCCAGGCTTAACCAATCAAGCATTGTGAGCAATAACAGGAAACAGACTCACAGACTTAATTCAGAATGTTCTGAAGAAGGGTCACTGGATTCAAAATGGGAACTCTGCTTTCTCTCCATAGATGCTGCCAGACCTGCTGAGTTCCTCCAGCAATTTCTGTTTTTGTCCCAAAGAAGTCATATTTGACTTAACTAATTAATTATGTTTCTCTGTCCGGAGATGCTGGCGGATTTGCTGAGTTTCTCCGGCACTTTTTCTGTTTTTAAATTTCAGACTCTAGTATCACGATATTTTGCTTTTTAAACTATATCCTGATTCTCCACGGGCAGGAGAAAATTGTAACTTTACAGGAGAAATGGAGACTGTGAGAGAAGGAGACCTGCAGCTTGAGATGCACAGAAGCAGCTGTGAGTTGTACTGTACACTTCATAAAACTAAAACTAATTTCTGCAGTAACTTTTTCTATTTTTTGTCTCTTAGGGATTTAAAAAAAAACTTGATACACTGCACAGTACCTGCAGTTGTTTTAGCTTTATTCTGGGCTTGGTTTGGCCCTTTATTTGCAGCCTATCCCTTTCAGGGATCACTGAGGAGTTTCTCCGTCTTTCTTTAGATTAAACAATTATGAATTAACAATTATCTGTGATTTTACTGAGCTCAGGGTTAGGTTTTCCTTTACTCTGCACCTGGAGAATCTATTCTTCCTGGGAGCAAAACAAAGGAAAGGGGTTTTGGGGAATGGGACCCAAGAGAAAAGAGAATCAGAGAGAGGGTTAAGGAGAGTTGTTCTTTGCATAGCTATAAAGAGGCTTAGAAGCTCACAGGATGATGGTTTCAGTTTAGGTTTATCTCGAATGCAACTATTTCACCCTCATTCCTTCCTATTGACAGACATGACTCATCATCGGACCCATTAATTACTTTATTGTATCATTGCACAGAGTGGCATCAACTGGAAAGGTCCTAAATGGTTGGAACAGGTGCCTTGACCAACAGAGCTGGTGGGTCACTTGTTTCTGTGATTGAGTGCTCTGCTTTAATTTCATCAGGGTACAGTTTTAGCTCTGCGCTTCATGCTGCATGGTGTTTATAAAGCTTGAGTCAGACACAATAGCAGTAAGGGTCCAATCTGTAGGAGGGTGAGACACAGAAGAGATGCCAGCTGCAGTGAGTCAGCAAAGGATCACAGACACACGTAGCCGATAAACGCCCAGAGCCCACTCCGTGGGAGTCACAGTTTATTTTGCAAGAGCAAAACCCTGAGGAGGCTGAGTGGAACTTTGATTTGGATCAGCGTTTGACAGCTGAAAAAATCAGAACCCAACAGCTAAGGCAACAATTCCGGAGTTTTACAGACTGAACGCTCTTTGTAACTCACAGTTACTTTGCCTCAAGCCTGCTGAGAGTCAGTATTAAAGCTTCACACAGGCAACATTTAGATCCCTGTGTTCCATTCCTTAGGCCTCAGATGTGGGTGATCTCTTTCATGAGGCTAGGAAAGTGGAATCCTGTGTCTGGGAGTACTGTCTACAAAAAATGTGTTTGTTCATTCACTGAGCTGCATAAGACAGCAGAATTGGAGAAAGGGTGAAACAAAGAAAGAGAGAGTAGACCCTGTATAACAAGAGGGCCAACAGATGAGAAAGGTGCTGAGGACTGGGGAGTGGGACAAATAGGACTGGGACTGAGAGAACAATCTGACGACCTGGGAGATGGGCAATGAGGGGAAGAGTTCAGACAATGGTGGGGAAGGGACAGCTGAGTTTGATGGATGGATAGAGGAGAGGATAGGTGGAGAGGAGGCAGACAAGTCAAAGAGGTGGGGATGGACTTGTCTGCCTCCTCTCCACCTATCCTCTCCTCTTTCCATCTTCTATCCGCCTCCCCCTCTCTCCCTATTTATTTCAGAACCCTCTTCCCCTCCCCCATTTCTGATGAAGCGTCTAGGCCTGAAACGTCAAGCTTTCCTGGTCCTATGATGCTGCTTGGCCTGCTGTGTTCATCCAGCTCCACACCTTGTTATCTCGGATTCTCCAGCATCTGCAGTACCTATTATCTCTATCTGATCCTGCCACTGGTTTCTAAATGGTCCAGTATAAAGTCCTTGATAATGGATTCGAGAATTTTCCCCACTATCAATGTTAGGTTTACTTGTCTATAATTTCCCATTTTCTTTCTACCTCCCTTTTTGAATATTGGAATGACATTAGTTACCCTCCAATCTGCAGGGACTGTTCCAGAGTTTATAGAATCCTGGAAGATGAACACCAATGCATCCATTATTTCTACACCCACTTCCTTAAGCACTCTGGAATGTAGATTATCAGGCCCTGGGGATTTAGCTGCTTTTGATCCCATCAATTTTCCCAGCATCATTTCTCTACTCATATTGATCCCCCTCAATTCTTCCTTCTCACTAAATCTTGCATTCTCCAATATTTCTGGTATCTGATTTGTGAAGACAGAACCAAAGTACATATTCAGTTGCTCAGCCATTTCTTCATCCCCTAGTATACATTCCCCAATTTCTGTCTGTAGGGAACCTACATTTATCTTCGCCAATTTATTTATCTTCACGTACCTATAGAAACTCTTAGTGTCCATCTTCATGTTCTCTACAAGCTTACTTTTGTACTGTATTTTCCCCTTCTTAATCAATCGCATTGTCCTTCTTTGCTGAATTCTAAACTGCTCTCAATCCTCAGACATATTAATTTTCTTGGCCAATCTGTATGCTTCTTCTCTGGAATGGATACTAACTCTAATTTCCTTTGTGAGCCATGGACTGGCCCTCTTACCCATTTTGCTTTAGTGAGAGACAGGAATAAACAGTTGTTGCAGAACCCCCATGTGTTCCTTGAATGTTTGTCATTGTCCATCCACTGTAATCCCTTTAAGTAACTCACCAATTTATCAAGGTCAACTCATGCCTCATATCTTCATAGTTTCCTTTATTAAGATTCAGCATCCTAGTCTCTGAATCAACTATTCACTCTCCATCTTGATAATAAATTTGATCATGTTAATGGTCAGTCATCCCCAAGGGGTCTCACACAGCTAGATTGCCAATGATTCCCGTCTCGTTACACTGTACCCATTCTAAGATGTTTATAAATGGCCCAGATCCAGGAGGTATGTTCAGAATGAGATTTGGCCAGCAACAAATAGATGATTAGTTTGGGCAGGTGTAACCAGTTAGGGATACCAAAGGTATTCAGCCTGACGACAACCCTTTGGTTCCTGGGAAGCTGAACAGCATGTAGGTGTGAATGATGTAGTGAGAAGCCTTTAGGCTGCAGTAAAAATACTTGAAGTCTAAAGAAAGCTAGTTATTTTCCCAATCAATTGATGTCAGCTATTGCCTTTAACTGGTAACAAAGAGAGTTTGTAGTTAGTGTACCAATCACTCTGTGCCTCCTGCGAAGAAGTGAAAAAAACCTAGAGAGAGAGAGGAGAGTGAAGACCAGAAAGTCCCGGCAAGCAAAAGGATCATCTCAAGGAACCATGGTGGACCAGTGCTATTGAACTATAGTGCCAACTTATTTTGTCTCTCCACCAATCAAACTGATTTTGTTTTGAGTTGTGAAGAAGGGTCACTGACCCTAAATGCTAACTCTGCCTTCTCTCCGCAGGTGCTGCCAGATACACTGAGTTTTTCTACCAATTTTTGCTTTCCTTTGTGAAAATTTATTTTTGTTTCTCTATGTCTGCTTGTACATGTGTGAGGCAGTTTTAGAAGTGGGTTAGAGTTTTAACTAGTAGATCTGTGTGTTGAAACCTTTTAGCTGCTTAGCTGTGATTTGTAATAAACTGTAATTTTTGTTAAGTACAGGAACCTGGTCAGTTCACACACAAGGGTCATTTTCTGTTAACATTGTTTCTTTATCTTTTCCTACTTTAATATGGTCATTACCATTTCCTTTTAGTTTTTGAACCTTTTGGCATTTAATCTCTCCTGTTCTCCACCCTACGACTGTTGTCCTTCCATTGCCTCCTCCTTTCCATCTGTAAAATTGAGACACATTTTCAAAATGTTATTGCATCTCCCCACACCACATGATCTCCTCTAACACAAGCCCACTTTATGGCTCTAGTATCATTTGAGTTATTTTGGTAACCGGTCAGGTCCTGTTGGACAGTCAGCCTGGAACGGGAAAGCAGACAAGCCAAACCATACAACCAGAAAAAGGATGTTGTGACAGGATTAAACATTATGAAAAAGAAGATGCTAATGTCCAAAATTCTCAATGATTTAAAATCCTACTTCTGTCATTCAGAAAGATGCTGGGAACCATAAACAAACAGGCATCCTTTGTATCTAATGTTCCTATCACAGAAATTATATTAAATGATGCATTTCGCTCATTTATTTTCCATTATAACATAAGCACTCATAAACAAGTCCTGCCATTTCCCCTCATTGGAGAATCTAGAATGACAGGACGCAGTTTCAAAATAAGGGGTCTCTCTTTAATGCTGAGATGAGGGGGAGTTTCCCCTCTGAGTATCATTAATCTTTGAAATTCTCAGAGGGCAGAGGAGGATGAGCCTAGACAGATTTTTTAAACAACCGGTTATGGCAGATAGGCAGGAGAGTGGAACTAAGGCTACAGTCAGATCACCTTTGAGCTTATTCAACAGCAGAGCAGACTTGAAGGCTGAATCGCCTTGTCCTATTACGATTTCACATGGTCTAATTTCCGATAGAGGCCTTGAAGCAAGCAACATGATTAAGAAGACAATAGATTGGATTCACCTGCACAGTTCAAGCCAAGGTTTTGCTGAGAAGTTTGGTGTAATATGAGCCCCCTCCAACCGCAGCCTGGTACAGCCGCCTCAGTTCAATCTGCCAGTGTGTTTCGTCCCATCGTGCCTGCCTTGGCACCCCCTCCCCACCACCCACACCCCCTCCTCTAGCTCCAGCTGGCATTCTCCCTATCTCCAGTTACCATCTTCCCCCTCAGGCAATCCTAATTCCCCATTCAGTTAACACTGGCACCCTCCAACCACAACCACACAGAAGCATTTTGTTCAGATCTCTACTACTGAGAAACCAGTCCCTCCTTTTGTCTCCTTTTCTTTGTTATTGCCATCCGTTTGCCCTTTCCCTCTTCTCAGTGCTCCTCCTACTCCAGTGTAGTTGCTCATGGAGGGCACCTGCAATGATCTGTCTTAATAAGACCCCAGTCAACCAGCATGCCAGTGTTTCTCTTGATGCTACACCAACCAACCTGAGACTACTTTGAGGTAGACAGCCAATCTCATATCATCCTTGAACTGTTTAGAAGGAAATCCATTGAGGATGGCCCCAAACCCATCTCCACAAACTCCACAGAGCTACATTCCAGTCCTGGAGGATAGAGTAAGGGAGGTTGGCATGGGTGGTATCTAATTTATTTCCTTTTTTGGAGGCACAAAAACAGAAATTGCTGCGAGAGCTCAGTGGGTCTGGCAGCATCTGTGAAAAGAAATCAGAGTTAACATTTTGGGTCCGGTGACCCTTCCTCAGAACAGACGGTAGCTAGGAAATGTTGGTTTAAATACTGAATATAGGGAGGGGGCAGTGGGTAAAGAGTAATCAATAGGTGAGGATAAAGCCCAAAGAGAGAGAAAAACAGTTGGACATTCAAAGGAGTGGATAACAGTCTGACTGGGATTTGCTACTAATGGGAACGATTAATGGCTAACAATAAGTAGTGTGTATTAGCAGACCATGTGATAACAAGGCCTGGTGTGTTGCGGTAGGGGCTAAGACACGGGATTGTTCAGGCCCTAAAGTTATTGAACCTGATATTGAGTCCGAAGGGCTACAGGGTCCCCAAATGGAAAATGAGGTGCTGTTCTTCCAGCTTGTACTGAGCTTCGCTGGAACACTGCAGCAAGCCTGAGACAGAAATATTGGCCAGGGAACAGGATGGCCTGTTAAAGTGGCAGGAAATTGGAAGCTCAGGGTCTTTTTCACGAGCAGAACATAGGTGTTCTGCGAAGCAATCAACCAGTCTATGCTTCGTTTCCCCAATGTAGAAGAGACCACTTATTAGCAGTGAATGCAGGAGACTTGATTGTGTGAAGTGCAGGTAAAGTACTGCTTCACCTGGAAGGTATGTTTGGGCCCTTGAATACTGAGGAGGGAGGAAGTAAACAGGCAGGTGTTACATCTTCTGCAGTTGCAGGGGAAGGTGCCGCGGGGCTGTGGGGGCTTGTTGGGAGTGAAGGAAGAAGGGGAGATTGTGATGTAGTGGCAATGCCACTGGACTAGGAGTTCGGAGGCTCTAACCTGAGGGACCTGAGCTCAAATTATACTATGGACGCTGGCACAATTTAAGTTAATTTGATTACAACTGCAATCTCAGTAATGGTGAGAATGAAATGATCACCATTTATTGTAAAACCCCATCTGGTTCACGAATGTCCTTCAGAGAAGGAAATCTATCATTCTTACTCAATCTAGCCTCGAACAAGAAAAAGAGAGAAAGATGACCTTTATTGCAGTAAAAGCTTGCTTTATATTCAGTGTTTCAAGATGGCGCCAGAGCATGGCGAACTTCCGCATATAACACACAAAAAAATTTTCACTGTCTTTTGATATAGATGTGACAATAAATCTAAATAGATCCACAGCATTGTGGTTGAATCTTAAGAAATAGTAGGAACTGCAGATGCTGGAGAATCTGAGATAACAAGGTGTAGAGCTGGATGAACAAAGCAGGCCAAGCAGCATCAGAGGAACAGGAAGGCTGACATTTCGGGCCTAGACCCTTCTTCAGAAATGGGGGAGGGAAAGGGGGTTCTGAAATAAATAGGGAGAGAGGGGGAGGCGGATAGAAGATGCATAGGGGAGAAGATAGGTGGAAAGGAGACAGACCGGTCAAAGATGCGGGGATGGAGCCAGTAAAGGTGAGTGTAGGTGGGGAGTTAGGGAGTTAGGGAGGAGATAGGTGAGTCCAGGGAGGACGGACAGGTCAAGGGGGCGGGATGAGGTTAGTAGGTAGGAGATAGGGGTGGGGCTTAAGGTGGGAGGAGGGGATAGGTGGGAGGAAGGACAGGTTAGGGAGGCGGGGATGAGCTGGGTTGGTTTTGGGATGGGGTAGGAGGAGGGGAGATTTTGAAGCTTGTGAAGTCCACATTGATACCATTGGGCTGCAGGGTTCCCAAGCGTAATATGAGTTGCTGTTCCTGCAACCTTCGGGTAGCATCGTTGTGGCACTGGAGGAGGCCCAGGATGGACATGTCATCTGAGGAATGGGAGGGGGAGTTGAAATGGTTCACAACTGGGAGGTGCAGTTGTTTAGTGCAAACTGAGCGTAAGTGTTCTGCAAAGCGGTCCTCAAGCCTCTGCTTGGTTTCCCCAATGTAGAGGAGGCCACAACAGGAACAGCAGATACAGTATACCACATTAGCAGATGTGCAGGTGAACATCTGCTTGATGTGGAAAGTCTCCTTGGGGCCTGGGATGGGGTGAGGGGGGAGGTCTAGGGGCAGGTGTAGCACTTCCTGCGGTTGCAGGGAAAAGTGCTGGGTGTGGTGGGGCTGGAAGGGAGTGTGGAGCAGACAAGGGAGTCACGGAGAGAGTGGTCCCTCCAGAAGGCAGATAAGGGTGGGGAGGGACAAATGTCTTTGGTGGTGGGGTCAGATTGCGGATGGCGGAAGTGTCGGAGGATGATGCGTTGGATCCGGAGGTTGGTGGGGTGGTACGTGAGGACGAGTGGGATTCTGTTTTGGTTTTTATTGCAGGGAGGGGGTGTGAGGGATGAGTTGCGGGAAGTGCGGGAGACTCGATTGAGGGCATTCTCGACCACTGAGGGGGGAAAGTTGCGGTCCTTGAAATATGAGGACATCTGAGATATATGGGAGTGGAATGCCTCATCCTGGGAGCTGATGCGGTGGAGGCAAAGGAATTGGGAATAGGGGATGGCATTTTTGCAGGAAGGTGGGTGGGAGGAGGTGTATTCTCGGTAGCTGTGGGAGTCGGTGGGCTTGAAATGGATATTGGTTTCTAGGTGGTTGCCTGAGATGGAGACAGAGAGGTCCAGGAAGGAGAGTGAGGTGTTAGAGATGGCCCAGGTGAACTTAAGGTTGGGGTGGAAGGTGTTGGTGAAGTGAATGAACTGTTCGAGCTCCTCATGGGAGCATGAGGCGGCGCCGATACAGTCATCAACGTAACGGAGGAAGAGGTGGGGTTTAGGGCCAGTGTAGATATGGAAGAGGGATTGTTCCACGTAACCTACGAAGAGGCAGGCATAGCTTGGGCCCATGCGGGTTCCCATGGCCACCCCCTTTGTTTGTAGGAAGTGGGAGGAATTGAAAGAGAAGTTGTTGAGGGTGAGGGCAAGTTCAGCTAAGCAGCTGAGGGTGTCAGTGGAGGGGGACTGGTCAGGCCTGCGGGACAGGAAGAAGCAGAGGGCCTTTAGGCCATCTGTGTGGGGAATGCAGGTATATAGGGACCGGACGTCCATCATGAATCTTAACTTACCCTCTGAAATTGCCTGACAAGCCACTCAATTCAAAGGCATTTAGGGATGAGGCACTAAATTCCAAACTTGCCAGCAGTACCCACATTCCATGAAAGAATAAAAGATCACCACTTCCTAGTCATCACCCCCAACCATTAACAGTAGATGGTGCCATTTTTGGAGGCTTCAAAAACCGAAGGTTGATTCATGTAGTTAGAGACAACAAAGACTGCAGATGCTGGAATCCAAGTTAGACAAAGTTGCTGAAGAAGGGTAATACTTGAAATGTTGATTTCTCCTTTCCTCCAGATGCTGCTTGGGTTGCTGTGTTCTTCCAGCCTGTTGTTCGTCTAACCTGATTCAAATAGTTACCTTGGTCTTGCAAGAGATGGCAGTGGTGTAAACTGTGAATCAGTTGTGATTGGTTCAATCCAAACATTTATGCGATTGGCTGATACAATAACTTGCTTCAAAACAGATGTGGGAAAATTAAGGGAAACAAAATTTTTAGGGGAATTCAAGAAGTTGACCTAACAAAGAAACAATCAAAAACAAGGATAAAGGAACCTGAAAAGAAGGTGCTAAGTTGAAGAAAAGTATTGGAAATTATCAACGACATGACAGAAACAGTGAAGTCTTAGACATCTTAAGAAATTCAAAGAATAGGATTGAGGATAAACAGAAATATATGAAGCCAGAAAGCCCTGTACTGAGAGATGGACTAAGGCTTGGGACATATGCTGCCATGGCGCAATGGGGAAAGACCACTGTCTGAAATCTTTCTGCTGAAGTTAAGCAGGGTCCGTTCAGTTATCAGACCATCCTGGCATGAAAATGTCGTCTTGCTTGTGTAAGAGATGACTTTTGTTTGTTGGACAGAGTCAAACTCCACTGTTTTTGTTTCCTTGATAAACTACCGTACAGAACTGACCTGTATTTGTGACGATGTATGTACGTAAAGTTGTTTTTATGAATAAAGTATATTTTTGAAACAAAAAATATGAAGCCAGAAAAGCTGCTTGATTAGTCTGACATTTTTTTGCTGAGATTTTATTGCAACTTCCAATTGAATACATTACTGTGAGTGCTCTATGTAACAAACCTCACAACATTCAGCTCATCATTGCTCAGAACCTCAACACCTGGTAAATATCTATATCTTTTAAAATAAGTATGACCGAGCCATTCTCTCGTCCCTTTGCTTCGGTGTCCGTTCGAAGCAGAAGCCATCCAAAACTCTGCATTATATTGCAAACATCCTAACCAACAAATTATATAGACTTATAATAACCAGCTTCAGTTCACACTTAATAGTTTTGAGGCCTGACTGTATAATTAGCCCAGCTGCTAAGAGTTTCACACTGACTCAATACTGCCAGCAACTGACTCACTGCCATGTCCTTATCCTTTCATCCCATGCTAATTGACAACCCAACAAACATTTCCTGTTTCGAGTCCAAATGTTTATGACCAACAATTTCTCCACATTAAACCCAGCTGGCATTGCTTTGAACCAGTTCACATTTCTTCCAATGGAGAGTCTGAATCATGGAATATATTCAAGGCAGCGTTTTGTACTGGAGGCTATTGGAAACAGGTGGGAAAGTAGGGTCGGGGGTCAAGACCAGATCAGCCACAATCTTATTGATTGGTGGAGCAGGCTGGAGGATCCAAATGACCTCGTCTTCCTCCTATTTTGAAGCTCTTCTCATGGATATTGGAGTGGCATGGTGGCTCAATGGTTAACACTGCTACCTCACAGTGCCAGGAACATGGGTTCAATTCTGGCCATGAGTGACGTCTGTGTGGAATTTGCACATTCTCCCCGTGACTGTGTGGGTTTCCGCTGGGTGCTCTGGTTTTCACTGGGTGCTCCAGCTTCCTGCCACAGTCCAAAGATACACAGGTTAGGTGGTTTAGCCATGCTAAATTGCTCATAGTGTCCAGGGATGTGCAGGCTAGGTGAGTTAGCCATGACAAATGTGGGGTTATGGGGACAGGGTGGTGGGCCTGGATCTGGGTGGGATACTCTTCAGAGGGTCAGCGCAGACCCGACAGGCCCAATGTGGGGGATTCTATGATATAATGTATTGAAAGTGTGGATCTTTTTGCATATATCTGAATGGACCAGTCTCCCTCTTTGAACATGTTATGTTTCTCCACAGGCGGGATGGACAGACAACAGCTCAGCCACAGAGAATCTTCAAATCTGGTGAGGTATGAAATAAATAAACTCTTATCCGACAATAAGAATGTGCAGTATAATAAAAGCTCCAAGGAAGGAAAGGGATTTAAAATCAGACTGAGGGGAGAGATCTGATAAAACCCATGTTAACAGTCCCAAAATAAATCAAAAGGATTATAAGAAATAAAGAGGGGAAATGGAGGGTACAGATAGGGCTAAAAGGAATGATGAAAAGGCTAGCAGATAATCAAGGAAATGTTCTTTAACATTGTATAAAACAAGTTTGGGCTGGCTGATTGGAAATCCAGTTATAGATAAAAGGATGTGATGCGCATGTAGACCCAAATGCCCATGACTCCACAAGAATTAAATAGGCAGAACTAAAATGACAATAAACCAGTGACCTTCACTTTTGAGGCCTCATGTGAATGTGTATTTAACATCAGGAAAATGGAATAGATCTGTGCTGGGTGATGTCAGGGCGGATGCATATTGGTGAAAGGAAGGGATCAGGGACTGGCCAGGGATGTGACTGAGCACCAAGGCTGGGGCCCATTTTTGAAGCATGGGGCAGTGGGTGCAATCTATATCAGAAAAGCTAACATACATGTGTTTATTTTTCATTATAGATCATATCCTGGTCGGGTTAGGCAGGAAGGACAGGGAAGTGATGTCAGCTGTAAGCTTCACTTTGCACAGAACATGAGGATTTGCTGATACTTAGCACATCTAGCTGCAAGAGAGTCAACCATTTGAGGCTGCTAATCACAGGGTAGTCTCCGCATACCTTCGGAGAAGAAACATAAGCACGTCTCATCCTGTTCCATAGAGCAGACTCTGGATCTTGGAAGACTCTGAGAGAAAGAAAAAGTTGCACTGATTCTCCACCTCTTGGAGGTCTTGCCCAGCAATGATTGCAGCAGGGCAGGTTCTGCATGCTTATCTGGGGTCATGGCATTTTTCTATGTCTCTCTCTGGCTCCTCAACACCTATGAGGATGAACAATCACTCAATGTCAACTTGGATTGCTTCCCATTACAGCCTTCAGCAATCAGTGAGGGGTTTCATATTTCTCCAACCTTTGTGTATTGCTCGAGGTCCTCAATGTTTTCTGGGATCAACACCTTTTCACATTTAGCTTCCAAAACACCAACCCCAACTTCACACCCAATCCTCCACCAACATTCCCCATCCTGTGAAAGATGGCCAGAATGGGGATAGTTGTCAGAGAGAGATGGACAAAACACCAAACCAGGGGAGATTAACAGCATGAGGAATGAAGCTTACAAACTTCAACAACTCTGGGGTAAAAAAAAACACTTCTTCAGCAGTTGGAAGTCAGAAAATCAATCAGATCGCACCCCAGTGTGCACCAACTGACAGAACAAGAGGCTAGTTAAATGACTTTTAGGGCCATAACCATACACTCAGCACAAAACACATGAATCTGAACTGCTTTCTCACGAACAGTAAGGAGATTTTGGAGTCTCAAGCTATCTCTTGAGGCAGCGACAGTTTTCATGGAGCTCTGGTCAAGTGTGACACCTTTTCCCATATTGACTTCCTTGCGTGAATCTGCAGGAAAACTTAAAAAAATGGAGAGGGGGTGCCAAGTAGATTGTAGCCCAAGCTGACTGAGTTTAGATCAATTTATAACAAACTTTAAAATAAAAGTGACTCAACTCTCAGCTTCAGTAATCGAGGTCCTCATCTTGCCTAGTTCCCATGTTCATGTTACTTTAACGTTTCCATGCTGATAGCCTTACTACTCTTCATTTAAGGCACAGCTTCCCAAACATTTTCTCACTGTGACCCCACATTGAAACCTGTCACAATCCCTCAGTGAGAGCAGGAAATGGAGTGAGACCTGTGGAAGCTGGTGTGGGAGGGTGCAGGTGCAGGAGTGTGGGTGTGACGTTCATTGTCTATACTCCCATCGCTATGTGGAAGGGAAAGTAAGAGGAGGAAAGAACCATTAGTCTCTTCTGCAATTGAAAATGTAAAATCAAGTTTGCATTCAGCTGTCTGAAGCCTCTGTGTTGCATTATCAAGATGCCAATGACTACAATCGGGGTGCACTACATGACTGCCAATAAATGCCAAAGCCCTGTCCTTGCAGCCCCCTCCTCAGCCTGACACCTCCATCTTTGACAGGAAAGGATAAGGAATGCTGGGCTCAGTGTTCTCCACAGATCTGTGAGACGTCTAAACAGCCATTATAGGGAGTTAAGTGGGAATCCAAACTTCAACTAGGACTTACAGGATAGCAAAACACTGGGTAACATTATCACAAGCAAAGCAGTTTGTACAGACAAGATTCAGATCATTTCAGAACAGAAAGGGGAAAATTGCAGTCACAAGGTTTCTTTGCTCCATTCCGAAGTTCTATTGTGTTTGGATATCACTGGTGACAAGAATGGCAATGTGGTAGTCCATTTTTCGATGTTTGGATGTCCACTCCCAGATTCTGTAATGGAGAGTCAATTCTTATCAAGCTCGAGCTCATCCCCAGAGCTCAACTCCAGCTCAGCAGCAAGGTCAATGGAGTCATCATCTTCCTCTGTGCAATTATCTGTGTCGTAATCTATTTCTTCTGGGCATGGTGGTTCATCGTCTACACTCCCATCACTGTGTGAAAGGAAGAACAATAGCAGGAAAGAACCATTAGTTTCTTTTGCAATTGAAAATGTCAAATCAAGGTTGCATTTGGTTATAGTCAGACTTCACCTGACAAAGCAGCAGCGCTCCGAAAGCTTGTGATTTCAAATAAACCTGTTGGACTATAACCTGGTGTCATGTGACTTCTGACTTTGTCCATCCCAGTCCAACACTGGCACCTCCACATCACAGCATTTGGTTACCTGAAACCTCTGTGTTGTATTATGAAGATGGCAATGCCTACGATTGGCGCAGCAGCAGAAACAACTGTCTTTTTGCAGGCATCCCACAATTTCAAATGAGACGGTATGATGTGCATTTGGAGTGGTGGGGAAGAAGTGAAGGGGAAAGGAAATAGAGATAAGGAGTAGATCATATTTTAGCTTCAAGAGAGAAAATGTGGAGAGATTCTATTTTTCTGCAGCAGGCTTCATGTTCTGGAATGGCTTTGCACAGAGAAGGTCAGATACAGCATAATGGAAGCCCAGGCTCACAAGGGTCAATGTTAATCCTCTTAAATATAAAGGAGCTTGTTTCTCTAATGAGAGTTTATAGTTTCCTTTAAAAACTTCTTCTAACTTGCACAGCGCTTAATAAAACAAATTCTTTGTTGTCACATTACTGTCGAATTTTGTAATAATGATGCTTCAAGGGACAATTATATTTATTACAACCTTCATATTTTATGTTAAAAACGTTTTATTGGATTCAATAAAAAGCATCTGGTGTTAAAAATAGCACACTGCTCCCTCCTGGGTCTGGTTATCAAAGGCAGTGAATAATTTTCAGAATAGAAAGATATCACATCTCAGTTTACAATTTTAGCTGATTGTAATTATGGAAGGAATTGGGATACTGCAATTCACCAGGATAGGAAAAGAAAATTCAATCTGTAGGTGTTGTGTGGATGTAGATTTACCTCCAACATGGTATTTTATCCGATACCATAATGCTTCCATCATTTCCCATAAAATAAGAAACTGGGCATGGACATCATGGTATTGAAGTATCCAACAGATATTTATTACAGTTAACTATGATTCATAAACATTGCATTCATACATATCATACTTCAAGTAGAGTACCATGCTTCAAGTGATCTGAGTTGAGATGGAGTACAAGATTTTTGAAACTTCAGGTCACTTTATTTTAATTCATTCACAGTAGGCGGGCCTTGCTGGTTGGGCCAGCATCTATTGCTCATCCTCAGTTCACCTTGAGTAGGTGGTGGTGAGCTGTCTCCTTGGACCACTGCTGTCCATTTGGTGGAGGTAAACTCCCAATATCATGAGGGAGGCATTTGATCCAGTGACACTGAAGGAACGGCGATATATCTCCAAGTCAGGATGATGACAGACTCGGAAGGGAACTTGCAGGTGGTGGTGTTCCTATATGTCTGCTTGGAGAGTGTTGTCTAAGGAGCTTTGGTAAATTTCTATGCTATGATACAGTGATGATATCATCAGCATGCCTCTTCGAGGTTTAGTGACTGCGTGACTTGATGCAACAAGAGTTGGGTGAGAACAGAACCTTTGTAGATCAAGCAGAGAAACAGAGTTTACGTTTCAGGTCTGTGACATTTCATCATAATGTGTTGATCTGTCCTGATGAAAGGTCACAAACCTGAAATGTTGGCTTGGATCTTCTGATCCCGGAGATGCCGAGCTTGGAGGTGGCTAGGCACTTAAATTTGGTGGCTGCAGGTGTGCCCAAAGCTCACTGTGTTCCCTCCTCTGCTTGAATAAAGTCTGAGCAGGACAGCTCACAGTCAATCTGACTGCCCACAAAGGACCTCTTAAGGGCCTCGTTATGCCACCACTGGGAATAGCCCAGTTCCAGATATACCTTTCACCCTGTGGCATTAACAACTTCCTCTACCCTGCCTCACCTCAAGTTAGATGGGGAGGTTCCTTGATCAAGCAAGTTTACCCTCAAGCTGGGTATTTTACCCGATGCAGCAATATTTATGTTAACTCATGTTAATAAGGAATGAGGCGTGCATTGTATAGTATTGAAGAATCCAACTGATGATTATTACAGCTAACTGTTGTATACACACATCACATTTCTGAGGCAAATCAGTGTCTAGGCTCACATTAATCTACTCAGTTACAAAGAGCAGCTTGCTTCCATTAGCATGACATGCTGCAAGTGATCACTGAAAAGATGGAGTATGAGATTTTTGCATCCTCATGTTACATGCTGTTATTGATGAAGTAATGAGCATATCTCTTAAAGGTCTACTTACATACTGACCATGCGAAGAATACATCAGTTTTCCTGCTATCCATTCGCTTCCCCACCTCAACTAGAGGTAGGGGAGGTCCCTTGGTCAAAGGCACTCAGTGTTTCATCTAAAAACTGGAAGTTGGGCAGAAAAATACATGCTGGGAGGCAATGCCCTGCTTTTACTTCCTATCTCTCTACCCTCATGTCCCATCACCCCCAAACCATGAACACTACCAACACCCTAACATTGTACATTTGCCCAGGGCTCCCTGTGATCTGAGAACTTCAGGAGTGCCTCTGATTGGCCAGCAGCTTCTGTTGGCTGGGACTTCCACCCCCGGGACCTTGATTCTTGGGAAGGTCTGCAGGGTGACGTTGGCATTGCCCGATTGGCATGCGGTTTGGATAAGCCTTTGCAGCAAGGCTCTCTCACTGGCTCTCCTGCCAGTGTACCAAACTCCCAATGCCTCAACAAGACTCAGTTTCAGGGTTTCATTATTTTGCTGCTGTCAAACTCATCTCTCATACTCGCACAGACCCATAACCTACATCAACACTCACTACACTGATGGAGCAGCAATGACTTATATTGCTCTCATACCTTTCACAAGAGAACAGTGCAAGTGAGATAACAAGGTGTAGAGCTGGATGAACACAGCAGGCCAAGCAGCAGAGGAGCAGGAAAGCCTGCTGTGTTCATCCAGCTCTACACCTTGTTAGCTCAGATTCTCCAGTATCTCCAGTTCCTACTATCTCTAGAACAGTGCAAGTGTCTGAATCAAAACATAAATAGTTATACATTATTTATACTTTGTGGGGAAGGCAGTGGTGGAGTTGCAATGTCACCAGACAAATAATCCAGAGATTGAGGCAGTGTTATTAGAACTGTTTCCTCCAGGTGCTCTGGTTTCCAGTCCAAAGGTTAGGTGGATTAGCCATGGCAAATGAAGGATTTTGGGGATGGGGTCGGGGTGTGGATCTGTGTGGGATGCTTTACAGAGGGTTAGTGCGGACTCGATGGCTGAATAGCCTCTTTCTGCACTGTAATGATTCTATGATTCTATTCAATGATTTTACTCATTTCTAAGTGTGCAATAGGTTTAATGTGCAGTGTTTAACATGTCTCAAGTACAGTGAGCATAGATGAAATAGTATAATCAAACACGGGACACAACGCAGTCCAAATCTTAAAAAAATCAGAAAGGCCCACAGCCTCAGAAGTTCTGCACACTGTCTACAAATTAAAAAGGACATTTATAACATTGGCGTTCCATATCCTTAGCTCCGTTATTTTTCAGATCCATTAATTGAGCAGGGCTAGGTATAAGATTTAAAGTGCAGCAGGTGTTAACTCTTCCCTGAAATGTCTGCCGCTGGAGTGCGCAATGAATGGGGCCAAAAGAATCAACACCAAAAATTTCCAGCATCCACAAGTTTTTTCTCCTCTGTAAAGGACTTGTGACTGCTTTCCCCCTCGTTAACACCCGGTAAACAAGCATTTCCCAAGCTTATCACCGAGAAATATCAGCTGTAACATGCTGTTTTGAATCCAGCAGTTTCAGGAATGGCAGAACTGGGAATGAATATTTTAGCCTCTGTACTCGATCATTTATACCTTGGCCTTGGGAAGCCAGTCGTAAATCCCTTCTTTCCACAGAGCTGGCTGAATGAATATCACTGCTGGTAGTCTTTACGCTGTTGATTTTGGACTACAGCTGGACAAATCCTAATGTAACAACCATTCCTGCCACCATATCCATTAGATGCTTCAGGCTGATGTATATAGACTGAACCTGCAAATTCAGCTTGGCTGAGCTGGAACATAGTACAGCAATTTCTGCCTGGCCTGGCCTGACACAGAGGCAGAGCGGGGACATTAGAAAAAGTGATCTTCAGATAACAAATAATACCATTAGCTTCTGATATCCTGCCTCACACAATCACATCTTCTCAGATATGAAACATCAAATCATGGGCAGACCTCTCTAATTTTAGTCTAGATTACTGTATCATACTCTGTTGTGTTTTGTATGTCAGAGATGTACAGAGATGATACATTTCAGCTCTAATGTGTGCAACAGGAGTTTGATTCAATGATTTAGAATGTCTGTTCCCTCTTGCTTAGACAAGCTTATATCAGTTTAGGTTTCTTTCTAAGTGATCACACCAAAGTTTAACTATGTAGTGACCAAGCAGTCAATGGACACATACAATCCAGCTGCGAAAATTGAACAACTGACCACTTGCCCTTCCATTTTAATAGTAATCTCCACTTGCTGCCCTATGCCCACTTCCGGTTCTTATATTACCCAACGTCTATGTAACGTGACAGTGAAAAACTCGTGTCAAGTATCTGTGATTTCCTGGGAATGAACCAATACATTCTACCCTCTAATTACAGCCAATTACTCATGAAACTAGACCTTATCCTATTAGGGCATAAGAGTTCAAAAAGGGTAATTAGGCTGAGCAGTCCATTAAGCACCATCCACTATGTTGACGACATACAAATACTGTAGGAGAATTGCTTAGGATCTCAAAGCGATAGGATCCCCCATCTGCGTCTTCTTCAGTCTCTGTAACAATGTCTATCGTACTGATGTAACTTGTACATGGCTATTTGTACACAGTAAACTACACTGTGTTTAAGATAATTGGCTCATCTCAATAGACAACCAAGTGGTTTTCCTCTACCATGCTAGACTAAGCCCTGTAGATCTCTACCAGGAAAGAGGATGCTGACATTAAATCTACCATTTAGCTGCTATAACACAATGGGTAAGGTGAGGATTTAACTCAGAACAGTGGTCTGTATATTGTCCTCACTCCCCAGCTCCATTGAGAGGGATGGGCCAAGTGGCGCAAGCTGCATTGTACTGCCGGTGTTGGTTGCTGAGGGCTCTGTTTCTTGGTCTCGCACCACATTTGGAGGAGGCAAAGATGAGGAGAGTTTTTGGGTCATTTTTTGAGAAACCAGGCTGACATATTCCTTTCATGGGCAAATAAACACATTAGGAAAAGAAACAAAACCCTCCAAGCGCCCTCGCTGAGAAATGCAGCATATGTTCCTCACACGGAATAGAAATTCCAGACTCAAGTTGTTACCACCTGTAGTCAACCCTTTCCTAAGCTTTGCCTTAGAGAAGGAAAGCAAAAGCATCACAGTTGCTATAGTAACAGTGCCATGCACTAAAACCAAGGAGTTATAAATAAATGAAGGAGGAATTTCTTCTCTCAGCAGTTTGCTATTCTTTGAAAGACTCCGCACCAGAGAAGTGTGGACGCTGCGTCACTGAAAATACCCTCGGTAAATTTATGACCTACAAGGGAGTTAAAGGTTATGGGGACAGGCAGGGAAGTAGAGTTGAATCTGCGATCAAATCAGCCACTGAATGGGGAAGCTGGTTGCAACAGATGAATGGCCTTATAGCTTGCTCAATTTTTTATGGTGTCATGTTTTTGATGGATACTTAATGAAATGGGGAAGTGCTGATAAATGACTGACGTGCTTTGTACATTGAATTCTGGGAAAATATGATGGGTTTACCTTAGCCCCCGGTATGACTTTACATCCCTGAGTCAGAAACTTCAGTCCTGCATTTGAGTTTTGGCTGACGCTACGTGTGATATTTAATACTAAAGTAAGGTATTGTCGGAGTTAGCGTCTTTCAGATGTATTTTTAACCCAACATACTCCATTGGTGCAGCTGAATAAACTAATCTTTAACCTGTTTAAAGCAAAGGCCTGACCGCTAGTCCACTTGAACTTGAACCATACAAATTAAAAGGAAGCTAACCGAGGGGTATCAACCTACAGTTCACTGACCATGCTGGGAATGCATCTACAGGTCATGACAAAGGTCACTTGCTGTGTGCTGAATCAGATGTATAGAGCTTAAAGATCCAGTTAGAATATTCAGTGAAGCATTAAAGAAATGTCCTGGTCAACATGATCAAATAACTGGTCCTATATTTCATTGCTGCTAGTGACACCTTGCTGTGTGCAAAAAGGCCACTGATTTTACCTATAAAGCTACAATAAATTAAAAGTCTTCTTTCATGCAAGACATTTTGGTGCATTCTGAGAATATGAAGGTGCAATTAAATGCAAGTTCTTTGCTGTACTTCGGAGCATTGGATTTCCATGTGTTAGCTGGTGGAATCAGCATTGTTGTTAATCAAACACAGGACTAAACACAAGCAAGGAAAGCACAGTTCACATGACAAAAGGTTTTCCACAGACGCAAGCTGCAATATAAGCATTAAATGGTACAGACAGCAGCCCCCTCCCCACCTCCTTCGATTAACCAGAGATTGAAGAGCAAGGAAAGGAACAATCTAACTTTTACTTGAGTTTAGGCCTGCCTGCCTTGCTCCCAGGAGGTGGTCACCTGAGATTCGGAAACCCATGCCTGAACTTGAATTGCTCAGTCTTTTCTACAGCTGGTTTAGTTTTGCGGCTTTTAAAATTACTCAAATGATTCTACATGAATTTTTAACTACTGAACAATAATCCTAGACAGATGGGTTTATTATGGGGGAATCTCTGATTCTAACCTTTGCAGATGTTGCTTTCTGAGGCATAAATTTTCTGATATATGCAAGTGTTCTACTTGTATCAATATTATTTATGCAAATAAACTAACTCATCAGTGAGGTGTCTAGGCTCAAGGAACAGGGACAGCTTATGCAAATCTCATCCTTGCATGACCCTGTTTGTAGACGACACAGCAAAGCCTAAACACAACTCACTTCTGGCAGTCTCTTTAATTATGAAGTTTATAGATTGCTCCAGACTGTATTAGGAGTCTAGAGAAAAGGGGAGCTATTTAGCATTGTTTTGTCTACCCGCTGTGTGCAAGGAGAGTAGGACAGACAATTGGCTGTGAGACACCTTGACATAGTCCCTGTGCTCACACTGAGTGAGATTTAGCATTCAACAGGAATGAAATTGAAGCCTTCAAAGAGGTTGATGCCCAACCTGATGTCATTCACTTCTCAGAGCTCAGTGACCTCCCAAATTTGTTTTGCATAATTTTGCTTTTACAACAAAATATTGGGCGCAGAACTGGAGCATTGTGCATTTTATAAATATTAAACAGTTGGCATAAATTTCCATTATTGGCTGAAGGAGTATAGATATTTTTAATCAGTCCCTTCAGACATATTACTCCACCACAGGGTGGGACTTTGAATCCAGACTTCCCAGCACAGAGGTAGGGACATTATCAATGTGTCACAAGAGCCCTTTAAGACAACAGGGATATTAAGATGTGGTGATTGCTTTATACAGTTGAATATTTTAGTTTCTCAGTCGGTTATATCCTTACGTCAGATATCTTTAACACTTTTCAACAGAATAGGCTTTTAATGGAAACGGCGGTTGTTTAAGAGTTACAGTGATACCCACTACTTTAAAATGTCGACACAAATACAGCAAATAGTCATACATACAACTTGCATCCACATTACAGCAAACCAAGGTTAGTGGTCCACAATATATCAGCTGTGCTCAGCATTTACCAGAGACAGCACAAAGAAAAAGTTGGTTCTGAAAGAAAGATAAATCCCACTGAAAGATGAGGACCAGGAAACAATACAGCACTGATCATTCCAACCTTTGTGTTTGGACTTTAAGAAATAGCGCTGAGCTTTAATACCGTTGTAAAGGTACAATCATTTCAAGGCCAACGCCACATCAAGTGTCTGTGTGATATGCATATTTATAGCTTTTACTAAATGTACCACACTGGTCTCAAAAGTACTAATTTCAATTGATAATTCCTGACAATAAAGATTCTACCACATAGACAGTGATTATGTGCAAGATTAATTGTATTATAAAATTTCTGTCCAACAAATACAATTGTTATTGGCTTATATTTACGGCATTAAGGATTAATTGTTTTTTAATAGAAATTATTTGTTTTCCAGTACTTTGGTGTAAATAAATACTTCAATGGAGAATGAAGTAAGCCTGAATAGTGGGAAGTATAATTCCAGACTAATTGCTGCAACTTTGTCCTCCTTAAGCTGAGCATGCTTTCCATTTTCTTTACACATCATTTGACCAACTAAATTTTGTCAGAACAGCTTTGGTATTGTATAAACCCTGCCATTTAGCTAGCACTAATGTGCTTCACAGTTCCATTTCAACTGTTTACTCCATTCATATCTATTTTTATTACAAATTCAATATGTGCCGCTATGTCTGCATATCGCAGACTAAAGTCTATTTTAAGGCTCTAAGTTTGATTTTCATAAAATTGTTCTTTCAGGTCCAAGAATCATCCAAATTTTAATCCTGATATCTTCATCATCTTCAACTCCCCAGCTTACTGTGTCATTATATACCCCATTCTGGACATCTTCTAGCACTTCCAATTATTTTGGAACTGGTACAGTCTGGATCCTGATGGGTGCCACCTTGTATCCCTACTGATCACTGCTGGTCTCCTCCCACTTAGACCAAAGGGCATAATCATCTCAACTGCTTCGTCAATTTGAGCACCACCAACACATTACTCATCATTACTCATCACCTCATTAGGGTTGGTGGAACTGACTTTTCAAAACATTCTGAAGCCACCCCACCCAAAACATTTACTTGAAGGGATCTAAACTTAAATGTAGAGTTAGGTCATTCAGAAGCAAATCAGGGTGGTTCACTGGTTAACACCGCTGCCTCATAGCGCCAGGGGCTAGGGTTCAATTCCATCCTCAAGCAACTGTCTGTGTGGAGTTTGCCTGTTCCCCCCATGTCTGCGTGGGCTCCCACCAGATGCTCCGGTTTCCTCCTACAGTTCAAAATGTGCAGGTTCGGTGTGTTGGCAATGCTAAATTGCCCATGGTGTCCATGGATGTGTGGGTTAACTATGGGGAGTACAAGGTTATTGGGTAGAGGAGTGGATCTGGGTGGGGTGCTGTTTGGAAGGTTGGTGCAGATTTGATGGGCCGAATGGCCTGCCCCCACACTGTATGGATTCTATGATTGTAGGAAACATTTTCAAACAAAAGGTGGTAGCAAAATGGAACACTGCCCCAAAGGTTGTGAATGCTGACACAATTGGGGCTTTCATGACTGAGATGGAGATTTGGTTAGCTAAGGGCAGGGAGCAAAGGCAGTAAAACTTAATTGAGATATTGATTGTTTGACGAAGTACGTCTGTACACGTTGTGACTGGCATTGTCATGTGTGTGACCTCTGATATGGTTATTTCCCATTTGAAAGAAAAGTTATTAAAACTTTCAGAAACACAGTATCAAAGTAGGATTAAAGTTGTATCAATTTTGCAAGCTGTATGAGAGCAAGTTACTGTAAGAAACAGCATGGAATAATTAGAACTGCATACACAACTCTTTAACATTGAGTGAATCAGGATCATTTGAATTTTCCAATGTTTACTCCTCTGGAAGTGAAGGATATTGTGCACAGAATTAGAGTTTCTCCCAGTCTCCATGGGAAAATTATGAAATAGTCACAAAGTGAAGCAGAAAACATGAACAAATAAGACCATGAGCTCTAATAACAGCGGTGGGAAAGGACCTCAACAGGCATCACTGGGGAGCAGAAAAGCCCAAATGGAGAAATACTAAATGATTGAGAATCCATTCTCTTACGAACGACAACTTGTACAGCATACATGGCTGACAAAGAGTGGGAGAATGTTGGATAACAAGCATGGGGCTGGATGAACACAGCAGGTCAAGCAGCATCATAGGAGCAGGAAAACTTGACGTTTCGGGCCTATGAAGGGTTTAGGCCCGA